>OY720152.1:30867016-31467016 GCA_963082725.1 Pedicia rivosa | reverse complement strand
TATTTATTCAAGCCAACGAATACACCCATGTATGTAAAAAACGGGTTTTCAATAGAAAAGTATAAATCTTTTAAAACAAAATAATTTGCCTAATATTTTTATTTTTAATTTTTTCTTATTTTTGTTAGAATAAAAATAACCAAAAACAAAAACAATAGAAGAAAATAAAAATACGGTGAAACAAAAACTATTGCTGTTTCATTTTTTCGTTTTTGGATTTATTACTTTTAAGTAAATATATGTTTTTTTTTCTCTTTATGAATGGGATAGTAGGAAGAAATGAAAATATTTAGAGGGACGAATACGGCGGTATGATTAAGTGGTTATTATTTATAAATAAATAAGAATAATATTTCTCTACTCGGTCAATAATTTTAATCAAAAATATCTGATACCTAAATTTATAGCATCGTCAGGTAGATAGATTAAAATTACAGTTCAGCAAACAGCACGAGAAGCTGTGGAGAACACTTGCCAGGAAGGAGGAGGAAAGGAAGAAATAAAGTTGGTATGGAATACTTCTTTAATGTATGCGAATTATCACTAAAACAACGTGATTCAAAATGAACGCTACATATAAAGTTATGTTTTTTGTTATCTCTGTACCACATGCTTCCAGCCATTTCTTTCTTATAGCTGCAACAGAAGGAAATTTAAAAAATACTAAATCTTTTTCTACTATTTTTGAATAAAAATATCACACTTTCGCCATGCTATATTTTCATGCTCATGCAGCCATGTAAAATAACTACTGAAAAAATATCATCTAAACTGCCATTAATTATAACCGTTATTTGGTTCCCTTTAAATTCTTTTAAGGATAAGGAAATAATAACATTTTATATTATAATAATTTATAACTGCTTCTACACCAACACATATTTGAAGAAATAAAATAAATAATTTGTTTTTGTAAGCCCTTTAACTATATTTCCTTTGAAAAATATTTTAGAAAAGAACAGAATTTTTTTTTTCCATGAAAGTAAAAAAATACATAAAAAATACATTATAACCTGGACTACAAAGGTTGTCTCATCAACGAGCATAGGGTATCTTTCGGTTACGGTCGTAAGAGGGGGGATGACGTCACACGATCCTAGCCTGACAGTTGTAAGACATTTTTGTATGTAAAATACGCGAATTTATGTGGAATTAAAATAGTGATTTTTCAATCAAAAAAAGACAAATTAATAGTTAAAATAGTTAAAAAACAATAATAAAGTCACCCGGATAGTGAAAGGTCCTGAGTTCGAGTCTCAGTTGTGGCATAGAAGGTTTTGTCAGTCCATCAATTTTTCCTTAAATAACTTTAATTTAAATTGAAAAATATTAATCATTGTGATTAATATAGCCTAATGGTAAGGAGTAAATAAATGTCAATTTATTCACTTCTAAAAGAAATTTAATAATAAAGTGTGTTTTGATATATATAAACAATAAATTTAGTTGAAAAACATTTATAAAAGGTGATTTTGTGATATATTTTATTTAACTTAATTTAACATTTTGTCGTGTTTTTTTTATTGTTTCTTGTATTAAAAACATTTTTTTTTAATAAAATCAATTAATATTGTAAGTTTTTTTAAGGAAAATATAAAAAAAATACAAGAAGGAATTTATCAAAATTGTTTTTATTTCCTAGGAATTAAATATGCCCCGTGTGACGTCATAAATAAATTTAAAATGTCGCGTGATTTTTGATGTAGACAACCTTTATAGTATTATAACCTGGCTTTATAGTATTATAACCCGGCATTGCGATGGTGCATACGGTCTTCAAAAGGTTAGCCATTTTAGAATTACCTCCAGCGTTTTTTGCTCATTATTCATTCAAACAAGCATATGAGCAAAAAAACGCAGGCCTGCCAGAGATAGATGGTAGATGATTTTTGTATGAGTAGAAAGGGACACAAATAGTCAAAAAATGCAACTCTACAAAAACCATAGAATATTTTGGTTATGATTGAGGCAAAGCATTCTAGATCTACAGGCAGTAATACTCAAATGATGACGTCACGAAAGCCGATTTAGTTTTTTTTATGGAAATTAAAGTTTGGATGGGATATTTTCAATTTTTTTGGTTATAAAAAAACAATTTAAATAAAATTAAAAAATATTTATTAAAAAAATTTTAAATTTTTATTTTTAAAAAAAATTTTTTTTAGAAAAAAAATAACGATCAGAAACAATAATATGCTTTTATCATTATTTCGTTAAACTTAGAGAACCTACTTTTTTTGTGGAATCCGAACCATACTCTGAAATGGATTTAAAAAATATATAAATAAATATAATTAAATATAACAATTAAATAACAATAAATAAAAAATAATAGCAAAAAAAAAATAAAAAAATTAGAATTCAACATTTAAAATCTCATATCACATCAATGTGAATTAAAAATATTAAATAGTAAAAATATAAAATAAAGCGACATAATTCATTATCACATCTTGTCAATGTTAATTTAAAATAATAAAGCAAGATTAGTATTAAAAAGCAAACTTATTGACTAGTTCAAGAAGACAGTTTTCTCTATTTGTAAACAAATAGTATTGCAAGTATTTTTAATAATAGAGATATTTGGTGGAAATTCGATTTGAAAGTCTGAATCAGCTAATAATATTTGTTCACAATCATTTTAATTATTTCTTTCAGATTCTTTCTTTCCAACATAACCTAATATATACATTAATATAGAAATTGTTTCCTCAGAAATGTCATCTATGTTTTCAAAAAATTATATCAATAAAATATCTATAAGATTCTGGCCCTTTATTGACTAAATCACCAGTTGTTTTCCATAGTTTTTCTAAAGAAAATCAACATCTTCATTTTCATATCCATCAATTAACCCTGTTGTTAAATATGTCATACTCTCTGTAACATAAATTGAACATGTTATCTTTGAAAGTGTTTCACGAATTGATTCAAAGTCACTAAAATATATAAAAAAATAAATTGTATTTATAAAAGAGAATCTGGATAAATTTTGCGTTAAAGACCTACACCAGATATTTTTTGATTCATACAATAATCAGTCATATTTGTAAGAATTCACTAGTGCTGTATTAATAATTCCAGATTGAACTCTCACTAATTTTAAAAAATTTTGTCCAATTTCACCACCATTGTTTAATTCACCAATTAAATTTTCTGTTATTTTTCATTAAAAATAGATTATTATTATTATACGAAAAAAATACGATTAATAACTTTTCGACCTGCAACATTATTAAATGATGTTTTTGATTGTTTAACTTCACGACAACCAATTGTAACATCTGGAGAACATTTAATAATGTCAGATGAAGAACCATCCATAAGAAAAACAGAAACAAAATCACAAAATTGAACGATATAATATAAGATCCAGTTAACATTTTCTTGATATTTTCTTACAAAACTTTATTTTAATATAAACACAATCAAAGGATAGATCACATAAAAGTTTTATAAATTGTTGTATTAATTAAATATGTATTGCAAATGAAGAGAATGTTTAGTGGAAATATAAAAATATTGTCCTTGAGATAAATTCAATGTCAAATCACACAAACTTTAAACACATATTTTAGACACAATGTAACGGAATTACTATCAAAAGGATAGTTTAATAAGAACAGAAATAACTCAACAATCACAACAATTATAATGAAACATATTTCAGTTAGAAATTTATTGCATAAAAATGTGAACGAAAAATTCATTTTGAAGGTTTGAAATTTGGGGTTATGTTCAAAATGCATTAATTTTTTCAATAAAATAAATCATTTTCACGTGGAAACTTTGCGTTATTATAATTATTAATATTCACAGAACACTGGATATCATTTTCCAACTTGTAACTTACAATTATATTCACTAAAAACAGTTTTTATTGCGTAACGAAAAAACGTGTGCCTTTCAATTTTAATTATCATAGAAACTGTCAATCGGGTGAAATGACGTCACTCGGTAATTTTAATTGAGTATTTCGGCCTGGATCAAATCAAGAAGGCCTTGATTGAGGCATAATGTGCATCGCTACACTTATTGCATATTTTTCGTGTGTTTGAAATTTGAATTCTCAAATTGATTTTAAAGTTTTTCTTATTTTTTCTATTTTAGATATTTTGATGTGTAGATTATTTTTGATTTTTAGGTTTTTGAATTTTAGATGAATTTTAGGCTTGTATGTATAATATTTTTTTGATTGTGTTTTCTGTAATTGTGTGTGTTGAATTTATAATTTTTTTTTTTAATTTTTTTTTTTAATTTTTTTGTTTAACGTTTTTAGATGTAGTATAGATTAATTTTTAGGTTTTTAATCGATTTAGTATTTGGAAATAAGTGGGTCTTTTTTTTTAATTTTTTTTTGTAATATTAAATGAATTTGGTAACATGATTTTTTTGAAAAATCTTTTTTTTTTCTTTTCTTTGAAAAAATGTTGATATAATTTTTTTTAAAATCAATTGCAATTGTTTTACATTTGGGCAGACCATTTCAATATAAATTGATTCGTAAAATCGAAAGAAATTTAAAATTCACAATAATCGCCCTTAAATGTTATCAGACTTCATACATTTACCTAAACATAATAAATCCAAAAATGAAACCGCAATAGTTTTTGTTTCACAGCTGGCCGTATTTTTATTTTCTACCGTTGTTTTTGTTGTTGTTTGTTTTTATTCAAAACAAAAATAAGAGAAGAATAAAAATATTAAAAATTTTTGATAAAAATATTAGGCAAATTAATTTTTTATTTTAATAAAAGAATAAAGAAAATTGTATACTTATAGAAAATTACACAAACTAACCATAATATTTTAATTAATACTTTTTTGATTGATTGAGTTAATGACTCTAGCTGATACGCTATCGTTATTTTACCTTCATATTCATATAGGTATGAAAATTTGCTCGCGTAATTCAACTTTAAATTTAAGAATTTTGCATCAATAAAAATAATTATTAACTTACTTTATTAATTATGATAAAAACAATGAAAGAATAACGTCATTGAATTTATAAATATGATTTGACAAAATTTTTATTAGCAAAGTTGAAAACCTATAAATAAATTCAAAGTCGCAAAACAATGTTGTTAAAATATCCAAACAATTTAAAAAAGAAAGCGCAAGAATAAGGTATTTATTCAGCATTTTTTAACATATTTCGAGGCTACTAGAATGTCACATATGGCAAGATTTTTTCATATTTATGCTTCTATCAAAATCATTGTCTCACTAAAATCACTTATTTTCATTATTATGTGATTTTCTTTGTTCCTTGGTGGAAAAAGAATTTTTGATATTTTTCCTACATTAAAATCGTTCTTGTTATTGGATGAAAGGACGCCGAAGGATGGCCAAAGTTTCTAAAATGAGTTAGGAATACCGTTGGAATTATAAGGCTTTGTAGATTTTTCCTAATTATTGGCTTTTCGTTTCCCGTGGAAACAACTGACAAAAAAAAAATTAAGGAATTTAATCAGCCCTAATTCTTGAATTCTAACAAACATAAATCAAAATCGCTCCGATATAACAAGATTTAATGCAATGATTGCAATGGTTTTAATCCGGATTGTGACTTGAACCCCTAAGCTGATGTATGAAAACCGTAGCAATGATTACAATACAATCGCACAATTTATTATATTAAAAACAAAGAATTTTATTGAATCTGCGATAAACAAAAACAAAGTCTTACTTTCTGTATTTTTCGATAATGTTTTACTAACTAGAAAATATTGACAGAAAAAATGTGTCTGCAAGAGGTATTGTTCTTCAGAAAATCTTTTTATATATGACATTCTAGTAGCCTTGAAAAATGTTATAAACCGCTGAATAAATAAATTTTTCTTATTATTTTTTAATTGCGCGATTATTTATGTGATATTTGTATTAAATTTACTTTGTTGTGACTGTGAATTTAAATATGTAGAGGTTCTTATTTTTGATAATAATAATTATATATGAAGTATTATTTTTAAGTTCAATATTTTCTCATGACGTTATTTCTTTTTTGTTTTTATAACAATCAATAAATACTGTACTAATTGCTTTTAATTGATGTAAAATTTTAAAATTGCGCCAATAAATTTATTACCTATAAATATGAAGGTAAAATAATGAGAGCGTATCAGTTAAAATCTTTAACTCAATCATTCAAAATGGTTTCAATTAAAATATTATTGTCCGTTTGTGTAATTTTCTGTAAGTATCCAATTTTTTTAAAATAATTTTTCTATCATTTTTCTATCATTATTTTGAAATATAGTTGCAGTTGGCGTTAATGGTCAATCAATTAGTGACGAAGAAATTCAAGCATGTCAAGTAGTTAAAAACGAAGTTTATATTCCTCCAGTTACACCGAATGTAGGTTGCCTAGCATACGCCTGTTCAAGTACATGTAACAGTGTTTGCGGTTATGATGGTAAACAAGTGAGACTTTTTAACAATCAATGCCAAATGGATAACTACAATTGTAATTATGATCCAGGTATGTGTAATTTTTACATAAAAATATTAAATAAAATTTGATGGAGTTAATTTTTCTTGTTTATAATAATATAGATTTTCCTGAAGTCTAAAAAGTTATAAACAAGAAAAATTAACTCCATCAAATTTTATTTAATATTTTTATGTAAAAATTACACATACCTGGATCATAATTACAATTGTAGTTATCCATTTGGCATTGATTGTTAAAAAGTCTCACTTGTTTACCATCATAACCGCAAACACTGTTACATGTACTTGAACAGGCGTATGCTAGGCAACCTACATTCGGTGTAACTGGAGGAATATAAACTTCGTTTTTAACTACTTGACATGCTTGAATTTCTTCGTCACTAATTGATTGACCATTAATGCCAACTGCAACTCTCATGTCAATATGTTTTTTAATCAAACTACAATCTCATCACAGACACAGGCTAAACTTTTAATTATATATATGTACTTAATTTTCGATGTATTTCCGTTGGAAATTTTGATTAAAAATAAAAAAAATCAAAAATAATCTGATATATTTATGCTGGGATTAGAAAATGAGTTTTTATATCTTTATGCTTTATTTAAGAGATCCTTTCATTGTAATTGGTGATATGTATTTACTGAATCCATGAAATAATATATTTTTCTTGTATTAGCTATAAACCTAAATTATACATTCATGCCAATATGACGGCGCTGGAGTGGGAGGTACCCAGTTCGAATATCGACCAAAGAGAGATGATATTTTGAATTCGGCTAAATTATGTACTAAACATATATAAGTTGTGTGTAATATACAGTGTTTTTGCTTATGTTTAGCAGAACTATATTCTTCATAGGAAATCCACATGTTTACTCTAGAGCAGGCAATACGTCAAACCGAATTATAAAAATTCATATGCAGATGCTGGGTGGTATCGTCTCTATCGTCTCGATTTGAATTAAGTAGGGCTTTCTCGCTATAGTGGCTGATTCGAAAAACTGAACATATATAAAATAAATTAAATTAAAACTAAAAAAAAACTATCTAAATTATAATATTTTCATCCCAGTTTGGACCAAAAACAAATTGATGCATGAAATTGTGTAATAACATTTGTTTAATATTCAATATACCAAATAAAGTTGTTCAATGAGAAATATTTATGGTGGATCATTAGTTACAATTACTACATTTTATTATAGTAAACTGTTCAATTAATTTCTTAAATGAGATTATTAGGTTGACTATAAGGATAATCCAAATTATTACAAATTAATTCTTGTCATTTTAACTCCTACCCATATTAAAACAGTGATAATAAACCTGCCCTACAATCCTCAGATTCTAATTTAAATTACAAATTCAGTAAACGGTGGATTGATTATTTGTCATCACAAGCTCTAAGTTGAATCGTATCTTCCACTATACCATTTATCCTATATCATTGAACGGCTTTAAATTATACAATATATTTATATATTTTTCAGGCGTTTTAAATAAAATTTGTTAAATTTTGTTAAAGAAAATTTGAAAAGTCATCAATTTCATATTTTTACTTTTTTACAATCTTTATTTGTAGCAGAAAAATTAAATGAACCCAATTTTAGAAATCATCCTGTTCCAATTATTTTCCAATTTTAAACAATCAATTTATAAACAATTAAAGTATGTATAAGACAGAAACATATAAACAATATTAATTCTTTCTATTAATTTCAATCAATTACAAGGCTGTTACAATGCATCTGTAAATCAGCAAAATTGAATATGAAGCCTCAAATTTAATTAAAGTAAAGTAATTAATTAAATTAAAATTAAATATAATTTTTGTAACTTCATCTACATTGAATTCTATAAAATTTAATTTAAGTTTTTGAAATAAATAATTGAAGAATTTATTGTTAAATTATTAAGAATATTCATTCCAATAGTCCAACGTTTGATTACTCAGAATAATTTCACAATTATTCATTGAAATAGGCTTGTAATCTGTAATAATAAAGGAAAATTAAATTTACATTTCGAAATTAAATAATTTATTGGATTTCAATACTTATTTTATTGTTAAGACAGTTGAATAATAAACGCTCACAGTCGTTGTCAAAAAATCGAATACTTTTTTCAAATTCTGCACAAATTGGGTATAAAGATGATGAATCACAGTTTGAATTACAAAATTGTGTAAGCAGTTTGTAGCGATTAAAATACTCAGTTATTGATGTTGAAATTAGAAAACAGATAACAATTGCTGAAACAATTATAGAACTAAATATTAATTTTTAACATTTATTTGTACTATTGTTTTGGGACTTAATACAACCAAATATAATTTTAAAACTGAAACTGAAGAAAATAATAATAAAATTGTTTTGAGTGCTCAAAAATGTAAGTTTAAACAAATTCGGGAAATGGTAAAATTTTTATTTAATAATTTGTGAAAAACTGATAAGTTTCCGAGTGAAAAAACTCGTTATATTATGCACTTATAATTTACAAACCAATACCATTAAAAAATTATATTTTAACAAAGTGCATTTCATTATATTATTTGAATATTTAATTATATTAGTAAAATTCACAAAATATTTAAACAGTATTCACCCGTCATTATCAAAATGCATAAATCCACTTTTGAATTAAACATTCGAAATAAATTTATTTCAATTATTTTATTAATTTTTACGAACAACACAGCAAGTTACACAAAAACAAAATAAAAATTCACTAAAAATATTTCGACATATTTTAGTTAATTATTAAAAAAAAACGTATATTTTATATTTTTTCTCCAGATAAGAAATAATAAAACAACTGTGTAAATGTATAAAACCGCATAGTACGTATAAATATAATATTTTTAAACAATCGAAAAAACAACAAACAAAACTTACCGTCTGTATTATTATAAGTATTGTTATTACTATTATTTTATTATTGTTTTATTTTCAATATGTATATTTCAAATAAAAAAATATAACAAAAAAATTTCTCAATTAAATAATATTCTGAATTATTTCATAAAAAATACATAAAAGTATAAAAATGTAAAAAACTTGCAAAAAGTTTGCTTGTATAAATTTTAATTTCTTAAGAACACCCTGTGAATTAAAGTATGTAGTGTGTGTTTCTTATCCAAAGACTAATTGATTTAAAAGTAGACAAAAATAGATAATCATTATTTAGGCAAGAAATTGATTACAAGTTAAATTTGAAATTTTTATAGATATAAAGATAGATCGGTTTTACACTAAAATTCATTTTCGTTCGAAAACCTAAAAAAACAATTACAAATAATATAAAAATAAATATCGCGGTTTAAAATTCATCGGTCATTTTTCTTGGTCAGATTATATATATAATGTGACCCATAATCACATTTCATAATTTGGATTATCAGCCAATTCCACATAGAATAATATTTTTGATGAAATGATTACGTGACGAAATCGTTTTTCTATTGCTTATGCTGACGGTAGAGCAAAGTCTAATGGTTGTTTAAAAACATGATAATTATGCACATAAGTAATTTATTTTGCATTGAAAACTAACTTCCAGACATAAAACTTATAAATATAAGGAAATATTTTCTACAGTTCAATTAAATAAAAACTAAAATTATTAATTTTTACTACAGAGAATAATATTTTTTAAAAGGAGAGTAGTAGAAAATATTTTCTATAACTTTGTATTAGAAAATAAACGTCAAATATTTCTTTTGCTATATTCCACCTAAAAAATAAAAGTTTATGACTTTTAAATGTGCAAACAATTTCATTTATCTATCTGTTTTAGTTTATTGTTTTTGAACTTTTTAAATCAGGCACTTAATCCTGCGCCCGCCTTTTCTGTGGAATTTCAACTGCTTTCTTCTAACAGAATAAAGAATACACCAAAATCCAACATGTAATTATAATTTTATATATATTTGGGAAAAAATTGAAAATTAAACATAGCTTTGTCACCTCTCTTATTATGTAAAATTCTATAAAATAAAATAAAATTCAGGCAAATGATGATTGAAATGAATCAAATTAACCCTTTAAATTTTATTCAAATGAAACTTCACTTTATCTGTGCTTGTTTTTCTTAATACTTGATAACGAAGACTGAAACCAGTGATTTATTGATAAATTTGTTGCTTGAAACAAGATTGCCTGAAATAAAGAAATCAATATGAATTGAATTGAATCAACAAATTGATCCAATTATAGACAATAATGAATTAATGAAAAAGGTTATTCACAGAGTTTCGAAAAATAATTATACGTTTCTAGGAGAAAATTATTTAACTTTCTTCATTGAAGAAAGTAATGATTTATAAACTTATTATTTATTAGAAATTAATTTAATTGGATGTTTGCTCTTTTGTGTATTTTTTTAAGAAACATTTTATATGAAACATTTGTAACCAAAAGCGAGGACGATTATTTTTTTTCAGGTGTTATTTAATTTCCACTTGATTTATTTCGTTCTTTCTAATTTCTATTTTATCTATCTTTGTCACAGTTTGAAAGTACATAAAAACACTTCACCAACAAATGCACAGCTAATTAATTAAACTAATAAAGTAGTTTGTCCAAATTCTTGAATCTACAGTCAAACTAGAGTTTCTCTTATTTACCATATTTTATTTAGTGGCATTTTGATTTATCAGTCGAACATTTTTATTTGGATTTCTTTAAAATATATTTTTTTTATTTTGCAACTCATACGAGACTCATCAATGTTTCTCCTTTCAAAATATGTAATAAATATCCTTTAGATTGATTTATGTTTATAAAAGAGATTTTCCTTTTTCCCTGAAGCTTGAACTTATGTATATTCTTAAACAATTTATTCCAATCACTATTACAAAAAATTAGATAAATAAACCAACACATTTATTTTGATTGTTCAAATGTGCAGTTCTCATTTGAATTTTAGTAGCTCTACCAATTACCTGACTTTTAATAGTATCTAGTTCAACTAATCTTGAACTTTATAAGTTTACTTTTGTTATTTTAATCAAATGGCAATTGTAAAATTTGGTTTGAAAACTTGAACACATTCGTAATTATATAAACATATAATAAATACAAAATATATTTTGAAAATTCTAAAGTAAAAGTTACCATAATAAAAATAAAAAGAGAATATTGGAAAAAATTTAAATGCCAATAATCCAAATTAAAATTATAATATTTACTTCAATTAATTTACCGAATAAAATTAAAACATCAATAATATAATTAGAGAAAATATACAAAGTAAAAGGTCTTCATAAATACATAATTACAGAAAATAGATAAACTTCTTTTACTATACAGAAATTAGAATATCTACCTAACACGATAAAAGCTTTTCTCTATCCAATTAAGAATATTATCCAACATATAGTACCCAATAGTGGTACTCAGTATGGTTCCAAAGCGAAATTGCTTAATCAATAATAAAAGAAAAAAACTGATTTAAGGAATTAGGTAGAATCATGCTGATTGAAAATTTTCTTTTATGATTAAAATGAAAAGACTTTTTTAATTTTCCTTAGTTTATGATTGATTGATTATATGATACATGTAAGATTAACTACACTATTATTATTATTTAAAACTATTGACTAAAAGCCAAAATGTTACACAATACATAAGAAAATTTCTCTTTTCATTTTTTTTTAATTTGAATTATAAATATTTAGTACTAATTATTTTCTAGTTGAAAAACATTTGTACTGTAATTATTTTTAAATATAGTATATGAACATAATTATAAATTACTCATTGAATAAAAATAAAATCAAATGATTAAATAGAATATAACTGAATAAAAATCAAGTACATACTAGGTACATATTATTACTTAAGTTATTGATTATATGTATATTGAATTTGAATTTGTTTCCCAAACAAATTTGTAAACTTTTCATGTTTTCTTAGATTGAATGTAAACATCATTTGATTGAAGGACAATATAATATGATATTTTTGGTATTGACAAACTTTTTGTTATTTTTTATAATTATAATTATTAAATATATTATTACTTTTTAGTCACTTCGTTTAATTGTCGTTTAATTTATTTAAGTTATATCACTGGCTAGTACAAACTCAGTTTTAAATATGTTTATAAATAAAAACTTATTTCTAAAATGTGTTACATTGATTTCACAAATAATATATAAAATCAGAACATAAAATAATTTTCTTTTAATAGAAAATGAAGGTCCGAGATGCACATAATTCGAATCAAATGCACTTTAGCTTTATCACAAAATATAAAAGAGATTTTGTTTCAGCAAAACGAAGTATGAATAGAAACAAGTATTTCGTGTAATTAGCCTTAATACTATAATATTAACATTATATACAGAGACAAGCCATGGCTTATATAGTACATACGATTTTAATTTAAAAGCAGCTGAGTAAGAATATATAATATATAATTACATATTACAGGCATCATTATTCTATAATGCCATTTATGATTTCAGATAGGTACATATATTGAATATAACCATAGACAATATATATATATTTTGATATAACTAATGAATTCTTTAAAAGTTTAATGTAAGTTAAACACAATTTCGTTATTCTCATAATTACAAAGAAAAGAAACACTTCTGACAACAGATAAAATTATTAATGATGTCATGCGTAATTAACATTTTTATTATATTTATTTTAAGCAATTGGCAAATTGCAATTATGTGTAAGAACTAAACAGTTAATTGAAATTGAAATTTTATTTGTTGTTATTCTTTACTTAGAATTTCTGAAACAGTAACATCTAAACTGCAAAGACCATCAAAAATTGAATAAAAAACAAAAGAATTAAGACGTGGCTTACGATTTCCTTTATTTATATAACATTTTTCATCAAATGTTAAACCAATTTCTTTAAAATATTGAATAACATCTGTGCAATTATAGTATAAAGCAAAATGAAGTGCTGTCACATTTTTCGTTTCATCAATTTTTTCATTAATTATATTAATTCCTTCAGTATCAATAATTTTTTTAATTATTTCTAATGATTCATTTATAATTGCCAAATGAAACACAGAAAATTTTAGTTTTTTATGAATTTTAAAAGGAAAAGAAATAATTGTGTTAATATGAACACCTTCTTCTTTTAATAAAAATTTTACAATTTCACAATTACAATTAAGCATGGCAGAAAATATTGGTGTTGTACCACAACCATCTGTAGCATTTATATTAGATTTTACTTTGATTTTATCACCTAAAAGAAATTCTACTACGTTTAACTTTCCTTGAAATGCCGCTAAATGTAAAGGTGTTGAGCCATCCTTATCAGAAATGCTAGCATCAATTATATTATTATTTATTAAATAGGTTGCAATATCTAGATGACCTTTCTTAGCAGCACAATGTAATATTGTACGTCCATATTTATCAATCACTTTACTATTAGCACCTTTATCTAGTAAGAGTTTTACAATTTCAAAATAACCATTTTTTGTTGCATAATGTAATGCAGTTAAACTATATTTATCAATTGCATTGATATCAATACCATTTTCCAATAAACATTTTGCTATTTCTAAATGATTACTTCTAGCAGCATAATGTAATATTGTACGATTAAATTGATCCATTGCTTTACAATTGGCGCCTTTTTCTAGAAAGAATTTCACAATTTCTAAATGGCCGTATTCAGTAGCAATATGTAATGGTGAACGATTATCTTCATCTATAATATTAACATCAACTATATTGTTATTTAATAAATATTTAATAATATTTAAATGTCCAGATTTAGCAGTAAATTGTAAAACAGTCCATCCACGCTCATTTTCCTTTTTACTATTTGCCCCTTTTTCTATCAAAAATTTTACTATTTCTAAATTTCCATGAAAAGCAGCAATATGTATTATTGTATCACCATATTTTGTACAAAAATTTATATTTGCCTTATAATGTATAAGTAATTTAACAATATCTAATGAACCATGACTAGCTGCAAAATATAATGGTGTCGCGTATGAAGTTTCTATGGAACTGGAACCGGAAATTTTCTTTTCCATAATACTTTTTAATTTATCTCCGTTAAAACCTTTTAAGAAATTATTTAAATTATCTGTATTACCAGTTTTAAATGCCGCAATTAATTCAGCATGTAATAAATATTCATTGTTGTTAGGATTTAAAATTTTACAAATACCAACATATCCATTAAAAATTGCTTTAAGATGTGATTTTTGATCAGTTTCTGCACCAAGATTTTTTAATGTTTCAACCATTTCTATATTACCATTTTCAACAGCCATATGAATAGGAGTATGATGATAATAATTTTTAGCATTAATAATTTCATTAAATTTGATTGGATATTTTATTTTCATAAATTCAAGTATTTTCACTACAGCTTTAATATTATTACTTTTTGCCAATAAATGCAATGGTGTTACTTTACTGTAAAAATAAGTATATTTAAAATAATATTCTTCAATTATTTGATTATATTCACATGCATAATTCCATAGAGAAGTTATATGACTATAATTTATTTCGCCTATCCAAACATTATGTAACGCAGAACCTAATACATTAATTGCTTTCATTAAGCCTTCCTCTTCTTTACCATTTTCTTTAAACTGTAATCGGATTACTTCTTGTACTAATCTGTGAATATTTGAAATACCATTTTTAACATTTATCATAGAATATTGTGAAAGTACTTCAATCGATTTTTGTAATTTTAATTCATCCTTTACTAAATCCAGAAAGATTTCTTTATTATTAATTGAATCAGGTGCTAAGTAAGACATTATTTGAATTATATTTAATGCATCAATATTTTTTTCAATTTTTTTAAGTGTTACATTCCATGTTGTTAATACTGTTTTATTATAACGATTATTGCCAAGATCAGATTTAAAATCTAATAATTTTGATTTGTTTTCTTCACTTTTATATTCTTTCTGATAATCATTTATCTCAAATATTTGATCTCCAATCATATTTAATTCTTTATTTCTCACATTTATGTATGCAGTTGCTTGTCCTAAAGCTAATGGAAAATATTGTAATTCTTCAGCTAAACTTTTTATATTATCATTATCAGTGATATTACATTCAAGTGCTAATGCAGTTTTAATATAATCAATCGCTTCTTTTACACTAAATTCAATTAATTTTATAACTTCAACAGTTCCTTCATCTCGAATGTCCCAATTTTGATTTCGTGATGTTATTAAAATGTGTGGTTTTTTATCTTGAGGTGAAAAAGATTTTGGTAAAAACTCGTTTATGTCGCGATAATCTTCTGCATTATCAAATATAAATAAACTTTCTCCATTTTCAAATAATTGATAAATATCCTCAACAATAAATTCAATATCTCTTTCTTTTTCTGGATAATCTTCTTCTTTTATTGTAATTGGAATTTTTAATTTATTTGCCAATCTAAAAAATGATTCCTTCAAATTTTCTTTTGTTTCAGCATTAATCCATAAAACATTATCATCATAATATTTACTAAAATCAAAACCATATTTTCTTGCTAATTCACTTTTACCAATGCCACCTAACCCACTAACAGAAGCCGCTTGTGAAACAACAGCACGTCCTTTCTCACTTTGTAATGTTTCATGGAGTTTAAGAAGTACGTCAGATCTTCCTGTAAATGTTTTAACAGGTTCTCTCATATCAAACCATACTGATTTTTTATTACTTCCTCCAATTTTTGGTATTAATTTATCAATTTTAACTTCAATCGTATTTATTTTATTATCGATTTTTTTAATATTTTCATCAATATTAGCTTTATTTATTTTCACATTATTTAATTCTACTACAACTTCCTCCTTGAGAATTTGTAATATATTAGTAGTTCCTTCTTTTGTATTTTGTGAATTAAATAGCAAGTCTTCATTATTTATATCACATAAAATAATTTTTAAATTTTTATTAAGTTCATCTTTAGCTAACGGAAAATTATAACAAAAAATTACAGATTGCTTATTAGGATTCATTCTTTCATATTCTTCAAATGTTTCCCATTTAAATGGAAGTCGATAACCATATTTTATTGAATCAAATTGATTACTTTTATTATAAAATTCACAATCTTTATTTTTATTTATTTTTATTTTTCCCACATTTTCAAATAGGGATGATGTACTCCATGTATCACCATCTTTACTTTTAATCGTATGTCCAGACTTTGGTATAATTTTTTTAATACAATCTGGTATAATATTTATATTAACTAATTTATTTATATTAAACAAATTAATAATTATGCTTGAAAGTCTCATCTTTGATTTTCCAAAAACAATACCTTTAGTAATTAACTCATAAAATTCTTCTTCTTGTTTTTTATTAAAATTAAAATATTTATTTTCTTGTTTATCAATATAATTAGTTGCTCTATTAACAGAGTCGGTTGCTAATTTTTCCATGGCTCTTGCTGAACTGCCATTAATATCAGTGACATTAATAAATTGATTTTGAAAACACCAAAATACATCACCTGCAACAAGAACTAATATTTTCCTAAAATCATTCTGTTCTAGTTCTCTTAGGACTTCAATAACTTTTTTAGCTTTTTCTCTATGATCAGTTAATTTAACACTTAATAATTTAACAGCTTCTTCACCAAATCTGGCTCCTAACCCTTGAGCGACTGGTATTCCCGAAATAATAGCGGAACCCCCACCGAATATTGTACCAAACGGCTTGGATAAATTATTTGATAAATGGGTTGTTTTAGGTATTCCTCCAACGGCCGATTCATTCTTATATAATTCACGTTTTTCTTCAAAAATTCTAACAAATGAATACACAAATTCTCTTAAACACTTTATTATTTCACCATTTTCATTTGCAACAGAAGCTGTACTATAAGTCTCTTGATTTTCAAATTTATTGTCACTAAAAAAATCTGGTTTTTCCATTTTTATCGTATAAATGCATATAAATCAAAATTATAAATCTGAATTCACTATTTTTACACAAACGCAGATTAGACACATCTTTTAAAAGTTTAAGTAAGATCCTGAAAAGAAAAGTCATATAATAAAATAAAATCAAATAAATTTCTTATAATTTATATTACACCATTCAGATGTGAACCAAATATTTTCCACTGTATTACTTTACTATAAAATGTACAATGTTGATCTATCTGTAAATAAAATATTTTGAATAAATTAGATTAGATTAAAAGACATAATCATATGGTTTAATATTTTATTTTAATCTAACCAATTACGGAAATCTAAATATGCATATAATTAACTAAATAAAATATTATTGATTAATATTATTATTGATTAATAGAAATTAGGAAAATAAAAATCATAAATTCCACGAAAAGTTAAGATTTTTAATTAACATAGATTAAGAAGGCATAAATTTTTGATTGATTGAAGAACTTTAAGTACATAATAATCTAAATTGTTGGTCATACAAATTTTTAACAGTTTTTGTTTTTTATAATTATTGTAATTGTAAAACAAACTTATTTTATACAACATTTTTTATTCATACTTATCTAAATAATGTTTCAGTAACTTTTCATAATATTTATATAATGGACTTTAATGGGTGGTAATAAAAATATAATGCATTCTGTCATATAAATTTTTGAGTGTTGATAAAAATTATAATTTGATGCAAGATACCTTTGTTTAAAAATGATATTAAGAAATCTACTAACTGTGAAATAAATAAATAAATTGATTTTAAATATATAATTTTTAATTGCGATTGAAGAATTGGTTTTTTTTTTATTGGATAGTGAGCTTAATATCCGGGTGAACAAAATTTTGCAGAATAGTAAAAAAAATGTCTTCGAATTTTAACAATTGATGAACAAACACAGCCTATTATAAATTAAAGATGTTCTCTTCCGGAATTTCATTATGCCTGATTTTATCTTAAACTAAATAAATGATTAGATCGTGATTGATACATTATGATTTGCATGGTTTAATTCGTAATTGCGATAACAACAGAATTAACAATTTAGTTTTATTTTGCTATCAAATTTCATAGAAATGAAAATTTGAGAACCTATGTATTTAATGATGATTTGACCAACATTTGAACAATTTGAGCAAAGCTATATCAATTAAAAAAGTATATTTAAATATATTGAACTATCTGCAATTCTATGATCAAAAGGGACGATAAAATTATTTTGAGAAAATCCCTGGATTATAAACAATGATGAAATTTTGAAAAACTTATCAAATTAATATTAATATTTCATAAACACTTACGAATAATATTAAATTACTAAAATGAATATGTTTTTTTTTTATTTTTAGGAAAACTTTTTTCATTTATGAAAGGTCGTTAACTCATCACAATTAACACTATACTAAAAAATAATTCTTTTGTATCTTTTATATATTTGAAATAACCCATTTTTGTTCATGTTATATTATCTTATCATCCTCTCTTATCCATCCATCATTTCAAAAATTGTATATGCATTATATTGTGTGAAATCATAAGTAATAATTAATAAGTAATAAATTAGTTAGTTAAATATTATTTAAATTGGTTAAAATCATAAGAGGTTTTTCAATCAAAAACAAATATAGTTTAATTTTAAAGTGACCAAAAGAATCTCATATAATCAAAAATTTAGTGATGTATTTACATATTTTTAAAAACATTGTTATTTATTATAAATAAAAGTGTTATTTAATTGTAATATGAAATATAATTGATTTTTTTAAAGTAACACGTTTTTTATTTTAAATGAAAACGTTTATATTTTCAAACAACTGAGTTATGTATAAAACCGTCATTTCATCATGCAACGTGTACTATTTGAAAAGAGATGGCGACACATATAACGTCTTTATCGTAATTTTTTAGTTCAGTGTTTCTTATGATGCTTGTTGGTAACTTCTCAATTGACAATTGAATTGACACATTTTTGAATTTCACAATTCTTCAAATTTGCGATTATATTTTGAGTTTTATATTCGAGAAAATCGTAAAAAACATTGCTAGTTAGAATTTATTAGAAATAATAATCAAAAATATGGCTGCATTTGAAGGTAAATATAAATATTTTCTATAAAATATTGGATAATTAATTTTATTGCAGAATTTGGTGTTTTACCGGAAATCAGTAAAGCTGTGGATGAAATGGATTGGACGTAAGTAAAATCATGGTTACTTATGTAATTTATTGAGTTTTTTTCCTATTTATAAAGCTTACCAACTGATATTCAAGCTGAAGCAATACCTCTTATTCTTGGCGGTGGTGACGTTTTAATTGCTGCAGAAACTGGAAGTGGAAAAACTGGAGCGTTTTGTTTACCAATAATTCAAATTGTGGGTGAAACATTACATGATCTGGCTGCTGGTAAAAAAAAGAGAGTACCAGATGGAACTTCGAACATAACACCATGGACAATGTCTTTCTTTGATCGTGGACACGCGTTAGCTGTGACACCTGATGGATTACGATGTCAATCCCGTGAGCAAAGGGAATGGCATGGCGGTAGAACGACAACTGGTGTTCAGGGCACTGGAAAATTTTTCTATGAAGCTATTGTAACAGATGAAGGATTATGTCGAGTTGGATGGTCAACCAGGACTGTTAGTATTATTAAATTATCTTTAAAATTATTACATTTTCAATCTTTATCGTTGTAAGTATTTTTGTTACTAATTTAAATATTTTTAGGCATCTCTTGATTTGGGAACAGATAAATTTGGCTACGGTTTTGGTGGAACAGGAAAGAAATCTAATTCAAAACAATTTGATGATTATGGCGAAGCATTTGGTATGCATGACGTCATTGGATGTTGTTTAAATTTAACTGATGGTGAAATTCGATTTACAAAAAACAGCATTGATTTAGGTGTTGCATTTCGGTTAAACGGACAAATGAAGGGAGAAGTATATTATCCAGCAATTGTTCTTAAAAATGCAGAAATGTCTTTTAATTTTGGTAAAACGGAATTTAAACATCAAATGCCGAAAGGTTATTGTGCAATTTCAAAAGCTTCTAAAGAGCAAACAAAAGTGAATCCACTTTCAACACCTGGAGCATCAGAAGTAAAAGAATTTAAAAGTCTGCCAAATGCTCCGCAAGCAATTATTATTGAACCGTCACGAGAATTGGCTGAACAAACACTTTCTCAAATAACAAAATTTAAAAAATATATGAAGGATCCAATAATAAGAGAACTTCTTGTTATTGGAGGAGTGAATGTTAAACTTCAAATAACTGCACTACAAAATGGTGTTGATATTGTTGTAGCAACACCCGGCCGCCTTGAAGAGCTCATTAATAATGGATACGTGTTATTAACACATTGTAGATTTTTTGTTCTAGATGAAGCTGATGGACTTTTAAAGCAAGGTTATGGCCCATTAATTGATCGATTACATAGACAAATTCCAAAAATAACATGTGATGGGCAACGGTTACAAATGATTGTTTGTAGTGCAACATTACATTCATTTGAAATAAAAAAATTATCTGAAACTTTAATGCATTTTCCAACTTGGGTCGATTTAAAAGGAGAAGATTCTGTTCCAGAAACTGTGCATCATGTTGTTGTTTGGGTTAATCCACAAACAGATACAACATGGCATATAATGAATCATCATATAACAACTGATGGTGTGCATGCAAAAGATAATGTACAACCTGGTACAAATTCAGCTGAGGCATTATCAGAAGCTGTAAAAATATTAAAAGGTGACTATTGTTTAAAAGCTATTGATGAACATAAAATGGATCGTGCTATTATATTTTGTCGTACAAAAATTGATTGTGACAATTTAGAACGTTTTCTTAAACAAAAAAGAAATGATAAATATTCATGTGTTTGTTTACACGGGGATCGTAAACCTGAAGAACGTAAAGAAAATTTAGAGAATTTTAAAAAGCAATTAGTGAAATTTCTTATTTGTACTGATGTGGCCGCAAGAGGTCTAGATATTGCAGGATTACCATTTAGTAAGATATAATTAATTTGTAATTTTTTATATTTAATTAATAATATATTTTTTATATTTTTCAAATTTTAAAGTGATTAATTTTACACTTCCTGATGAAAAATCAAATTATGTTCATCGAATTGGTCGTGTTGGACGTGCAGAACGTATGGGTTTAGCAATAAGTATTGTTTCAACTGTGCCAGAAAAAGTATGGTATCATGGTGAATGGTGTTCATCTAGAGGAAGAAATTGTTCAAATACTGAATTAACACAAAGAAATGGTTGCTGTATTTGGTATAATGAAAAAAATGTAAGAATTTTATTTTCTTATAAATCAAGATTAATTTTCTTTTTGTTTTCTTTTTTTTTTATTTAGTGTTTAGGCGAAATTGAAGAACATTTAAACGTAACAATACAACAAATTGAAATTGATATGAAAGTACCACTTAATGAATTTGATGGCAAAGTTGTTTATGGGCAGAAAGTTATTAACAGAGGTACGGGCTACGAAGATCATGTTAATCAACTAGGACCTGTTGTGAATGAACTTTCAAAGCTTGAATATACAGCCCAGACAATGTTTTTAAAACGTTTGGATAATTTATGGACTGTTTAAACAAATTTTTTTACAAAATAAACATGTTTTTTCATTTTGTGCTTCAGTTTGTGTGTCATAAAATTATGTGTAATTGTTTGTGTAAATAATCGGGAGTTAAACACATTTTTAAATACTTCAGGAAGGTCTATGATTTATGATTCAACCTTGTTCTACTACTAAAAACATTGAAATTTAAATTATTATTATTGTTCAGGTTTAAATCAACAAATTTTAAGAATAAGCTCTCGAGATCCCAATTACTAACATTGCTTTTGAGTGTATTCACCATTTTATGGTGGCTCAAATCATTTATTTCTTAAGTTTTAATTAATACGTCATCTCTTATAAAAGGGTTATTTTTTCGTTGATGGTTTATTGTTGCCTGAGATTTCTAAAAAATCGCATAAATTCAAATTAACTTATGATTCCTACCGACAATTAAAAATATATTCAGAAACATCAAAAAGGATTTCTTTAAAAACAAACATTACTTTTATGTTTTTATACAAAAATGTAGACTATGGTTAATATATAAGACAAAACATTGGATTTATTCAGAAATTGGATATGAATAAATCCTGCTGAAACTTTTTATAATTTGGAATACATTAACTACTACATACATTCCATAATAGATTTGAATCGAAGTATACATGTAAAAAAGTATATGTAAGACTAATATTATATTAATGCCGAAAATTTGTAAAATTTAATATATTTAATTTATCAAGAAATGTTTATACTTATTTTTTGATTTAAAATTTATTTCAATATTAATTAAATCAATAAACTTAAAAAATATATTTTTAATATGGTGAATTACTACCCTTCTGATGATATATGTACTAGCAACTTATAAGTTGTAATTATTTTTTTTGTAAAAAGATCATGAGTCATAGATGTTTTTTTTGTTCAGAATTCTCGAATAACTTATCTTAACTTATTTATACTAGAGTAAGAAAATTATACAGTAGCTGCTTATCATAACTAAACTAAATTTAATTTAGTTTTCATGTATGTAGTAGTAATTTATTAAGAGCTTTATAATAAAGAATCTTTAATATTAAAACAGTTTGAACAGAAATGAATCCGTTGGTTGAACGAAGAAAATAAGAAAAAAACTTCTATCTCATTTTCATTTCTATTGTTTTGACTGTGCATTAGTGTATTCACTATTTTATTTCTGTGCTACTACATTATTTTAATTTTTAAAAGAAAAATCTACTACAAATGTTGTATTTGGCAATTCTAAATTTTTGACATTTGTTATTTTTATAACAATAATTAATTCTTGATAATTTTGTAGGTAAATTAATATTCAATTCGATTAATTTGTTATTAAAAAATATTATTCTTCCAGATGATGACTTCTGAAAAAAATGGAAGCTCTCAATTTGTTAACGATTGGACTCGCGAAGCAAATTTTATAATTAAAGATATTCGAACCAATGTCAAAACAATTAATTTATCAACTATTCCTTCTACTAATAATGAAATTTACCTAAATTTGAAAACATTAGAAGAAAAAGTATTTTGCATTAAAATTTCATCTCTTGGCTTCAACGTTGTTGGAAATTCCTTTGACTACATAGATAAGGAATTAATAACAACTTCCATTACTTATGAAACAGTCTATGCTCTTTTATCACAATTGAGTCCAATGTTTATAAATTCATTTGGTGAAGAACTAATTTCTAAACTGAACGTATTAAAAACTATTGAAGATTTAGAAACCAAAGAACTGGAACTAAATTAAATTATATCTTTAAATTAAGTCACTAATTCAATAATGATATTGACTGTTTTTATATTATAGGATATTATACGAAATCATATTCATGAATTGATATAATGATATTATTTTTACTGTATGTAAGTATAAATGAAATACAGAAAAATGTTAATTATAAATTATATTGATAAGTTGTGGAAATAAATAAATTATTTATGAAGAAGTAAAATCAATAAAAGTTTTATAAATTATTTTCTATTTGAATTGAATTTATTTTCTCAAAATTTTATTCAGCGCTTAATACTGTAGTACTAAAAAATATGTTGAACAAAATTCGAGTGCCATCTAGTGTGTTTGTTTATTTGACACTAGTGAAGGACGAAATGGCAACACTTTTAATCTAAAAGACAAGACAGACAGAAAAAAATTGTACGTGAAAATGGTCTCACTAAAATAAATCCAGTGTATTTAATGTAATTAATAACAAAAACAGGAAATTTGTTATTAATAAAGTGATATTAAATCAAGTGCTGTGTATATATTTTGATTAATATTAAAATGTAAGTAGAAAATTTTATTAATTCCAGTTTTTAAATTGATCAAAAAAAACTAGTATAAAAAAGGAGGATAAAAAAATTTGTTCGTTCATCGATTTTGACATAACACACACCGAGAGAGACAACAAAATGGTGAATTAAGAATAGAAACGCTCACACACATATACAAAATCTGCTTATATTTTTAATCGACCCAACGGACATTTATTAAACGACAATTTTCCATATAGACTTTTCTTCTACTTTGTATAATCTAAAACTAATTTTTTCTTTTGCCAAAAAAAATTATGAAAGAAAAAAATTTCTGTTTATTAATAATAATAATTGTTAGAAGATAACAAGAACAAAAGAATCGTGCTGTGATTATCAGCCTTGAGTAAAAAAATTTAATTAACACAATAAATTATTGTTACCAGTTTTTAATCTCTTTACTATATGTACATTATTCTATTATATTCTCTTTTGATTAGCAAACAAATCGAAAACCATTTAATAAAATAAAATTAAAGAAAAAATGCTTCTTAAAAAAAATATTCAAATTTCAAACGATAAAATTGGTTTTAAAAATAAATAAAAATAACGAAAAGAATTAAATTTTAATTCAAGGTCACGGATCGTGATCTTAGCACTGCTCTTTACCAAAGTCGCACTAGGTATCATCTCTTTCATTTCATTTTCTCTCTGTATCTCTGTTGCTCTCTATCATTCGCATTAAATTTAACAATAAAAAACTCCAACCGTAAGAAAAAGATATAATTTTGTTTTATTACATATTTTTGGGTGTATGGTAGGGAAGAGATGAGACTATTTCTATTCTAATTTTTTTACAAAATAAAATTTATAGATCCCCGTGCAATTTATATACGTAATTTATGTTATATGTATTAAAGTCCATAGCTTTTGATGTAAATAAAATTCTATATACTAATCTAATGTCAGTTACAATAATCTAATCTTCATCAATACATAGAAATTTTATATTATGTAATGCATTTGTTATTTGCTTCCTAATTAAATAATAAAGATAATCAATTGAAAATTATATTTTATATACTTACTACTATAAATAAATCAATAAGTAACTTTGAAATTAATAAACTCTTTTAAAAAATATGTTGCAAAAAAATATCCCCTAAATAGATTAACAAACTAAAAATAATCTTCAATCCCAAGTGCAACCAACAAAACCATATATTTTTTTGTTTCAATTTTTGTATTTATAATTTAATTAATTATATTTTATATAAAATAAAACCATGATTTGAGGAACACTGAAGTCACATATCATTATTTATACTAGAAATAGGAGCAACAATCTCTTATAATATGATGACGAGATTTAACTATTTTACCATATACCCTTTCTCTTTTATGTCACCATCATCCCCAAATCCCTCTTTCATCAACAAACGTCATTATACGAAGAAGAAAAAATAATAATAATCTAAACGAACAGACAAAAATAATAATATGTGTTATTATGATGCTGTTCTCTAAAGTGGGGTTTATACACGGGTTTGGATCTTTTTATTGTTGTTTTGGTGGGTTGATTCGGTTGATAATATTAAATATATATATATTTTGCTCCATTTTTGTATTTCTTTTTTTCTCTTTTTATTATATTTTATTTTTGTTTGGTTTAAAAATAATATTCATTGCGTGGGGTTGAGAAATGTTTTACTATATAAGCGTGTGATATTGGTATTTCTTGGTATGCTATACTAGTTACGTGAGTGTGTATTTTTATTATAAGAATTATCCTGAATTTATACTTTAGTCATAATGATCCTTTACTCAAATATAATCATATTATATAAATAAAGTGAAAAGAAATTGAATAGTTTGATTTGTGAATTTTTAAATTGTTTTTTTTTTTCTTTTTTGTAAATAATTAATTTTATTTTTTAAAATCATTGGTTGCAGCTTGTTTTTCATTCTTTTAAAGAATTACAAATATCGAAATAAATTATTGATCTAATCCCATACTTATGTAAGTATGTAAGCTTTCTTCTAATTTTTAATCTGAAATTGCAGAAAATTATATTTAAAAAATAAAGATTAAGTAGGAGTAATGTTGTTTCATGTTTTAATTCATTAAATTATTGGTTGACAATTTCCAAAAAATTTTATCAACTTTTAAGAAATTGATCTAAGATTTGCGTTTTTCAAATAAACCTAACACTAGAATCATTTGCACTCATTGATCATTGATTCAATTCCAATTTATCCTACAGAAATGACACACTCACAATAAATTCAATAATGGGAAACACCATGCAAAACAAGATAGGAATAAAAAGAGAGAGAGGCGTTGTTTTAATATTAATATTAATTAACAGAATTTCGATAATGATATTTTAATACCATTAATTCGGAAAATTTAAATTAAAAATTAAATGAAGAGAAAAAAAAAGGAAAAAAATTTGTAACTTCACAAAATCAATAAATTTAGAATATTTTTATCTAATTAAAAGTAAGGATCTTTTTTTTTCTCTTTGTACTAGTTTTTATGCAAGCCTCATTCACTTACCGTCCCCTTTTTCCGCCTTTCGCCAAACGCGACGAGACCTACTAAGCAAGGATGTTTTTTTTCTGTTTTTTAAATTACAAAAATAAACAATAAAATTAATGAATGCGTGGAAATTTAATAATTATTAATTAATTAATATTTAACCTATTGGTACTATCTATTCTTTGAAATTATAAATAAAAATAAGAATAAAAAACAGAATATTAAATTATTTTCAAAAGGTCAACAAATTTATTTTGCAAAAATAATAAAAACAAAAAACCTACTAATATTATTTTTATTATCAAAATGTCGATTTTTCTTTATTTTGTTGTTTTTTTCTCATTTCCTCTTTTATTTTTTTTAAGCAAAACAAAACATTTTCCTTTTTTATCAAAAATTACTTGTTTTTACTTTTGACAAGGATCGGTTGTTGTTTTTCTCCCTTTCTTTGTCATTCGGTCAATTTGGTTGATTCTGACATTTACAATCTTCTTCGTTTTTATTTAATTTTTGTTGTTGTTGTTCTGCTTTAGTAACACTCGGATTGAAGGAAGTCCCCTTTTTTCGACTGTAGTCTTTTATCGAATTTGTCGCATTTTCCCATGATTTTTGTCCATATTGTGCATCGTTATTATCTGAATTTACTTTGGTACATATAATATAAAAATGTCAACATTCAATATTCACAATCACACTAACTTTGACAAAATCAAATATTCTTGTCACGAAATACAAAACATGTCGTAAAACACGCAAAAGTTTTAGATTTTGTTTTACTTTACATGAATATCCTTTTCTTTTATTTTCAATTAAATTTTATTAGTTAGTAGTTTTATTATTAGTTTGAAACATACAGATGAAACGTACATACGATGACCTGTAATAATTTCAAGAAAAAGTTGGTTGGCAGTTTTTAAAGGGTTTATTTTAATTTATAAAAACAGAATATAATAGACTGATTTTTTTTTAATAGATTAGTTGAGCGAATTATACAGGAACTAGATAAAAAATTTAATTATCTAAAAAAATGACTTTATGGATATTTTTGGTCGAAGAATATAACATACACACACATTCATATATAAGTTACATAGTTTTGTTTATTTATTTATAAATGTTGTCTGTTGCTTCTTTAAAAATAAAAAAACAAATTATTTTATTATAATTTTAAATAGATAAACGCGAATTTAAACACAACTAACAACAATAAAAACAACAAAATAATCAACACGCGATAAAAATATATAAGTACGAGCAGAAAAAAAATCACACTCACATGCACACAAATCTCTTCTATGTTATCTGTCTGTTTGTAGCCTATCTTATCTGTATTATTCTGCTGCTTTTTTTCCAACAGTTTATAAAAATTGTTGTTGTTTTCTTATTTTTTTTTTTTACTTATTATTTTTGATTTAACACGAACACATTGATTTTGTCGTCTGTCTCCACTGTACATTTATTTATTATATTTAATTTTGTCAGACAATGTATTATTATACAAAATCAACAATAAAGTAGAGGAATAATATTTAAAAAAAATCCGGGAATTTTTTTATGTTCACCCCTTTTCCCTTTTTTTAATGGAATTATAGGAAAAAAAATTAATAAAAAATATGTAAAGGTGTAATGATGGGGTGTGTAGGTGATTGGTTGGTTTGTAGAAATTTATGCGATGTTTCAGGTACACATGCATACTCGCATACATACATTTATATGTGTATTTACAAAAATAAAAGGTTACTTTTTAGCACTTTACATTTTTTTTTTAAAAATGAAAGGGTAAAAGATAAGCAAACTAATTTACATACAGTTTTTGTAATTAAAATTAATGTCATTTTGTGGAGTGTGTACGCAACTGTGTATTGTGTGCGGTAAATACATTTATTTTCATATAACATAAAAGTGGAAGGGTGGGATATAATTTGCGTATATATGTTTATAATAAGTACGTAGGTTTTGATGTATAACAATTATGACGTTTTTTTGTAATAATTTCTATATATTCAAAATTAACAACAAATGGGGATTAATTTATTAATTTATATAAAATTTAGATGAAGCCCCACATCTGTCAACAAAATATTATAAATTAATATTTTTAAAAAAAGCAAAAAAAAAACAAAATAATTTAAGCAAACCATATAATAAAACAAACTTCTGAGTAGAATTTTTCTTCAATAAATTATAGAAAATATTTTTTAAATAAGTTTAATTGATGACGTTTTTATTAGTTGATATATTTTTTGTCTTCCTTTTCTCTCTTTCTCTCTCTGTCTCTCCTTATCTTTTTATTTATTTCTCTGTTCGTAATTATTATTAATCCACCGATTAAGTATTTTTAAATATAAAATCAATAAAAATAAAACGACAAACAAAAAACGCTATCAATTTAATGTATTTATATTTTTTTGTAAAAAATTTCAGTGTTTTGTTTGAATTAAATTAATTAAAAATAAATTCTTTTCTTTTGAAAAGCGAAAGAGAAAAATGAACAAATAATTAAAATTCAATTTTCATTTTCAAACGATATAAAAAAACTCTTCGGTTGTGTATTAAATTTAATCATAATTTATATCTGCTTATTTATTTAAGAGTAATAAACTAAATCACATCATCGTTTGATTGTCAAGAGGCAAATAAACTATCCAATTTATAATATTGAAATTCAAATATTCAATTTTTAAACAGGAAATCTAAATAACATATTTTGAGATATACGACTGTTTAAAATATAAAGAAGATCATAAACAAAATTATTTTAAACCTTTCGTGAATACAATGTTTCCACAACAAATTGTTCAACATTTTTTAGTAATAAATGAAGTTGAGTAAAAATAATAGAAGTGGTATAATTCTTCAAATTTTACTGCATTAAAAATTCAATACTAATGTATGTCAATTGACTATGCTGGCCAAAAATTAAATGACGCTATAAGTCTGCTGCAGTACCAATATTTCTAATTTTTCAAATTAAAATTTTCATATTATTCTTAAAATAAATGTATAAAAATACTTAAACGTTTTTGTGAATGACGCCAAATTTCATACTCATTCAATAGTTTTCTCATTTCTTATGTAATATTTTCTTCTTGTACCAAAGCCAGATTATGTATTTTTTTCTCTTTCCATATTCCACTTGTATGCCACACTATAATTCCAAATCCAAAAAAAATCTATTATTTCTTTTTAACGTTTCTCTCAGACTTAATGTCGCTGACGGAAACTGATGACAATATAAATATATAAAATAAAGATACTTTTATCTAAAGAATAATACGAATAAAAAGGAGCGATGAAAGATGTATTTATTTATAAAAAGATTTTACAAAAAAAAAATGAAAAATAAAAAAAATGATAGAGAGGAAAAAGTGAAATATACAAACTTTATAAAAGGAAGGTCAAGAGGTTACACTCATTCCGTATCAATTTACATTTAACATAACCATATTAAAACCCCTTAATGCTTATTACAAAATATACATGTATTCGTACATATATATTTAAATTTAACCTTGTAAAATATCCCTTTATTCTTCTTTTCTAAAGTAAGCAATGAGAAGAAAAAAAAATGAAAAACGAGGAAAGACGAAAAAAGTATAGAAAAGAAAAAAAAGGTCACTCTCTGATTATTGATGATAAATTATGTAATAAAATATTAAAGTGTGTCCTCACACTTCCCTTCTATAAGTCTAAATTTATACCGTCGTGTTTTTCTCATCTTCCTTATTTTCCTTATTTCCCCTTATACATCTTTTTTTTTTCTATATTTTCTTTCTTCTAAACTAGCACCCTACAAACATCATATTTCCGCCCACTTTTAATTTTGTGCTAATTATAATATCCGTCCGAGAAATCGAAAGAGAGATAGAGAATGTAAAATAAAAACAAGTGTACCAAACAACAAAAATACATAAAACACAAAAAAAAAATTTTATAATAAGAAAAAAGGAAAAGAAAAACAGAAGAGATTTGTTCCATCTAAAATAATTTTCTATCTTTTTTTTATTGTATTTTAGTTAAGGAAAATATTAGAAAGAAAAGGTCATAAGTTAAAGTTAAGAAAAAGAAAACGAAAGAAAATAATAAAATAAAATACATAATCCAAAATGGCCGTTTCTCTATTTATGACTTTTTTTTCTCATTTTTTCTTTTCTATTGTCATTCGTCTACTAGACTAAAACGGCACCCCTTTTTTCAATGTTTTTTTTAAAGGGATTTAGGGTAAAGCGCTTTGCAAATTGAATCTAAAAATAAGGAAACTAAATTTTATTTTCTTTTTTTAAGCAAAAAATCAAAAATAATATTTAATTTTTCACGTAATTTTCTTATCTTTCCATTTCGTTTTTTTTTCTGTTGAAATAACTTGGATTTATAAGTCGGTATTTTTTTTCTGTTGTTATCTTATCAATTTTATTCTTTTTTTTTACCTTCCTAAAGAAAATTATCGTAATCATTTATTTTTTTGTATAAAGTACATATAAAATATATGTGTGTGTGTATAAAATTTGTAATCTAAATGATGATTAGATGTAGGATGAAGGGGGTGTTGTAGTAAGAATTTACTATAATACTATATTGAAAAAGTAACAAACAAAATATGAAAGAAATTATATCGAAATTATAAATAAAGAGAAATGGACGATTCCTATTTAATTTTCTTAGATTTTCTACTTCATTTTTTTCTTCTTTTTTTGATTGATGATTATTGTAACATATATAAAAGATGTTTTGACAGTTTGAATTTAATATTCCCCAAACTCCTCTACCCTAGTTCAATTCAACTTACTAAAAAACCATCCTCAATATTTTTCCTTTTTTTGTGTATATACTTATTACACATAAAGTAAAGATATAACCATTATAACAAATTCCTTACACGATATCAATAATCCTTAATTCTAAACCCGGTTTTTCTTTATTAAAAACGTAGATGAATAAAGTGCAATTGTTGGGTATATGTACGCTTGGTTCAAACATTTGAGAATAGGGAAGAGATCGATGGGGGGTGTTAGATGAATGTATGGACAGATGTACGAATTATTATATATTTTTATTTATATTGTGTAGGCGGCTTTATGATCAGCGTATAACATATACCCACAATCGTCCCCACCTCACATTCATTGCTTCTTTTTATTTTTATGGTTTTTTACCAAAAGCAACTTGATGTTGCCGAAGGGAATTTGACATTTAATGTTTTTTTGTCTTCCTTCCTCACCCATCTTAAGTTAACAAACAAAATAACAAAAAAAAATATGTATATGGGAGAAGGTGGTTTCAATTGTTGAATTTTTTAAAAGTAAATTTTAAATGGAACGATATGCATTTCAGTAAGTTATTATATCAAAATTATCACAATATTTTATGTTTTCTATCAAAAAAATACAATTTCTGTTATTTTTCATTCATAAAAATTTAAGATCGATAGATAAGTCAAAAATGTGATGGTTTGAGTAGAAGATGGTTGTCAAAGTTGGTTGTTGTGTGGTGTTGACGGAAGAGATGGAGTTAAACGAAGAACACACACCCACTTTCTCTAGTACATATATTATTTTTTGGTTTTGTTTGGGTTTTATTTTATAATTGTAATATAGGTAAATATATATTTGGATTAGTATTTTATTAAACAATCTTCTAAATTAAATTAAGATCAAGAAATATAATAATTAAGATTAAGAAATACGTCAAGGTCTATCAACTAACTCTGTAAAATTGTTGTAATAATAATAAAAAATTCTACGTTTTTATACGCGCATGCGTTTTAAATAAAAATTGTTGTTGCTATTTAATTATTTATTTTTGTTGCTATTATTATTATTATTACAAATTACTTTTGTTTGTAATCAAGAACGTCACGATCCAGTGCCGTACTTTATTTATGTTTCAAAAATTTTAGATAAACAAATATAAATATAAATAAGTAAAAGTGGGGCGCATCCACATCATTTACTCAATAGAGTTACATTTTTCAAGTGGTTTTTAAATTTTTCTTTTTTAATTAAATTCAAAAACTTAATAAAAAACAGCTTCCGTGAGGTTTTTTTTTTGTTAAACATCCCTTTATCTCAATTATGTGTATCTTATTTTCTCTATATCTTCTTTTTCTCCCTTAACTCAATACTCCTACACACATTTACCTATCTATCTCGTTTCTTCTGGCTTGTTTTTTTTTTTTTTTACGATGAAAATTATGTGTAGGAAAAGCGCATGCGCTTTTTATTAAATGGCAGCGCCACATTTTTTTTTAGTTTCTTCTTTTGGATTGTTTTTTCTGTTTTTAATTTTTATTACAAATAAATCAGCGCCATCTGTGAGTTGATGATTAGAAAAGATTTGGTTAGTTTTCTTTTCTTCTTCTTATTACGTTTTTTCCTTCAATAATATTTTCCAATATTATTCTTTCTTCTTTATTCAAGTTCTAAGCGGAAAATACGACGAAAAAATATAAAAAAATAATTTGTTGTGATTTGTATTTTTTTTCTTGTCGTGAATGTTTTTTATTAAATTTCATTCTGTGATTTTATTTTGCAGTGTTTAAAGAAAATCCGTCTTATAAAGTTAAATTAATAGAAATTTATTTGTGTGCTCTTTTTTTATTGTAGAATATTAATGAAAGAAATCAATCGATTTTATTTATTTATTTTCTTTAATTTTTCCTAATTAATGGGCTACATCAAAAAAGAAAATAAAGAGAAAATAATCAATAATAACAGTTTTAGTTTTTTATTTGTAGGCACATAAAACAAATAAATACAAATAAAAAAAAAATAGTTTTTCTTAAGTTGATAATAACTATATTGAAAAAAGAGACAGACATTATGAAAAACATAAATTAAAATTTTAAAACTAAGAAAAAAATGAATGAAAATTAATTGTGTCTGGAAAGGAATAAAAAAAATAGAAAAATGTGTGAAAGAGAAAACACTATAATTGATTTAATGTTTTTTTTCTTTCTTACTCTTGTTTTTATAGTGAATGTTTGAATTGGAAAACCTCAACGTGCTTGGTTTAGTGTTTTTGTGGTGTGTGTGTGTGATTGCATAACCAATAATAGAAAAATTACAAATTCACATTTAATCTCACCGTCCATCGTAACCATCATAGTTTACTTCGTGTTTTGACACATCTGTTTTGTGTTGTTGTTATTGTGATTATCGCGTTTCTTTAATTTCTTGTAAAAAAAAAAACGAAAAACAAAGTAGTAATTGATTTTTTTTTATTATAAAAAAACTCTAAAAAAATGAAGCAAAAAAAAATTATTGTAAAATAAAATAAAATAAAATAGTCTAAGAGAGAAAAGGAAATGTGTGGGACTTTTCGTTTTATATTTTATATATTTTCTTATTTTTATTATAAATAGAAATAACAACTGAAATCATTAAACGTTTGATGCAAGTAAACTGAACTAGCATCATTAAATAGATCGTCACTCAACTTTACTGAATTCCATCTCACTCATCTATTCATTCACTTAAACACGGATAGCACACAATCTTTGTTCTTTTCCTTATGCCTTAAAAATATATTTACATTTAAATTTTTTTTTAAGTCTTTAATTTATTTTTTCTATTTCGATTTTCTTTTTCCAGATTAGAGGATAAGAAGAAAAAAAACAGTCAATCATTCGACGGCCATTTTTTTTTTCTTTTTTCATTTGTTCTTCAACAAAAAAAGAATTTAACATAACCAAGAACAATTAGAGAAGAAAGAAACAGTAATTAAAGTTTAGTAAAAGGAAAATTCCTAATTCAAGATGGCGTTTGCTGGACTTAAAAAGCAAATAAACAAAGCTAATCAGGTGAGTCAATTTTATTCTATTAAACTTTTTTTTTATGGAGGACAATAATCCCAATCTCATCCATCCAATTTCCTACTCTCTCATGTCAATGCATCCTCTCACTAATCTTTATTTGAAAATATCTCTTTTATTTTTATTTCTCCCCTTTTTTGTCTCTAATTCTCCCACTCAAACAATTACATTTAATTACTACGACTTTTTCGTGTAAATTATCATAATCCACCTTCTGAAAGCCAAGAATTGATATTCTGGTTAAAGATAGGTAGGTGGAAAGAAAATACCAAGGTCAAAAAATTGTAAATTAAAATTTTATAATTTTTTGCCTTCTCTCTCATTTCCTGTAAATCTTTGTCTACCCTCTTGTTTTTCTATAATACTATATAATATTACTATTACCCTCTCCTCTACATCCTCTAGTAATTTTTTTAGTACAAATACTACGATGATTATAAAAATATACATAGTTAAAAGTGGTGAATGTTTGTGACCTAGTGACCTATTTATATATGTTATGATGAGGAGGGATTGTTGGAGAAATGAGAAAAAGAGAAATAAAAAATTTGAATTCCCTTTTTTTATTTTGTGTACCCTTGTCATTTAAGCAGGTCATGGTTTTACTTTTCCATCCCTTTAAAATATTTCCTTCTTGTTCTTCAACTTTTTCTCCCGTTTCTCTTTTCTTTTCTATTTAAAGAAATTTTCAATTTTTGCAATATTATTTCTTTTCTTTTTCATCTGAAAGAAAGTATAAAAATGGCGTCAAGTTTCTTATGTTTCTTTTATTCTATTTGATATTTATTATACATATTTATATTATTCAATATTCAATGACGTCATCATAAATATTTCATCTTTCTTTGGAAAAATAATAGCAGAAAACAAAAACAAGAAATTGCTTTTGATGACGTCACAATATGGCCGATGTTTTTGACCTTGGGGTTTAGTTTTGTATGACTTTATGATAGTTTTTCTTCTTATTTTTAATGACGAGTGTAGAATCCATAATCAAAGAAATTTTGTACATCGTCACACATAACTAATATTATCTAAGGATAAGGATGAATTGTACAATGTTTTTTACAGATATACATATTTTCATTTTATTAAATTTCATTTGTTTCTCCAATTTCAATTTAGTATGTCACCGAGAAAATGGGTGGTGCTGAAGGGACAAAGCTTGATTTGGATTTTGTTGAAATGGAGAGAGTAAGTTATTTTCTTCTAATTATTTTAATTGACAAAAAAAATTATGTGGCATTGCAAAATTGAATTAGTTTATTATTTTATACTAAATGAGTCAACAATTGTGGTAAAATAAAAATCAATTAAATTATAGAAAAATTCTATAATAAATTCAAACTATCTTCAAAGTATCTTTTAAATTATATAGGGGCAGTTTCTTAAATAACTCAATATATATTAACTAGTACTGACATACCATAGCATGGTAAAAATCTTAAGGCTTCCATTGTAAATGTTTATTAAGCATTTTTGTACAAAACATGTAAACAATTCACGCAAAAATTGCTGAACTTTTGCATATAACATTAATTATAATGTTTTCCAATACATTACAACATACCATGTTGAAAAACAATACTACGAGTTGTTTTTAGGAACTGTAAAAATACAATATCGGAAATCTTAACATCAATAACTTTTGTTGTGCAATATGTATTATGTTTTAATTCTCATTATCTTTTATAATGGCGCCATTAAAAAAAATATTTTCAATTTTTTCTTTTACTTATAAATAGAAAACTGATGTAACAGTTGAATTAGTTGAAGAAGTTCAAGTAAAAACAAAAGAATATCTTCAACCAAATCCAACAGCACGTGCTAAAATGGCAGCCGTTAAAGGAATCTCAAAATTGTCTGGACAAGCAAAAAGTAATACGTATCCACAACCGGAGGGTATACTTGCTGATTGTATGTTATTGTATGGACGTAAATTGGGAGAAGATAGTATTTTTGGTAAGTTATTTTCCTTTTCGATGTTATTAATTTATAGAATAAACTACTTAAAACACAATTCGTATATTTGGTTTATGAATTCACATTAATTAAAAAAAATTTTGAAATTTTTTAAATATCAAATGAATTTCCCATACTATATAAAAATTCATTTGATTAATTTGAACTTCAGTAAACCCAAACCCATTAACACGTGTGTTTTCAATTTAAAATAATAAAAGATTAATTAATCTAAGCATTCTTTTTTATTTTTAAACTTAAATCAATCTTTTAAATTTGAGGAAATGAGAATACTTATTAAATTTCAATTAATTACTTCAGTAAATCATTTTTTTTTTTGAAAAAATCATGAATATAAGAATATTAGTTCAGTTATTGATCAACCAAGTAATAGTAGTATTTATAAATATAATTTGCAGTGGCAACACAACTTACACAATATGTTTATGAACCATTTATTAAATGGAATAATTACAGATAAACACACAATAAATTCTTTAAATTTTTGCCTGTGTTATTATTGTAAATTGAGAATATTTGATAAAAAATAATGATTGATAACAAAAATTTTTTTGTTTATTTAAATTAGCTCAAGCCATGATCGAAATGGGTGAATCATTAAAACAAATGGCAGATGTTAAGTATTCACTTGATGATAATATTAAGCAAAACTTTTTAGAACCAATGCATCATCTACAAACAAAGGATCTTAAGGAAGTTATGGTAAATTATGTCGTCTTTTCTTCGTATTTTATTTTTAGGTTATCAATGCCTTTAGGCACATTCTGACTAAATTAATAAATTAAAATTTTGGTTTTGTTTTCTCCGTCGTTATTCTTCATAAGCTTTTGTTAGTTAAGTAATATAATAGAATTATTAGATACTAAAGTAAATATAAAATAGATCTAAATCATCATAAAACTTACTAATTTATTTTATTAATGTGTGAAGATATTATTTCACACCCTAATAATTATATGATTAATAAAAATTGTTTTATTTCACAAGAACTTGTTTATTTATTCGGTTTTATGTTATTTAAAAAATACTAAAAAGTGTTCAGTAGCAATAGTTGAATTTATTTTATCAAAATTTCAAGGCATAAACCTGACACTTATTTTCGTAACGTATTTTCCAATATTTTAATAAAACAAAATTGCGAGTCAAGATCAAGATTGACGTGTCTCATGGAAACATCTATTTTAAAATTAAGCTAATGTTTGCGGAATTACAACGTGGATTTAACATTCTGAACGTAAACACACGAACAATCTGATTTTTCTTGTTTACAACGTCTCAAATAAACATATGTAGAACAAAAATATTAATTAAATCTTTGTTTGTTGACTTTTATTACAGCATCATCGTAAAAAACTTCAAGGACGAAGACTTGATTTTGATTGTAAAAGGCGAAGACAGGCAAAAGGTAAATTTCTAATTTTCTTATGTCTTTTTTCTCTCTCTTTCTTATTTTTTATTTTCTTTTTATTATTTTCTTTTGATTAAACTTTAATTAAAATAATTAACAATAACAACCATAAAAATCTAAACGTTAAAAATTAAAAAATTCAATCTTTTTACTAAAAAATGAAGAAATAATATAGAATAATTTAGAATTACAAAGAAAAGAAAGAAAACTGTTTTTTTTTTGCATGACAATCTTAATACAAATTGTCCCAATTTCATTTCAATTAACTTCCTAATATTTGATATTAGTAGTTCATCCAGAGACGGCTCAAGGAAGTCCTTATCGTAATACTAATACCAAGGGTATGATGATGATGATTCTAATTCATTTTGTTTTTTTATTTAGTTTTATTAAAATATTAACAAAGAAAGAAGAAAGAAAAGTATGCATATATTTTTTTCTTTTTTGATTTAATTGCTAAAGAAAACCTTTACAAGAAAGTTTTCTTCAAAAATTAATGAAGAAGTTTTTAAAAAAATTATTATTTTCTTTTTTTGTATTAAGTATAAAAATTAATTAATTATATTTTCAAAATAATTTGCTGCTTTAGTTTAGTTTTTTTTTTGTTTTTATGTTAAAAAAAAAAGTAAAATTCCGTTCAGTCTGTTAAAAAAATTATTATTGAAATTTTAAAATAATGTTTTTGATAAACTTAAATGTGATGGTGCTATGATCGGTAAATATTACAGTAAATATAAAAACCTTTTCTTTTTATTACATTTATATTTTTCAATTTCAATACGTAAAAAATACTTTTTTTTTGTTTCTCCTTGTCTTTCTTTCTCTCTCTATCTCTCTATCTATTTTCCTTTTCCTTCACAGTTTTTTCTTATTATTTAGTTTTATGATTAACAATATTATTAAATTTTAATATAATTTATTTTATCTAAGCTTTTATCGTAACGGCATGTCTAATTCATTATGTGATAACTTACAATAATAGTTTGTTTTAAAAATAGCTCTCTGAGTCGATCTATATCCGTGATAAAGAGCTTTTTACAAAATGCACTATAAAAAATTGCTCTGTTTAAAAAACTTAAGAGAAACAATAAATTGATACTGAGAATAAAATTCGGGATTGAAACAATGAATTTCGTATAAAATAAATTAGATTTGTACATTTAAGTTTAAAATGGGAATTTTTAAGCGACAAAAGACCGTTAAACTATGATCATCGGAATTATAAAAAATTATAATCAGCTAAACTTAAAATCACCGCTTTTTAAATAAATGAATGCAGATATTCTTCAATTTAAATAATTTCTTACTTCCCTTATAAAAGATTCTAATGAATATAATTTGTAATTGCTTAAATATCCGACATTTGTGTTCTTTTACTTATTTACTCGAAGGTTCAATCAATGTGATGAGTCTTTGATTCTGACTCATCACATTGATTGAACCAATTACGAATTTTTATTTTTCATTTTTCCTATTTTATTTTTTAAAAAAATTATATTTTTATTTATTTTTGTTTATTATTTTTTTTTTTTTATTTTCATTTTTATGTTCTGTTGTAACTCCACCAATCTCTCCTTCCACACCAAAACCAAACAACCAACCAATTAAACAACCTGATCTGCCTGATCTGCTTTTGGCTTGTTTTTTTTTTGTTTTAATAAAAAAATATTTATGCTCGGAAAATTTAATTAATAATTTTTTATTTATTAAATTAATATAAAATTTAAAAAACTATAAAAAAACAAAATGCGTGTGTGTGTGTCTACCTCTCTTTTACTCTATGTCTAATTGGGGGGATGACAAACAATGCAAACATAAAAAAAAAAAACAAATCAAAAAAAAACTTTAAACGAAAAAAAAAAACAAAACAAAAAAAATGTCGAAAAATACGAAAAACAGGATCTCATATTACAGACGATGAAATACGAAGTGCTGAGGATAAATTTGCTGAATCGCTTCATTTAGCACAAGTGGGAATGTATCATTTATTAGAAAATGATGTAAGTAAAGATTATTTTTTTGATTAAAATTTATTCTTGTTCTTCGTTGTTTATCAATTGAAGAATATTAAATTCGAAAAATTCTTATATATAAATGACTTTTTCGTGAATTTATGCAATATGTGTTTCTTATAATTATTATGAAAATTCTCTTTCGATTATTGATAATACACATTATGTAGGTAAAAGTCAGTAAACCGAAATAATTTTTTTTTGAAGTATGCAGTTTATTCAGAAACACTGATATTTAGTTTTTTAATTGAATTTGTTAATTAATCAAATTATATTCAATATTTTTGTTTTTTTATTGGTTCTATTTTTCTGTTTCTTAGGTGGAGCAAGTATCACAATTGGTAACATTTGCTGAGGCAATGCTTGATTTTCATCAACAGTCAACGGAAATACTAAAAATTTTGGTAGAGACATTGGCTCAAAAGTAAGACTTCATTTGAAAATATAATATTTGTCTCTAGTTTTATAAACTTTTAATGGAGTTGTGACTATTTTATAGAAGTTTAACAAGATAATAGATTAAAGCACTGGCAATCATAATTTTAAGAATTACTTCACATCCTTACTTCATTTTGATTCACTAAAGAAAATTGTTTCAAATATAAATGTTCCTCCCACTTCAATATAGATGGCAGATAAATTATTCTTGTAGTCTCGCATTTATAAGTTTATAAAATTAGATATTTTATCATATTATTGTTAATTACTAATTTTTTTCTCTTTCTTTTTCCCTATTCTTTCTTGTTTTACTTTTTAATTATAGGAAAGAAGACGCAATTAATCGTCCAAAACCAGAATTTGTACCAAAAACTTTAAATGATTTAAATATTGAAGGATTATCATCAACAGAAAATGGTGGGCGTTATTTAAATCATAATGATAATAATATAAGTCGTATTAAAAATTCCCATCATCAACATTTTAGTTCGCAACAAAATTTATCAGTTAATAACAATAATAATAATAATAATAATAATATGAATTCTAGTAATTTTCAACGTAATAAAATTTATGGTTCACAACAAAGTTTATCAACAATATCAAATCGTAGTAGTAATAATTCAATTAGTTATAGTAATAATAATAATAGTCAAAATAAACAACAACAAAAGATGTCATCATTATCATCAACTTCAACATCAACAACAACAACGTCATCATCCAATAATCGTAATTCAATTGATTGGTTAAATGCTTGGAACAATCCACCGCCCCAACCACCACAACCACAATTTAAAAAACCACAACAACAACAACAAACACATTATAAAATGTTGACGTCTCAAACAACAACAACAATACCACAAACAAATAGTCACAATAATTATAAACGTACAACGTCATCGTCAAGTTTTAACGATCCTTGGTCAGGTGATTTGAAAAGAGAATTTTTCCTTTTTTTTTGTTTTATTATTTTATTATTTAGAAAAAAATTCATTATGTTATTAATTTTTGCTTATCATTTATATTATCATTTAGTTTACTTCATTATTTTCTTTTATTTATTGGTAATTTTTAAGGATTTTTATACATTATTTAGTTATATATATATTTTAACATATTTTTCATTTGAAATTGCATTTTGGACCAAATATTGAGGAACAAAAATTTGAAAATCGTTTACATAAAAAAATTATATAATTTTTAATAAAATATTTGAATGGTTTTCATTAGTCATTTCAACTTCCTCAATATTAAAAATTCTTATTCAAATGTGAAAGTTTTCATTTTTTAACCTTTCTCTCTATTTCACACACACACAAATATATTACACTTTAGCACCTGTCTGTCTCCCTATATATTTTAAGGAATATGCATAAGTACGTGCTTAATTAAGAAATAAATGGTGGTGGGTTTTTGATTTAGTTATTTATTATTATATAAAACTATGAAAATAGAAAACAACAAAGAATTGGAATTTGAAGAATTAAGAAACTTAAAAAAATGGTGATGGGAAATTTTATCTATGTTTTTAACTATAATAATGTAGCATCCATCTTTAAATATTTCCTCTATCCTGTATCTTTCTCTTTCTTTCATGTTCTTGTATGTGATTTCTCAATGTAACAATTAAAAAAATTATATCCTACCTTTTCTTCTTCTTCCCAAAAACCTTATAAATGCTATTTTTTGTCTCTGTAATATTTTTTTATTTTTGTTTTTATTTTATTTATTTTTTTTTCTTTGAATTCAATTCTTTTTCTTTAGTCAATAAACCAACGCATCTGGAATTAACGGATAATGGTCATGGCCAGGCACGTTCTACTAATGGTAAATGGAAATTTAGAAAAAAAACAAACGAATTCTTTTGTTTCAAATTAAATTATTTTCGTTTTTTTTGTTTACTTATTTTCTTTAACCACAATCGATATTTAATTTATTTGCATGAAATTTAATTTTTAATCTTTTTTTTTTATATTCTTTTCACTAATTTTTAAACCTTATTCTATTTGTGTGCATGAATAATTTTTTTATAATTTTCTGTTTCTGTTTCTTTATTTTTATTTGACTTAATTTTAAACAAGCGGATTGGAAAAGAAAAATTATTAGTTGGCAAACACAAAATATAATTTCATTATAGGTGGCAGCAACTTCAGAGTCAAATGTCCTCGGAAGTTATTATTTTCTTTTAAATATGTTTTTTTATTTTTCATTTAATTTATTATAATTTATTGACGTTGCATGTTTCATTATTGTTAGTATTGTTTGGTTATTTTAATGAATGCAAATTTTTTAATATAGAAGAGTATAAAATTAAAAATTTTCGATTTCTAATTGTTTAATGATAATTTTTGAACGAAAGGTTGTGTTATTCTAGTAAGATGATAGAAATAACTAAAAATTTATTATGTTATTATGGTTGTGACGTTAAAAAAAGTCATATCCAAATGTTTTTCAATAAAAAAATACAAGTGTTCTTGTTAATGTTTAATATTCGTACTCTTCTGTATTTCAAAATCAAATAAAACATAAGCATGTTTTCGTTATTGTTGTTGCTTTATACGTTATTATTATTAAATAAAATTGGATTTACATAAAAAGAAACAAAAATACAGTATATTTTATTCCTGTACATAAAAAGCTTTCATAATAATTGTATTTTTGAATTCTTTTTTAAATAAAAAGACTTCTTTTTATTTATTAACGTTTATAATTTTTTATAGCTTCACCACTTCCATCACCAATGAGATCACCAGCTAGAACACCAATGCCAAGACCAAGTGGTGGTCCATGCTGTTCTGCATTATACGATTTTGAACCAGAAAATCCTGGTGAACTTGGATTTAAGGTAAAAATATAACTTTATTAAGTAAAATTTATGAAGAAAATATTGGCATTAATTGATCGTTATTAGTAATTATTAGTAAATCATAATAAGATAAATTTTTAAATGTCCTATTTTGTCTTAAAGAATAATTCAACAAAATTATTGTAACATTTTTTAAGCAAGTTGCTTAGGATTTTGACTTTAAACCATTTTTTTTTTATAAAAATTCTCACAATTATTTTTTTTATCAGGAGAACGATGTGATCCAGTTAATAAATCGAGTTGATGAAAATTGGTATGAGGGCAGTGTTAATGGGCGAACTGGTTACTTTCCACAATCGTATGTTCAAATTATGGTACCACTACCTAATTAAATTTAAAATATTTTTAATTACAAAAAATGTTCTTTACGCATTATTTACAATTAATTTTCACTTTATTTTTCATCTTTTTTTTTAATTTTCTTTTTTTTTTGTAATTCTTAAAAAAAAAAATATTAAGAAAAATTAATTGTTCGTACAAATTTTCTTAATTTTTCTTGTTGAAAATATTAATTATCTTTTTTAATATAAAAACCAAATTGTTAATTGAATTTATGAAATAACTTATAATTATTTTATTAAATTCGTTATTTGTACAGTAATTTAAGGATACTAATTATTATTTTTCTAATTATTATTAGTTTTTTTCTTTCTTATTTTGTTTTTTTTTTCTTATTTAATTATTTTTATTTTTTTTAATTTAAAAATAAAAGAAAAGATTTAAATTTTAAGTAAAAAAAATAAAACAAATAATAATTTTTAAAAGACGTTTTTAAAAAAATTAACAATAAAAATCAATAATCAATTAAATATTAATGATTTAAAATTAATAAACAAAGAAAATTTAATTATTAATTATTTTAAATTCAAATTGTGATTTTTCCTCAGTTTTCTTTCTTTATTAGTATTGTTTTAAAATTAAAAAAAAAGAAATCTAATTTCAAAATAAATAAAATAATAATTCAAAAGAAGAAGAAAAAAAACCATTAAGAAAAAAAACTGTTAAAAAAATAAAATAGGATTTAATTTTAAATAAAATATAATGGAAAGAAAAGAAAAGAAAAAATTTAAGTAATAATTCAAAAATGGCGCCGTAATAAGTCCATGAGAAAATATTTTTTAAATTATGTTGTTAAAATTTTAAAATTTAATTAAATCTTGAAAGAAAAATTGTCTTTTTTAATAATTAACAAAATATTTATAAATAATTCTTCATTTTTTCTAACACAGAATTATAATTGAAATTATTGTTTTAGAATTATTCATTGCAACAGAATTTTAATTAATATTAATTTAAAAAAAATAATAAAAATGAAATTGTTAATAGAAACAAACGGATACGAGTATTTAGTGAAATTTAAAAGAATTAATTGCCTTCAATATGTTTGAAGGCGCCATCTATTAGTGAATAGTTTACATCACCATTATTATTAATGTTTTCATCAAAAATTTTTAACTGATAATTGAAAAATTATAGTTTCAAAAAATGTTGAGTTGCACAATACTAAAATAATTGCATGGCTCGATTCAAAATCTTTATCATTCAGAAATTTTTTTTAAAATTACAATGTTTTTATTTATTAAGATTTTTTTCTTATATCCAATATAATGTGATTAATTATACGATTAAGATAAGTTTAAAACTGATTAAATATGCATAAACATTTTCCTCAATAACCATGAATATGTCAATATGCCAAATAATAATAATAATAATAATAATAAGCATGAATAATGTTCTTTTCATTTAGTCTTTTGACCCAACATTCACTCTAATCAAACAAACTGAATTCAAATTAACGAAAAGCAAATTTATTATTTTTTCTTTAAAAAAACACTATTTGGAAAATATATTTCATCTCCTTCCCATTTTAATAAACATGATAGTGAACAAGACATGGCTGAAATTTGGGCAATTTAATACTCACAAGGCAAGGCTGAAATTATTTATTACTCTTTGATGAAAACATTAATTTATTTTTAAAAATAGCAACAACTATGATTTATTTATAAAGAAATGCAATAATAAATTGGTCATGTTTGGTTGATTTTGCAATGAAATTTGTTTTTATGCATTTATATAATTAATTAAAGAAAATAATAAAATCTGAAAAATTATGAAAGAAAAATAAGAAAAATAAAAATATTTACAATAAAATTGAAGAATAATATCTTAGATAGGAACTTTTATGAATTATGCGACATCATAATTAAATATTATCAATTAACTAGGTACAATATAATTATATTTATTATAAAAAGAAAAAAAAAATAATACAAGATAAAAGATGACGTGAAGACGAAGAATTAAAAAAAATACGATTATTATTATTCAGTTTTTTTTTGTGTTAAAAACGAAAAGAAAAATAAATAAATAAATAATTCCAGAGCCTGTTTCAGTAACAAAGTAAAAAAAAAAAAAGACAAAATAAATAAAAAAAAATGTAATAAACAACTTAAATTTTCCCCGCAAAAATCATAATAAACACAATTATCCATCCTTTCACACTTCTTACCACTCTCTCATCATGTTGCCGTGATGGAATATATTCCACACTCTGATCATAACTTTAGTCTTGTCTTCCTCTTTAACCATATTTTCAACCCACAAAATATCTCCCGAAAACGATTTCACTTTCACTCTCTCTTAAATTCACTCTTCTCTCCGTCACTCTTCTTTTTCTTTTTTAATATATTTTTTTTATTTTCTTTTATTGTGTTCTTACTTTTTTATTTTATCTCAGTTTCTTGTGATTTAAAAAATAATGAAGATAAATGTTAACATTTTTCCGCGAACAAAAAATAAATAAAAACAAAAGAAAATATATTAAATATAATTAAATTAAATTAAATTAAATTAAATAGAAAAAAACAAAAGATTAAAAATTAAAATATTTAATAATAAAGAAGAAGAAAAGAAAAACAGAACAAAAAAAAAAAGAGAAATGTCAATAAACTAATAAATTTAAACAAAGAAAAAGAAAATTACTAAATAAATATAAAATTAAGAGAGTAAAAAAAAAAAAAAAAATAAATAAAAATTCTATTTCGCTAATTATTACAAAAAAAAAACTTATTATATATTTGTCGTCGCTGGTTTACATCTTTTTTTTTTTTCTTTTTTCTTTAAACTTTTAATTTCAAATGAAAAACCAAATTTATTAAAATTAAAATAAAAATTTAACAATTTACATTATTACTAACAAAAAAAAAAATCTATATCATTGTTAAACGTGATTTCAATGCAAGCAAATGAAAAAAAAGTAAATAATAAAAGAAAGTTAATTAAAGAAAAATAAATTTATTGTATTTAATTAAAATTGTAAGAGTAAAGAAAATGATTTAAACAAAAGAAAAAAAAACATAATTATATTATTATATTGCGCTATTCTATATAGATGTTGTATTCGGTGATTAAAAATTATAATAAAATAATTAAATTTAAAGAACAGAAAAGAAAAATAAATAAAAGAAAAAAACAAACAAAAAATTTATGTTAATTCTTTCATTTGTAAAGTTAACAAAGAAAAAGTGTGTGGAGCAAAGTATAAAGAGTTATTTTATTAATAAAAAAAAATTGAAGAAGAAGAAATGTCAGATGATTTATATGAAAATTTAAAATTAATATGACTGAATTAAAGAACTTTATTGGAAAAATAATACTTTTATTTTTTTCCTATTTCCCATCGATTAACAATAATAATAAATAATAATATTGCTCTGTTAAACAATCCATATTTTAAATGCAAATAAACAAAAATGGCGTCCTAAATAAAATAAATAAACGTCAATTTGTTATTCTTTACATTTTCTAGAAATTCTATAATAAACGTTTTGTTGTTTTTTTTTTCTTTCTTTTGTTTTTAAATGTAAAAATATGAAAGGATTAACATAGAATAATATTTGGAAAGACATCAATATTGAACAAAAAAATAACTAGGAGAAAAGGTAAAGGTATCATTAAATCAATTTTGTTTCTCTTTTTTTTCCAGACATTTTATCATAAATTTGGCCTAAAATCCAAAAATAATAATAATTAAATGTTAAAATTTACAAAATGAGAATATTTTCTTTTTGCCTTTTCTCTCAAACACGCAAATTAAAATTTGTTTTTTTCTATTTCTTGTAAATTAAATACTTAAATAATAATTAATTAATTAAATATGAAGAAGAAAAAAAAACAAAAAAAAAGGACAATACATAGAATTATGTAAAAAAAAATCATAATATTCGTCATAAATTAATAATAATAAATAATATTAATAATAATAATGTTACGTTTATGTTCGTTCTCTATCTCATAATTATCTTTCCATCTTTCTCTTTCTCAATGTCTCTATTTTCACTTCAATCAATGTTTTTCTGTTTGTTGTTTTTTCCTTTTTTCCATCATTTTTCTTTTGTTAATTAATTAAAATTATTGATGTCAAAATTAAAGATAAATTTATAAATTCAATTAAATTAAAACGGAAAAGCCTAGAGGAGAAAAAAAATAATTGAAGTACTTGATAAATTTTTGATAAAAGTGAAAATGTAAAAAATAAACTTTGGTATGTGACATGACAAAGAAATTAAAGAACGAAGGAATCAAAAGAAATGGAAAAATATAAACAAAATGATGTCACTCGACTATATTCGCGTTTTTAATTTGCTATGTTTCACTTTTATTTTCTATTCAAAATAAATCCTCCTCCAGTACGATTCTAACTAAGCAATTAAATGTCTTCTTAATACTTTTATGTTATTAGTTAATAATTATTATCTATTATTTTAAATTTAATGGATAAAAAAAACTCTAAAATATGATAACACCACATTAATTAGTTAAAATTAATCATCTTAGTAACAAAAAACAAAAGATTAAACAACAAAAATAAATGAATTACTATTTGCTTCGAAATCCATTTCGTCATCATTTTCTGCATCACTCCGTATATTCGCACTCTCTCTTAAAACTTAAAGAATAAATTTGATTGAATGTTGTTTGGAGCCAGAAATATTTAAATTTATGATAATGATGACAGATGGATTTTAATTGGAAGAAAAATATCATTTAAAAAACAACAACAACAACTAAAGATACTCAAAAGAAAACTAATTATTTCCATAAAATATTAAATTTAAATAAAAAGAAATCTTTACCAATTTTTAAATATTTAAAATTCAATTAAATTAAAATTAAATTGAATGAGGAAGAAGAAATTCAAAAAGAAAGAAAGAAAATTTAAAAAAAAAGTAATAAGAAAACAGAAAAAAATAGAGAATATTAATTTTAAAAATTTAATTAAAAAAATAAAATAAAATGAAATTATGAAAACAAAAAAAAAATCTAAGACAAAAAAAAAACAAAAAATCTAAAAAAAAATTTAACAAAAAAAAATAAATAAAAAACTTTAAAAATTGTAAATGTGAAAATAAGAAATTCTGATGTTATATACTATTGTAAGAAAAAGGAATAAATTAAAAAAGAAAAAAAAAACAAAAAAACCAAAAAAAATATGAAACAACAACAACAACAAATAAATTTAAAAAAAAAAGATATAAAAAATATATATTGCCAGGTGCCATAAACCAGTTAACTTGTTTACATTTTTTTGCCTCCTCTCAACCCTCCTTTTCCTATTTATAAATAATTCTACTATAAATTATGGGCCAATTTAAAAGAAACAATGTTGCTGAAAAACAGGAGAACAGAATCGTGTTGTGTCTATAGAAATGTATTTTCTCTTTTTTATTCGTGATCAAAATCGTTTGAATGGATTTTTAAATAAATTGTGAATAGTTTTCATTATTCCTTTTCAAATTAAATATTAGTAGCATTAATAAAACCACGATGACAGTTTATTTAATGAAATTACGTTGTATGATCGTGAGGTTCACCAATATTTGAAATCATTGAGAATCTTTATAAATCATGCAGAATCCTGCGAATACGCGACCTAAGATTTTACCAATTCAATTTAATTGTAACTTATTTATATCGGTTAGATATTAATCTGCTTAAAAAATGTTGATAACATGAAATTTAGTGTTTTGAGATTTTATGAAAATAATTGCATGTAAGATTACTAAATACTCTACTAAATTAAAGGGATCGCACACCGAACGCGAATTCGCGTCGCAAGAAAAAAATGTACGGAAAAATAAACCTTATGTGGAAGGAGTAAGGAGACACACTTTTGCGAACAAAAAATTCGTTGCAATATTTGGACGTTTCATGTTTTGTTTGAAAAATAGATTTTATTATTAGCTTTGATGAAATTCAAAGTAAATCTATATATTATAATAAAGGGTACGGTAATTAAAAAAACAAACTTTTGCGATGGTCGCGTTCTGTGTGCTATAGTAGGCGAATTTAATGCCTAATATGTTTGCGACGCGATACCCTTAAATGATATTTTTTAAAGAAAAATGATTTATTGCTTATTCAGATCACCTGAATGACCACTAAAGTTGATACAAATTAAGCTTATTAATTTTTAAGGCATAAAACATTTTGTTCGCTTTTTACTTGGCACAAATTATTTTACCTTTACCTCTCCCCTACCATGAATTTCAATGAATGGAATATTATAATTAAAAACAATTAAATATTTTAATAAAAGAAATTTATTTATTATTTATGTATTCAAAATTATTTACACTACATTTCATTGAATTATTTACAGATCTGAAAAAAAAAACACTCTTTTACTACTCATCGGTGTTGCGCTCGTCGCCAATTGATTCTAAAGAAAAAAAAATATTTGGAAAAGAAAAACGAAAACAATTCTCTATTTTTTGTTTTTTTTTTATTATTATTTATTAATTTATTAATTATTTTATTTTTTTATTTTTTTTTTTTGCATTTTCTTTTTCTTCTTTTTTTTTGCTCATTTAAATTATTTTATTACAACAAAAAAAGTTATCAAAATATAATTTGATTTGAACACATTATTTATTTTGTATTTACCTTTTATTTTTCTTAATAAAAAAAAAAATAATAACAAAAAAATATAAGAAAAAAATGTACTCTATGGTTTTTCTTTTAATTTGAATAGGCAATCTGAAACGGCTTCATTTTAAATTCTGAAATTTTATTTCTTTAAAGGTGGACATTTAGTTGGATATGGATATTATTATTTCTTTCAGTGGTTTATCAAACTCATCATCTGAATTTTCTCTGTACACCAGAATAAACTTTTAAGTCCAAATTTGATAATCCACTGATATTATCTCTGATGTGAACGAGAAATCTCAATTTGATTGAACTTGGAGAATAGCGAAGATGAACAGAAATGATTTTATTTACAACTTTAAGTATTGATTTGACGTTTGCCAAATTTACTGTAGACGGCTCGTATATCCCTGTGTTAATTAAATTTAGAATTTCTGTCGAAAATCAAATGATTTTAAATTCTTCCTTGAAAATACGTTATACATTTTTAACTTTTGTTTCTTTTTTATTGTTTTTTTTTTACCTTTTTTCCTAAATTTATGTAATTTTTTTTTTATATTTTTCTATTTTTATTGATGGGTAAAAAGTGAGATTCAGATGTAAAAAAAAATTTGGTATTTTAATTATTATTAATTAATATTGTCATTTACAAAAAAAAATGTCTATTATTTTGTTTTTTGTTAAGCTGTCAAATTTGGATGAATTAAATTTAATTGTTTTTTGGACGTTTTTTGATTTATAAAAGGAGTTCAATTCGAAAAATATTGTTCAATTGTTTATTTTTGTTTATAAAATGGCGGGTTTAATTTTTTGTATATTCCGCCATTTTTGGTTTTTAGACAAAACTGTTCGTGAAAGAACCCCTTTTATGTTTGTGAATATTTTTTTTTTTTGTGTATGTTTTTAGTGTGTGCATAATTGTGTGAATGTGTATACATGTGTGTATGTGTCCTTAATAATAATTTATAATATCTTGGTTTTTTTGTTTTTTTTTTTTCATCTTTTCTTTTTCTTTTTTTCTTTTATTTTTTTTTTTTAGTTACAAAATTAATTTAAATTAAATAAATGTATTTTATAAACAAAAAAAACTCTATAAGTTCGGTGGAAAAATAAAAACATTTTTTTTTTCTTCTTTCTTTTGCTCATTTTCTCTTATTTTGTTTCTAAACATTTTAAATTTAAATAAAATTACTTTTTCTTTAATATAATACATTCTTCTTCTTTTTTTTTTATTTTAATGTTATTATAATTGTTTTTTTTTTGTAATTTTATGAATTAATTAATTTACTTATTTTCATTTTAAATTAAATTATCTACAAAAAACTGGTCCTTAAGAATTTCTGTTTTCTTTTGTTTTTTTTTTTAAGATGGCGTCCGAAAACTAAAACAATTTTTATTCAAAAAAAAATAAAAGAATTTAACGGGTTTTTTTTTATTCTGCAACGCCATCTCTTTTTTTCTAGAAGTGATTGATTTTAGAAGATAAGGAAATTATGATTTTTTAAATGTAACTTTATGGAATTTTCGACAATCGAAAAATTAAAAGCGGGTGCCGGTTGTTCTGTTCGTTAAACTGGAGTGAATTTTTGAATAAAATGATATAAAATATACAGATTTAAATCCATTAAAAATCTATCGAAACTATAAAAAAAATAAAAGAGTTATTTTGGTAGTGTTCATTGACAAATATTTACAATTAAAAAAGTTGGAATCAGTATTAACCGTGGGGCACACTATTTTTTTTTTTGTTTCTTTTTTCGCTCTACAAATCATATTTTTTCTCTCTTTTATAAAATTCATCTCACGTTCTTTGTTATTAATTAATAATTAATAATAAAAATTTGTTTTTTTTTTCATCTAACTAATTAAAATCGAATATAGACGCGAAAAATTATTAAATAATTAATTATTATTGTCTCTTCACATTATAAATATTACATAATTATTTCTTCTTTTGTTGTTGTTGTTACTGTTGTTGTGTTTTTTCTTTCTAGTTTAATATTTTTCTCTTATAATTCGCTTCTTCTTATTTTTTAAAATCTTAATTATAATAATATAATTAATCTATTATCTACAGAAAATTATATAAACTAAAATTAATTTAATTAAAATTAATTTTTTTTTTCTTTTCAATTTTTCTTTTTGTTTTTTCATTTCTTTTTTCACAAATTTTAATTGAAAAGAGAAATAAAAAAATCGAAAAAAAAAAATAAAAATCTTCAATGGGGTGAAAGAGAAATTTATTTACTGGTTCCTTGGAAGGTAAGAGGGGGAATTATAAAGGGTATTTTGGTGGATTATTTTATTAATTTAAATTAAGATAAAAATTTCTATTTTTTTCTTTTTTTTCTTTCTTCTTAAAGAGATTTTCTTTTTTGTTTTTTTGTTTTACTTCTTATTCTTTATTTGTTTTTTTTTTTTTAGTGGAATGATAAATATTTTGTACATTTTTTGTTTCTTTCTTTTTATATATATTTTATAATTTACTTTGTGATCAGGAAGTTGTTTTCGCGGTTGAGTCTTATTTAAATTTTTAATTTATTTTGCTTTAATAGAATTGTGTTTTTTGACCGGCAACAAACTGATTGGACAGAAAAAGACTATGAACGAAGTCTTTGAAAAAGTTTGGATGGTGGGAGTTTTATGGAAATTGTTATCTGTATTTTTGTGTGCATTCTTGTGTGAGCGTATAGTAGAGCGCTTAACGCTTTAAGGACGGGATAGGATGGATATTAAACTTTTTTTTTTAATTCTATTTACAATATTTTGTTTTATAAAGTGAGACCTGCTCTTTGTTTAATTTGTTTGTTCTAAACTATAATTAAATTTGAAGATGAGATGAAAAGAAGTAAAAGGAAGGAGGATAAGGAGAGATAATTTAATATTAACGGTAATTTCTTACTGTTTCATTTTTTTTTAAAAAATGTTGTGTATTTATTTTCCCTCTCCTTCTTTCACAGAAGTAATTCGAGTTCTATTGTCTTTTTTGTTTGTGGGAAATTTTGTTTAAAAAAAGGGGGAGGGAAAGTTGGATGTAATTTTTTTAATTGGTCTTATCCACGACAACAATCATAATAATTTTTTTTTAAATTATTATTGCGGACAGCATTGATGTTGATAATGTTGATAATGAATAAGACCAAATTTTTGTTATTCATGTAAATTTTTACTTAATAATAAATTATTATGATGTCCAGATAAATGACGCACTAATTCTTGTAATGTATCAAACCATAATGAACAAAAACAACATGTATAACGTCCACCTGATTCTGGTGAACTTATAACATTACGATGTACCGAACACAAATGTTTAAGTAAATGTGCTTTCTGTTTAAACATAGCCACACATAAACGACACGCAAATGGTTTTTCACCGGTATGTACACGTAAATGTGTCTTTAAATTCCATGACATACCAAATTGTTTACCACAATATTCACAACGATATTCACGTACTGGTGTTGTTGTACTTGAACCACCACCACCACCTCCTGTTCTTTCACTACCACCACCACTATGACCACGTCCATGATGCTGTTGATGTTGCTGATGTGAATGTTCTAAATCACGATTATCTGTAACACTTCCTAAATTTGATACTAAAACACCACCAGGACCACCAGTTAAACTTGCTAATGTTGTTGCATGCGGTGGCCATGGATATAAAAAGGCAGGATTTAATGGACCATCAGCACTTGGCGGACGCCGTCGATTATCGTTGTTATTATTATTATTATTATTATTATTGTTATTATTATTATTGGTATTATTATTATTATTGTTGTTATTATTTATATTATTGTGATTATTATTTTGTAATAAAATATCGGTGGGTGGTTGGGAGTTCGGTGATTGTGGTCGGCGATCTCCTAACGAAACACAAAAAAAGAGTTATTAAGTAAAGATCACAATTTAATCAGAACAAAAATAAGATTGATCTAAATAAAACAATGAAATTGATTGAGAATAAAATATGAAATAATAATAAGAACAAATAAGTACAAATCAGGAATTCAAAAAATTTATACAAAAATTTATTCAATACGGAAAAAAATAGTATTTAATAAAGATTTCAAGGTCGCGAATTTGACGTGTAAAATACATTAAAAAATACTGATCATTCCTTTTATTTCATAAATTCGAAATTGATTAAAAAATTAAGTTCTATGAAATGTGTTCAATGGTTTTTATTAAGTTTTTATATTAAATTTGATTATAAATAAATTCTTACCTGTTAAATAAGATGGTGGCGCTGATACTGACGGCGCTATTAATCCTTTACGTGAACTAAGATCCTCAATATAACTTGGTGAGTACGGTACAAATGGTGGATTTTGTGCTGGAGAGTTATGAAAGCCAGGTCGTCGTTTTCTATGCGGCGTTACCACATAATTATCCGGTGAATTTTGTAATATATAATGTTCAGGTGGTTTTAATATCTCTGGCTCTGGTGGGTGATAGGCGGCTTTCCGTTTTGTACGAAACGGATCAAGTAAACGGGCAGGTATTAAACTCTATATTTTCAAGAAATAAATAAAACCTTTTACTTCTAATTTTTCGTTTTTTTAAGGTAAAAATCAAATAGGATACTCAAAAGGAAACATGGAACAAAAAAATAATAAAATTTAAACATAAAATGTGTACAAACCTTACTTGGTGCACTACCAATTGATTCAACATCAATATGTCCATCATCATCATCATCATGAAGTAAATGATGGTGTAATTGTTGTTGTTGTTGTTGTCTACCACTTAATGACAAATTAACTGGATCTGATGAACTACGTCTTCTGCAACCAACACTATCTCTATGTTTACTATCAATAATATCATCGTCATCGTCATCATCATCAATATCATTTAATTGTGGTTGTGGATCATCATTACGTCTTAATATTAATTTATTTTGTTCATTTTTTTTAATATTTATTGTATCATCTTGTTCATGTTCATCGTCGTCATTATTATCATCATCATCATCTTCATCAATATCATCATTTAATTCTTCTTCAATTTCACCTTCTTCACGGTCATCATCACCAGAACTATCGAGCATACGTTCACGTTTAACTGATACACGTGAATTTGATGAATCATGACTTTTTGAACGATGCCGTCGATTTATGTCACCTTCATTACTATTGATATCGATACTGGGTTCATTCTTTTGGTTATCTAAATAAATAAAATAGTAAACCAATTTTAATTTAAAATTCATTAAAACTTTGAAGATTCAACTTTAACAATTGAATTTAGTTGCCAAAATTAATAACTATTATTTGTTCTCAGTTTAATAATAGTTAATAGTAAATATAGAATTATTGTAAGTGAAAGCCCTTTGAGAGTTAAGATTTTGAAAAAAAAAATATTCTTTTTTAATTTCACTTAAAAAGCAAATTAAATTGAAATTAGATATTAGTTGAAGAATTTAACTTATGACAAATCAGGAATAGCAAGTAATGTTCAGTCGTGTTTTGTACTTTTACCATGGGAACTTATTAGAATTCACTTTGTATCGCTTTCACAGATTTTTAAAAATTGTCAAAGTACAAACAAAAACTTACCATGATCTTTTTTATCATTTGTTCGCCAAACACCCGGTTTTATTTGTAATAATGCTAATAAATCATGTAAATGTTCAACATCATTTGCTGGTACACACGTTTGTCCTGAATATAAAAAATCTAACAATAAACGAAAATAATTCGCTTGAACATCTGGGAAATGTACTGTTGTGCAACCTTCAACAGTTGGTGTATCCTCCAGGAGCATTCTATAAGAAATATTAATTTTAAGGATAATTATGCAAAGTCAAAATTGAAATTAAAATCAAATATTGAAATGTTTTTTTTTACCTTATTAATGGACTTGCTGCAGCTAGCACTAATTTGTGTGCCCGTAATATTTCTTTACCGTCACAAACGAGCAATAAATCAGCTGTATGTTCACCACGAAATGCTGCACCAATTTCCTGGAGTATACACTCTCCGTGTTTACTGTATTGCAACATCAGCATTCTCGCTGAAAAACAAAATAAAATACAAAATGAAATAAAATTTGTTTAACAATTTTCATAAAATTTTAATTAAATTAAGTTTCATTTGTAAAAAATTTTTTGTTATAATAAATTTCAAATTTAAAAATAAAAACAGAAAACAAGAGTGCTGCCACCTTATTAATAATAGCAAAATTACATAATAGTAAACATTTAGGCACAATGTACAATGTATGACGTACATCAAAAATATATTTTGCTGTATTTCAAACGTTTTTTAGTCTTTAGAATTAGTAACTCCAATATTTTTTTTTAAATACTGACATTGACATCACCTTTTAGTAAAAACTAAAAAAAAAATTATTTTCATTTTGAAAAATATTTGTTTTTCTTGTATTATGTTCTTGTTTAGATGAGTCACTATCTTTTCCATCGAAAGTTAAAATTCTTAAATAGAGTAGACTGTAGAGCTACCAATAAGGCTCATTCTGTTTGCATCCTACAGAATGACTTTTTATTAAGAAATAGAAAGTTAAGCGTTATGTCTTTAACTAAGGACTACGCATTAAACAATGGCTCAGTTATTTGCTAAAGAATTTGTAGTGAAATTGTCGTGTAATCTCACGAACAATATAATTAGGAAAAAATATACAATAACGACCGATCCTATTTGAGAAATGGTCAAAATTCAAGTAAATGAAATTTTACTGTATTTATACGTGTATGCATAATGAATTGAAAAGTATTTGTACATATTATTTCATTATTTTATTTGCTCTTATATTTGTTATTATGTAAGTGCGTTGGAGTTTAAACAAAACAATACTTAATTATTATTATTATTAAAATACTTAATGTACATAAAAAAAAATTAAGTATTTCATTTTCTCTTTTTCTTTTTTGTTTCTTTAGTGTTCTTTATTATTATTTTATAGTTTACTTCAGTTCTTTTGTTATGTAATAAAATAATAAAACAATAATAATAATAATAGCTGGTGGAGCTTATAGTGAATCATGACATGAGATTAGAATTTAAATTCGTTATATCCGACGGATCGTCCGTCATAAGGAAACTTTCTTAATGCTGCATGTATTATATTTATTTCAGGTAAAAAATTGGTTTGAGTGTTAAATAATTTTTTTTTCTTTTTCTTACGCTGCTAACCCTTGCTGGTTCAATTAAGAGTAAAAATTGTTAAATTGTATTATAATTGCAAAAGTTTATTGCATATGTGATATGTCATATGAATAACATAAAAATGTGCTGGAAAAATATAAATAAAAATTATTTAATTTTCTTTAGTTTTGAGATTGACATTTACTATTGAATAAAAATGTGTATTTTCCATTGATACTCCAAATTATAAAAAATAAAACAACTATATCATTATAATTGCGAGTTTGTTACAATAACAAGCAATAGGTACCTACGTATATATTGAGATATTGAAGAGAATAAGAACATTAGAAACGGAAAGAAGAGGAATAATAAAAAACTATTTATCAAAAAATGTGGCCATGAAAAAATTACATTTTTTCTTTACAATTACAAGTTAGTCCAGAGTTAGTCGTGTTGTTGAGTTAAAGTTTAATTCTATATATGTATCTCTCTTTATTTCTTTTTCTCTTTTTTTTCAATTTCTAAATTATTTCTTATTTTTATTCTTTTTTCTCTTTTTTTTCATTTTCTAAATTATTTCTTATTTTTATTCTTTTTCTATTTTATTTATTTTTTGTTGTTGTTACTGCTTGTATTTTAAATTATGTAAAACAAAAAAATACAACAAAAACCATACAAAAGTAAGAATTTTTATAAGTATACGTAAGTGGTAAGTAACTCTTAGTATGAGGAAGGAAGTTTTTACGTATTCATAATTTTTAATTGTTGCGAACAATTCTTTTTACTTTAAAATATTTTGTTGTTGTAATTTTGATGACGTCAATTTTTTTTTTTGCTAACTTTCTTTAAAGAAAATTAAACATATTTCTCAACCAAAATTACAATGACAATTACAATCAAAATTAAATATCTCAGATAATTTTATAAAATGTGAAGAGTAAAATTTTAGATAATTTTTCTCCATTGAAGTTGAAGTAAAATAAAAAATAAATTTATTGACTGTTGTAAAGAGATGAGGAGAAGACGGAGGAGATAAACAGAATACCCAACCCAGAAAAAAAAGTATGAAATTAAATCAACAAAAAGATGAAGATGAAGAAGAAGAAGAAGAAAATAAAAAAAAATAAGAATAAGAAATAAAAGAAACGAATCGAATTATGTAGAAAAAAATATATAAAAAGAACAAAACTGCAATAGATCAAGGTCAGGATTTTTGAAAGTCAGGAAAATAAATAAAATGAAAAAAAAACACAAAACGAAAGAATAAAAAAAACAACGACAACAAAAACACAGAGTACAGCAAAACATAATACAGTATTCAAAATCATCATCATCATCATCATCATCATCATCATCATCATCATCATCATCATCATCATCATCATCATTATCATCACATCATCATCATGCATTAAATATCGATTGATTCGTGCAGATTATAATTATTATCGGTTTCCCACGAGAATTATTTAATAACAATAATCAGAAAAAAGAAGAAGAAGAAATAGTATCTCCTTGAAAGTAAAAGAAAAGATGTAAAAGTTATTTTATTTGAATGCAAATAAATATTTCGGAAATAAAAACTTATTACCTCGCTTATTATTCAACATGAAAATCGAGGTAACAGTAAGTAACTGTATAAATTCTATATAAATCATTAAGTACCACAGAAATTTTGATTGAACAGAAGGACTGTTGAACATTCAAGTGTTTGTTTGTGTGTGTGTATTTGTAGCCCTTTAACATAAATAAAATTTTACACAACATTGAAGTTATCAATAAAATTTATATTTTTATGCAACTAAAATAAACCTATGGGTTAGTTGTTAAAACTAAAACATTCAGTTGAATTGCATACGCATTTTTTTTTTTTATTTACATCACAATTATTCTTCAATTTGTTTTTTGAATTATTTATTATAAATTACAAAAATAAAAACAGAATTATTTAAATTGATTATTTTAGAAGAAACTAAAGTCATACACATAAAAAAAGAGTTCAATGTAGACTTGCCCATTACAAAAAATTCAAAAGAAAAAATTATTTCTTCCGGAAATGAATAAAATAGTTAAATCACAACAACATTTTTTGAAAAGTTTTGTCATTCTGAATGACGTCGTAAATAATTCATATAAGAATCAATTCATGGTCGATTATTCTCAATAATTATTCTGTTAAAATTTTGAGGCTAAATATTTTTTTTATTAGAGGTGGAAATGATTTTTTAGAATTGAATTGATATTGGGGTAAGATAGCTATTACACCTTAACATGTTTATGGACACAAATTGACACTTGTAATGTAGGTGATGTTCTCAAAACATGATTTACGAAAAGAAGTAATGAAAAATTTAACAGATTTAATTTAATATTACAAAAGAAAATTTAAGAAAAACTTTTCTTGCAGATTTTAGAAATTTTGGAGCAAAGGCAATTTTTTTTAACTGAAATTTTAAATTCAAATTTCCTGATCATTTCTAATTGAAAATACATATTGAAATCACAACAGAACTCTATGTACTATTTGAATTTATTTTAGCTTACTTAAGAGATTTCTAAACAAAATTTGTCACGAAAGTGAAATGCGATGTATAAAGGAAGTAATAGAAAATTTTTGTTCTTAAATTAATTTAAATTTAGAATTAGAGCAAATTAGATGAGAATGATGATTTAACTTTTTTTATATCGATATTACTAAATTTCTACAACAAAAATAGACGGACCGATATAGGATACGGACATGGGGACTCAGTCAATATTTCTGCTGTTAATAAATTGCTTAATACATTCTTTTCACTTTTTCTCGTCGTTTACACATAAGTTAAATTTAGATATTTCTTTTATCTTTATATCTTACCACTTCTATCTTCATTATTTTGTAACAAACGTTTCTTGTAAAACTTTGTCTTTTGCTTTCCTATATTTATTTAAAAAAAACAGTGGAAATGAAAATGTACCTAAGAACAGAGATACGATCAACGTAATTTTCCACTTTTTTATTATTTTGTAGCTTACCTAACTGACTGTAGCACTCAGAAATTTAAACAACAAAAAATAACAATTACTTTACTTTACTTTATTTTAGTTACGATTGTACGCAATGATTAATTTCTTATTACATAAAACAGAATATATAAAATAATGAATCTGTCATATTCAAAAAATGTAAGTACCTACTCATTTCAATTTCAAAAATAAAAAAACTACAAAAAAAAACTAGAAACTAAAAAAAAACAAGAAAGAATGGAATAAAAAATATGACATCATTCTCAAGGTTCCGATTGACTTCTTTCTCCTTCATATTTATACTTAAGTTATTCTTCTCAAGTCTACAATAACATCTGTCTGTAGGGTACTTAACTACTCTTACTTAAATTTACTAACATTTATATTACTTCTATTTTTTCTACAATTTTTAATCAAAATAGAAAAAGAAAGAAAATCATTAGAAGCAGATGAATAAGCAGCGCAAAAATAGATTTTATAGACATTCTGACATTCTCATCTTAACCCAATTCTTGCCCTATACTCAAAGTTTTGTGAATATTACCAATGTTGAATATACATAATTTAAATAGCAGGAAGAATGAAAATTTCCCCATACTAATTTAAGAAATAACTAATTAAAGACAGTGTACTTAATCGTAGGTAATTTTTCTTTATTTTTTGACGAAACTTGTGAAATTATTTATTAAGTAAATTTTCAAGAAACTCGCCATTTATCTTTAGAATACTTAAGTATTCTTTTTCAGATGAATTCTAAAATTTCTATGTAATTTCTTACATGTTTGCCGTATAATAAAATCGTAAATTTTTATTTAATGAAAACAAAAAAAAATGCGGAAATTTTTCTCAATTATTTTGTTTTTTTGCTTTTTGCTTTTTTTCTATTATTCGTGACTATTGAAATGAAAAGTTTCAAATAAGTACAATATACGAAAAAATATAATAATAATAAACTTCAATTCAGATTCATACAAAAAAGAACAACAACAATAATAATAAGAACAACAATATCAAAACGACTAAATATCAGGGTGTGTTACTTGTGCCATTCTATATCTATATTTCGATTCTATAAAAAATACCTACGTTATTCCAATTTTATAAACTAATAATTATTATTTATTTATTTATTAAGTACGGGATAAGTTATTGTTATTATTGTCTGAATTTAAGAAATAAATTGTACTTTGTTTTCATTGAAAATTATTTTTATAAAATAAAATTGAATAGAATTTCCTTTAGGCTGTTACTGAAATAATTTGTAGTCATATCTAATAATTCCTAAAATTGTTAAAAGCTCATGTAAGTAATTTTATCCTTTTACTCTTGATTACATCTACTTCATAGTTCGCACTTTAAAGAATTATATAAAATAGAAGCTCATAGGATATTAATAATGAATAAATAAAAATATAAATAAAAAAAAAATATTGAGCCTGAAATTTAACTACTTGGCCATAAGATTACGATTGATAAAGCTCAAATTTCAGTTAAAGACAGTTGTAGTATTTCGATTATTCTTTCATAGCTTCGAAGACTGTTAAATGTTGGTGCTAGATTCAAAGCGTGAGCGCTTGGCACGAAAAAGAAAAAGATCATTGTAGCTGAGAAATTATTATATGTAGGTGCTTCGATTTAGCTTCAATATAAATTCGTTTGTTTACTTCTGTAATTACATATGTAAATTGATTTTTATTGTAACAAGTAATAAATGTTTTCTTTTCTCGTCTCCTTTCAACAATTGTTTTGTTATTTCATGACTAAGCAAAAGTACTTAGTAGATCTTAAGTTAACTAATCATTATATTTATAGAAAATTATAAACGATATCCTCTTTCATCATCAAATCTTATGAATGAGTTGTTTGTCATTATCCGTATAGTTTATTCATTCATTCATTCATAAAAACAATATTCAACGAAACCTCAAAGTACAAAGTACAAAATATTATCGGTAGAATAAATTTCAAGAAAAATTTAGTAAATTCTTTAAAAAATTTCTTTTAACACTTCCTAGTAAATATTCATCATTCTACCACTGATTATTCAATTTCACTTCCTTTCTCTATTTATCTTAACAGCCAGTTAAAAATATTAATTAATGTTGGAATCCACAAAACTTTAAGAGTATTAACATGCATTTATATACAAATTTGTTCATACTCAAGAAATGTTTTTGTAATTTGTTGGCAGTCTGAACATCTTATGCAATCTCAACTCATTACTTCAGTTAGTCGAATATTTTCAGTCACAACGCCATAAAATAATAAGCTTTTATCAATTAAACAATTTGAAGTGAAAGAATTTGTGTGAAATCCGACAATTTAACAAACTAACCATAACTAATCATTCGATAAGAATCATTCATTACAGATTATTCATATTCTCAAGGGTTCACATTTTTTTTGCTTTAAGTATTACGGGATTTCACATACTCCTAGATTCCGTACAATGGTTAATCCCTCTACATGAAATGTAGATATTTAGTGGATATTTTATTGTTATCTACAAATAATTACTTAGTCACTCTTAGCATTAAGTAAAATTCATTATTCATAGTTTTGTATGAAAGTATTTCTATTTGTTTCCTCAAGCCTTTCTTATTATTATTCATCGTTATTGTCAATGTAATTTTGTAATTTTAAATTGCGACAATAATGATTAATACATATAAGAAAAATCTTGAGGAAATTACATTCTAAAATAAGATCGAGAAAACAAACAAACTTTATAACGAAAACAATTTATTATTTTTTTAAATTGGAAAATAAGAAATATTTTTTTTAACAAAAAAGAATCAGTTTAGAATAGAGCCTTAATATAAAACTTACTTACTTATAAATATACTTAATAATATTAAAACTATGTCAATTTAAAACTAATTAAATTACGTAATAATAAAAATAATAATAATAATAATAATAATAATAATAATAATAATAATAATAATAATAATAATAATAATAATAATAATAATAATAATAATAATAATAATAACAATAGCAATAACAACAACAAAAGAAAATATCACATAAGAATTTATTATGAAAAAAAAAACAATGAAAAAAAAATTAATATTCTTCTCTCTTTTCTTGTTGATTTTTTTTTTTTTCTAATGTGAATGAAAAATAAAGTAAAGTGGTACGTAATTAAGTTGTTAGTAAAAAAAATGTATGTAGTAAGATAAAGTAGATACATTATAAATAGTCAATATGTTATTACAGGATATAGTGTAGAGGCCTAAGCTGAAAATCAATTGTGTAGAAAAAAGGGTAGTGATCATTCTCTTCACAGTCATTAAAATCAAACAAATAATAAGAAAAACATTGTACCTAATTACATTAGTTGTGTAATACTTAAAATGTTATAAATAATATATCAGTAAACGTTGGGCAAACAATCACCACAAATACCGCTCGTAGGTACATCCATTATTTGCAATTTGCATAAGATTTCAATGAATTTAATTTTATTTCAATAATTTCAGTTGGCTTTTGATTTAACGAGTAGTTACACTCTCGGTACGGAGTAATTGTAGTTTTAATTCGGTTCATAATTAAAACATAGAAATAAGCTATAGATCCTTTTCTTATAGAAAATTCTAGTAAATATAGAGACGGAATTAATAAAATGCATATATGTATTGGTGAATTTATACCAATGTGTCAATGCGCGCATTTAAAAGTGTAGAGAAAATACTCGTAGAAATGTATTCCGTAAAGAAACAAAATAGCAAAGAAAAGTTTTAAAAATTATTCAAAAAAAAACTTAAGTAATACAATTTCACATGTATTCGTCATTTAAAGTGCCTAAAAACTACTTAATGGAAACTATTACTTAGTTAGTTAGTATAGCAAACCAACTAAATACACTTAATTTATCTCCATTTTATTAACTTTTTTAGTTTTTTTTTTTTTTTACTCTTTGTACTTGCTTATGCAAGCCTCCTTAACTTTTTAACGTCCCCTTTTTTCCGCTTTCGCCAAACTGAGCGACGAGACCTACTATTTTTGAGGTGGGATCTGAACCACCTAGCATCTGCACATGCATTTTTATGCCTGATTCGGCACATTGCCAGCTCTTAGGAAACATGCAGATTTCCTAAGAAGAATCGTTCGGTTTAAACCGAATCCTGCACACCAACTAGAGGGTCATAGATGTTATTTAAGCATTGCCCACTGCATATGTGTGTTTAGTACATAATTAGCCGAATGAAAAATGTCCATCCCGTCTCGGTCGAGATTCGAACTCGGTACCTCGCGCTCCAAACCCAAGTACCTTGGTCGGTACTTTTTTAGTTTTAAATTTCAAAAATTTTATTTTAAATTCAAATAATTTGTTTTTTTGTAAAATGCTTTTTTTATTCAAGCCAACTGAATTAGAGAAAAAAAAAAAACAAACAAATAAATGAATTCAAATTTGTATTAGTAAACTATAACTTTTTTTTTTTGTTTAATTGAAATTAAGTGAAGAGTGAAAAATGAAGAGCACCAAACGAATAATTACAGTCTTTATTTATAGGTTTATTGAATTTGAAAATAAATTCCTATATATAAGAAATACAAGGTTGAAGAGGTTATGATACTGTGATTATTGTTACTGTCATATAGTTTACTAAGTGTACTGTGCCAGTTTATGTGTGTATGTGTAGGCATGTCTACCTATTATTAAGTAGTTTTCAATTGAAAATTTTGATTGAAAAAAAAAACAAACAAAAACAAATTATTTAAGTTTTGTGATGATTTTTCAATTCTCTTCTCCAACTTTTTTGTATTTCTTTTTTATAAAAAAAAGGTAATTTTTAATTTTAGTTTTTTTCTTTTGTATTTTTAGAATTTAAAAGTAGAATAAGTAGAATAAATACATTTATCGAATTTATTCAAAACAAATTAAATTATGTAAAAAATACAAAGAAAATAAATAATCTAATTTAATCATTTATTTATATTTCATTATTTTTTTTTTTTGCAAATTGCAAAGATGAGAATGAATTTATTCTGGGGAAGGGGAAAGAGGAAATGAAGGAAATTAAAAAAAAACCAAATCTGTGTCATAAGCAAATAAAATACAGAAAATATTTAGATAATGATTATGAAATGAATGAATTGTTTATTTTTATGAGTATAAAGAGAAGAACATGAATAATGAAATTGTAGACATACATCAAGGCTAAATTGAAAATATAATTGTGATTTTTTTTGTATTCTCAAGTCTCCACTATCATATAAATTATAACTAACACGAATTCTATAATAAAACAAAAATCGTATTGCCATTATCATCATTATACTTTCACAATCCACAAAACCGAATAATTCTCACCAAAAAATAAAGATTTTTATGCGAAAAAAATAAAAAATTCTTGATAATTTTGTCAATATTATTCAAGGTAAATAAGTAAAATAAAATATGAAAAGTTAAACTTCTTTGCTGTATTACAGCGCAGAAAGTAACCACATTAAAAAAGATATTTTCTCTTGACAACGGTGGCGTTATACGGGAAGTGCATATTTATTTGATTTGTAATTTATAAGGATATATCGAGGGGGTTTTAAAAACATTTCACTTCACTGATTACATATTTTGCAAAATAAATGTGATTCTCACACAGTTTGTAAATATTTAAATGTACAAACTAACAATCTTCTTTATAAAAGTAAAAACATTTGAAATAACAATTTATACAAATTAATAACTAAACGATTAAAAACCAAATTTAAACTTTCTAAAAGTGTTTACACAATATTTCGACTGTACTAGATTTAAATACAGTAAAACCTATACCTAATAATTGGAACATCAATTTTAAATTTGATTGATTAAGCTAACGATACAATTAGACAATGCAGTTTTCATAAAATTGCATCAAACTCATTCTGTGATTTGATTTAAGAGTCGATCTAATTATCCAATTCACTACTGGTATTACTAAATATTGGGTGCATACATTCTTCTTGCTACAGGAAAAATTAAGATAAGGATTGTAGAATATTTAAAAACATGCAAAAAAGATAGATAAATCTAATTTTATTAATTGAAAATTGGTGGGGATATCGAATTGTTAAAGTGAAAAATTAAGAAGAAGATGCATTTTAACTTTATTGGCAATGGGATAATATAAGCTTATAAGTATCGATCAGAAAAACAAAATAAGAAGTGCAAAAGATTTTATGTATTCTTTGTATAAAAGAACTAAAAATTATTAAATAATTTATTAGTCATCATCAATTATAATCATTGTTTCATCACTAATAGTCAAGTTTATTCATTTAATAAATCTTTTTTAAATACTTACTTAATAAAAAATAAAAATTGTGATTGTGATTTTTGAGTGTTGATGATTATTTATTATTTGTGACTCAAGAGTTTTATAAAAAAACAAAAACAAAAAGAAAAAGAAGAAAATACTACATAATTTAAAATTGACTTTAAATATTTTGACACATTATTATTATCTCTATCTCTGTCTCTTTCTGTCAATCGCTGATGATTATTAATTTATTTAATGAACAATTAATTTCAATTTTTCATTATTTAATATTAACTATGTATTTGTTTTTTTTTTTAGTTCCAATTCTATACCTTCAGTATATCAATATTTAGCTATAATTTAAATTCTTACAGTTATGTTAATGTTCACACAGAATAGGAAAACACATCCAAAAGTTATAATAAAAAGATGGGATCATACAATAATAATAATGACGACACAAAGCGATTAAAAATTGATGACATTTTTATAATACATAATTCGTAGATCCTAATTAATAATCAGCTTTATTGAAAGAAATAAGCTCATGCGTTTACGATCATACAGCAACAACAACAAAGAAGAACAAAAACAAATAACAATTTTTCGTCGTGTTTAAACGTATGTCGTTTTATATATCATCAGATTACAACATTGCGTAAAGAAAAGCTAAATAATTTTTCTAATTTTTTTTTGTAATTTTTTTATGCCTGATAAGTGATAAAAAAAAAAAAAAAAAAAAGAAAAAACATGGAAAAAATACAAATATGTAGTATGTAACTTTTGTATGATGATAATAATTCCACGTGGCCAAACTGAATTAAACAACAACAAAGTATGTAAAGAATATTTTTATGTATTATTTTTTTCTTTTCAACTCTTCTTCTTTCTTTACTTGCTTAGATTGTTTTCTTGTTATTATTGTTGTTGTTTTAACCGACGACGTCTACGACGCCTTACTTTTATAATCAAAATAAAAGTTTGTTTTTCTATGACGTGTGTTGTTCCTGTTGTGTTTGTTGTTGTTATTATTATTGTTGGTCACATAACAGAAAAAAAACTAATTATTATTTTATCATTTTGGTTAATTTTATTTACGAGACTTCTTATTGTTCATCTTGTTCTTTTCCATTAATACTCGATCGGAAATAATTTAGAAATCTTTTTTTATTTTTCAATCTTCAATTGTCTTTATAATATGTATGTATTTAATTAGAATCTCCCTTTATATAATTTTTTATTCTCTTTATTAATTAATTGAAATCTCTGTCTGTTGAAATCGGTATATAAATTTATATATTTTAGTAGAAGATTGAATAAAATAATGTAATGTAATGTTACAAATAAATAATAATAAAAAAACATAAAAATCTAAAACCAAAAAAAGAAAAATAGAAAAAAAAAATTAGGTCACAAAAATTAGAAGCTTAATAAATTATTGTGAATTTATTTTTCTGGTTGCGCGATTGTGGTATTACGCTAGTACGGAACTCACTATAAAACTCACTCACGGTATGTAATGTACTAGAAACGAATGAGACAGAAAATAGTAATAATACTAATGATAATGACAAGAGATAAAGAGAAACAGAAAAATGAAAAGAAAAAAAAATAGCACAGCTGAAGGGAGAAAATAAAACAAAATAAAAAGAGACAAATAAATGCAGTAAACAAAATAACGAAACGTCGCACGTTGCTATCGTGATTAATTTTTATTATTTTTATTATTATTATTATTATTAATCTAGTTAAAAGTTGACTTGAAAAGACAATTCTCTTTCATTTATTTCTTTCTCTTTGTTTCATTCTTTTTCCGTTTCTTTTTTTTTTCTTTATTATTCTTGTTATCTCTCTCACTCGTTTCAGCTTTTTTTTTTTCGTTCTGTGGTTTTTATTTTGTAATTTTGTCTTCTTTTCTTTTTCCCTTTTTTCTCTTCTTTTATTTTGTTTTGATGTAATAACGTCGTTTTTTTATTGTTGTTTTTGTTTTTGTTTTCCTGATTAACAAACACAAAATAATGATTAAATAAGACAGAAAAAAAAATTGAAATTCCGATAAGAAAACTAGAACAATGGACCGAGAGAGAGAGAAAATGTATGTTTAGAAAGAGTAGGAGATGGGAAAATTTTGTTTTGATGTTTTGTTTAGTTTTTTTTATTTCACTTTTCCGTTTTTTAATGTTTAGATCGTGCGATTTAAATAATATTGTAAGTGAATATAAAATAAAAAAGAAAGAGCAGATTTTGAGTTGTGTGGGTGTGAAAGAGATAATAATGTGAGAATGGAAGGAAGGGAGATTTTATTTTGCAAAATAAAATAGGTTAGTGAAAGTCATACATAATATTCAATTTACCAAAAAATAAATAAAACGTTCATAAAATAATCGCATTGATCTCATCTCTCTTTCTCCTCTCACTTATGTCTGTCTATCTGTCTGATTACGTTAAATATAAAAAGAGAAAAAAATATAAATTTCAATTTCTTTACTTCACTTCGTCATCATTAAATTAAATAATAAATAAAAGAAAGAATGAAAAAAAAAAAATTCGATTGAAGAAAAAATTTCTCACAAAAACTTCACCTCTCTACTCTCCCGCAAAAATTATGCAATTTTTGTGAATGTTTTTTTTCTTCTTTTTTAATTGAGAAAAGAAAAAAAAAAAGAAAAACGCGACTCAAACAAGCCAAGAAGAAACAAAAATAAAAAGCAATAGAAAGAGAGAGTTAGAGCGGCGTACATGTCATGAAAGATTGACGGTGGTGGAGGAGAAGTAAAAATAGAATTCTTTTTGTGCAACCGTAATAACGATTGCGAGAGGAAACAGAGAAACATAAAAAACAATTTTTTTTTACTTTCCTTTTCATTTATCATACATACACATTATTGAATGTCATTAATTTGATTGAATATTTGGAAACAAAAAAAAAGTTTAAAGAGAAAGAGAAAAGTGGGAAGAAAAGAGAAAGATATATATGAGATAGCAGACACTATGTATATAGATAGAGAAAGCTTCTCATCACAACGGGTGGTGATTACGTTATTGCGTTTACTTTTTTTTAGTGTTATTTTTGTTGTTGTTTTAAAAACAACTGTCAAAAACCACGCGTTACGTAAGAGAAAAATAAGAGGGGAAAAAGAGAGAATGAGGGAAGGAGAGGGAAAAATTCATGAAGAAATTTTAAAAGTGCGTTTTTTTCTATATAATTTTTTTTAATTAAAAATTTAAATTGTTTTAATTATTTTAAATGTTTCTAAAGCATTTGAAAATTTTTATGAATGAACGAACCTATCGTATTCTGATTCGGAATAGTTTTCTAGGGAAAGAGAGATAGAAATGTTGTAAAGATTTCTTATTGGGCAGAACTTTGTACAAAAACAATAAATGACCAAAACAATTCTAAACAAAATTTAGAATTTTATATTAAATAAAAAACATTTCCAACAAAATATATTATGTTATTTACAAAAATGAATTTAATATATTATGTATGTACAAGTCCATATTATCAATTCTAATTATAGAATTCCAATTGGAATAAATTATACCATTTTTTTTGATTGATAAGAAAGAAATAAAAATACTAAAACTGTGCAATACTTTTTTAATGGTTTCTAACTACTAACTAAATTACGACGCGTCGATTTATCAAGGTTAAAAAATTAGTTTTTTTTTTCAATTACATATTTTATTTTCTAATGAAAAAAATTATTTCATTTTAAGTATTTGATTATAATAAATAAGACAGAAAGAGTAAGAAAGGAAGACAGAGATAAGACGAGAGATTTACAAATAATAGTGACATCCAATTTTATTATTGCGATAAAAAAAAGACACTTTTTTTATACATTTGATATAAGGCCATCCGTCTGTCCATCTGTTTATATCTCTCTTTATATGTGTGCGTTGTGTGTGTACGCCTTAATAATATACTTGAATTTACTCTTGTAATTTTTGTTGTAAGGAAAAATAATAAAATACTTATATTGATTAAGGCGAAAAAAAAGAATAAGTGGGAATGTGAAGAAGAAAACGCGACATACTAAAAGCCACGTGGTTTTATTTTTCATCAAAATTTCTTCTTCTTCATTAAATAAAAAGATAACCAAAGTTACACACACGCACATATACACAGTCATTTCACACACATTATGGCAACAATTATTATTATAACAACAACAATAAAATGAGCAAATTGGAATAGTTTGTTGTGTTTTGCTTGTTTTCTTTCCTCTTTTTCTATTAATTTAATTCTATTTATTATCGTGTTGTTTCATCCTCAGTGTTTCTTCAACTTACTTAACCCTTTTTATGTTATTGTTGTATTTTATTTTTATTTTCATTACAAAAATATTTCATAGATAAAAAAATAGCCGTTAATTACGCAGAAATAAAAACAAATTGTTTTCGTTACAGAAAACAAAAATTAATAAGATAGAAAAGAAAAAGAGAAGAAGCGTTATGAAAAGTGACAGAGACAAAGAGAAAAAAACAATATTGAAGGATAAATACAAAAAAAATATAGAAAAACAAACAAAAAGATGAACAACAACAATAATAATGCGCATTTTGAAATACATAATGTTGTTTTTGTCATTTTATTTTCTGTAGCCGCTCTTTACAAAAAAAAGTTACCATAAAAATACGGGTGAAAAGAGTTGAGGGAATTACAAGTGGGTGCATATTGCAAAATTATTTTGATGCGTAATTTTCTCCGATTTTCTTTCTTAAACAAAAGAAAAATAACAAATTCTTCAAATAGAGAATTCAAGTATGCAATATAGGAATATTTTTTTGTTTTCTAATTTTTCCCAATAAAAATATAAAATATGAAATTAATTTTTTTTATTATTATTTACTTTTAATTGAGAAACAGAAGGACTTTAGGACAATTTAGATTAATTAGTACAGTGTATGTTTGTAAGACGAGAAACATTTTTATTTTGAAATTCCCGAAATTAAAAAGTAAGTAGGTTATCCTTTCTAAAGAAAAAAATATTATATATCCAAAATATTTTCAAAAAATGATCATCTTTAAAGAAAAAATTTAAATATTTTAATTAAAAAATAAAGTAAAAAAAGATTTTGTTTTTTTTTTAAATTGAATTTTCAAAAATTTTTAGTTGAAAATTATGGGCCTTACTTATTGAATTTACTTTTTAAATAAATTTAAAATTGTTGTTGTTTTTTTTTTTAAATGAAAAAAATGTACGCATTTTTTATCGTTTTTTTTTTAGATAGATTGCATTAGTGTGCGATAACTGTGTCAACAAATTTACTGGGAATTAAGAATACTCAGATCCGTCAATGAAATTTCCGGAAATAAACGAAAAGAAAAAAAAATAGCCATTCAACTTAATTCAAAGAATTTCTTTATTTTTTTATAAAAAAAATACACACGTTTGTGGTTCAAAGTTGGAGAAATGTAGAGATTAAAAAAGAAAGGTAATTTTTAAGAAGAATCCGTTTGGTTTACGTTAGGTAGAATAATATCTTTAGGGCAATAGGCCGTGGTCAATTGGGAATGCTTCCCTACTAGCATGAACTTCTTTTAAAACTTTAGCAGTAATTTTAGCGCATTCTAATAATTCGGTTGGTAGATTATTATAATAATAATAAAACATGTTATCAATTATAACGTATCAATTAGAACGTATTTCTTGGTAAAATTACTTTTCCGATTAGACAGGCATTTCCGATTTTATTATTTGGAAAAAAATAAAAAAAATTTAATATTTATAAAAAAAATCCCAAATTCAAATATTTATTAGTTTTGATTTAAACATTTTGTTTAAAATCTCAAGAAATAAAATGTGACCAATTAAGTATAATTAATAAACCAAAAAAAAGCAACAAAGAATATACCTCTAAACAGCAATAACAACGATATAAAAAAAAACACGAGTTTAAGAAATGATTCACGAATCGCAAAAGAATAAAAATAAAACAAAACAATCGGACAATAAATAATTTTTCATGGGAAATTTAGAAAGAAAAATATTAAATTTATTTTATATGAACGAAAGAGAGAACGAAAAGAACACGAAAAAGTATAAATAAAAATAGACAAAAAATTCTATATTTTAATAGAAAAATTTAATGTACAAATTTCTCACCTGTCTGTCAAAATAGTTTTTATCCAGTTTTTTCTTGCTCTTTTTTTTTTTTGTTTTTTTTAATCTAAAAATCAAAACAATTTTTAAACAGAAACACTCTTAACACGAACTCTCTTTCTCCCTTTCTTTCTCTCACTGTATGAAAACAGTTTTTAAAATTTATTTAAAAAAAATCTTTGACTTTCTCTGGCAACACTTTAATTATTTCTTGTAATATTTCTTCTTTCTTTTGAAAACACCCAAAAGCAGAAAATTTTTCTTTTCTATTGAATTCACACTGAAAGGCACTTAAACATCACCATCGTCCACCATAATCATCAGTATCATTATCATCATCATTATTGTACAAATTTTTAATTAATCCTTTGGTCGTTTAACAAAATAATTATTACGTTTATCAAATCTGGTAACACCACTTTTATAGTTTTTATCATTTAAATTATATAAAACATAATTGATATCCATTTTGATTGTTTTTTGATGTTAAAGGGAAAAAAAACAAAAAAAAGGAAGGAATATTCCTTCCTCAACACCCCCCGCACTTTAAGAAACTCTTTCTCTTAACCACTCTCTCTGCACACCTTGTTATTTTCACAAAAAAGAAACAGAACAAAAAATCACACACACGTTTTTAAAGGATCACTCTCTTCTCTTTTCAACAAAACTCTCTTGTTATTTACAATGCAACCAAATAAATGAGCGCACAATTTTTCTTTTGTTATTTTCCTTTTAATTTTCTTCCTCGTTTTTTTTTTGTTTTGTTTTTTTTTCTTACTATTTATTGTTATTAATTTGTTATTGTTGCATTTAATTTACATACAGCGCCACTTTTTTCCCTCTCTTTTTCTCTTTTCTTTACTACTTCTTCTTCCTTTATTCTTTTTAAATAATTAAAATAAAGAAATAAATAATAAGCAATGGTTAAGTAAGTGAAGTAAAGTAAGAAGAAAAGACAAGAATCTTCTTATGTTAAAAGAAAACAAAAAAAAAAAACAAGCGAAAAAGAGGTGTCGTAACGTGCAAAGAAAAAAAAAACAAAAAACAGTCAAAGAGTGAGATATATTTTTTCTTTCTCTTTTTTTTATTACAAATAACCGAGTCAGTTGTTATTGTAGTTGACTGGTTGGTTGTGTTGAATTGGAAGTCGTTGGAAAATTACAACATCGGATTTTGTAAAATTGAAAGTAAAAGTTTTTTTTTATTTTAATTTATTTCTTGTTTGCAAGAGTTTTTTTTTGATTTAAAGTATTGGTGTGTGCGTGTGTATGTGTAAGTATGTATTTTTATAAAATTCTGATCGGACAATGTATATGAATGTGTGCGAGAACAGTACAAAAAAATAATGTAATGAAATAAAGTGAAGGCGCGCGCGCGCAGCTCACAAGAAAACTTTTTTTTATGTAATTCAAAAGAAAAGAAAAAATTACAAAAAAGGGAAAGTGACGTTTTCTTCTTTTATTCTTTTTTTATAAGAAAAAAATAATCCTTTATTTCTTAAGAAAAGCAGAAAAGTAATTTCCTTTCTTCTCAACTTTTTGCACTAAAAATTTATTCTCACTTTCTTTAAATTCACCAAAAAATGAAAAATCGTTGAAAACTTATTTTATTTCTTTGTTACATTTTCACTTATTGTAATTTTTCTTTAAAAAAAATCCTTTTTTATGTTATAATTTTGAAAACACTTAAAAATTCCAAGAACAAGTGCACTAGTTTTTTCAGTTAGTTTCACATTAAATCCAAATATTATTTTAAAAGCAAGAAAAAACCCAAAAAAGGACTTCCGGAAATTATGTTGTCCGAAAGTGTGTGTGTATGTCCGACAACTTATTCCACCCTCTTCCTATTTTCCAGCCAACCGGAAATGGTATACAATTTTAATTATTTTTTTTAATTTTCTCCAAAATAAATAATTTCACTTTTTCTTTCTTTCTTCTCTTTATTTAAGACGATTTCCTTATTCGTCAAATCAGCTCAGCAAACAAGAAAAATAGAAATTCACACAAAAACTTGGGAAAATTCTTTTGAACAAAAAAAAATTCGGAAAAAGTTAAGAAAGAAAACAGTTTTTTTGTTGTTGTCGTCGTTTCTTCGGAGAAAAAAAAATATATGAAAAACGGAAACAGAAAAACAGAACAAAAAAAATAATAATAAAAAAAAACTAAAGAAAAATATTCTCACGTCGTATCCGAGACAGAGAACAAACCGCCGTTATTAACCAAACTCAACGGCTGTCTACTCGCAACTACTACACAAACTCAAAACAGTTTTGAAATTTTTATTATATTTTGAAGAAGTAGGAGTTTATGTGTGTCCGTCTGTCGTCATCATTTGTAACAGAAGAAATAAAATGCGAGCGAGAGTAAAACAGCTAGAAAAAGAGAAAGAGTGAGTGAGAGCGAGTGCGAGAGAGAGGCAAAGAAATAACAAAATAAAAAGTGAAAAAAAAAAAAAATAAATGAAGTACATATAGAAAATAACGTGAGAAAGGGATAACAATAACACAATACTTTTTTCTTTTTTTTTAACATTTTACAGATTTTATAATAAAATGCGATTCAAACTTTTGATAGTTTTTATTTTTTTTTTATTTAATTCAAAATGTGTTTCTCTCTATGTATTTGGGTAAGTGATTATCTATTCGTTCGTTTGTGTGTGTGTTGTGTGCAGTCAGTAAAGCGAAAAAATATTAAAAACGCGAAACAACTACAGTTTTCTTTCACTCCGATTTATAATCTGAGTCATGAATTTAATAATGTTCGTTTTTTTTTCTTCTTCTTGTGTGTATATCTAGTTTTTTTTTTTAGTTTTTTTACAAAATAATTTATATGATACAAAAAAAAATTACATGCTTTCATTTATTGTAATAAAATTACGTATACACATGCACAACAAATATAAAAAAATATAATGGCGCAACAGTTTTTTTTCTTTTTTATTTTTCCAAACATATAAAGGGTTAACCGAACAAAAATACAAAATAAATTTTTGGCAGCCCTACTTTCATCCTCATTAGCCAAAAAAGAAAAAATTGTCTATTCTATATTATCACATATCGCATTGCTATTTTTGTCTTTTTGCATGTGTATTTGATAATAATACATATAAAATGCAGTCAGTCGTGCAACAAGTTGTGACTTTTTTTTGTGAAAATTAATAAGACTATTCCCCTACCTCACTACCCTTCTATTCATGTGATTTACACAACAGCCAAAAAAACTTCTCTTTTCTCTCTCTTTCAATTTTCTCATTAAATTTATTTATTTTTTTACATTTTTATTAAAATCGGATGTTTGTGTGCGGATATGTTTAAATGTGTGTGGATTTGTTTTATTAAATGTTTTGTTTTGTAGCGTATCTTATGAAGAATTGTGCATATGTGTGTGTGAATAACAAAAAAATATAGAACATCGCGTTCTAAAGAAGATTGAGAAATTGTTGTGTCGCGATTTTATATTAATATGAATCGTTTCTATGTATTAGTGTGTGTGTTTGTAAAATGTTTGTCGGAGAAATAGTAAAAAAAAAATTTGTTTATTGGCACGCACGAGTTTACATTCATACTCTCACACATATACGCTACATAGGTTTTTTTTAATACTTAAAAAATATTTTTTCTTTTTTTATGTGTGAAAACCACAACGATCAGTCAACAATATTTTATATTATTATGATGATCAAACACATACAATTACATATACATGCATATACACACACATGTTTTGTAACATTTCTCTCTCCTATTTCTCTTTTTTTTTCTCGTTATTTTCAAGGTCGCGACGTTTATTTTTTTTTTTCTTCTCGTCTTTATTTTTCTTTTTTCTCATTTACTAGTTTTTTTTGTAAATGGGTTTGCGTGTATGTATGTTGAGAGAATATGCTTGTGTGCATGTTTATGCATGTGTATAATTATATATTATTACTATTATTATATAGCAGCCGCGGATCTGTTGTGTGTGTTTTTTTTTTGTTTTCTTTTTTATTCTTACTTTTTTTTTTCTTTCTTGTTTCTTTTGAAATTTATTTCTTTTTCTCCTCTCTTTTTTTCTTCTTATTTTTTTTTTCTTTTTTCTTTTTGTTTTTTTTTTCTTTTTCTTTTTCTTTTGAATTCTTGATTAACTTCTTCTTTTACCTATAAAAGGTGGTCGATAATTTTTTTTTTTCATAAGAAATGTTTTTTTTTCTCGTGTCTTTTAATTTTTATAACATCATCATTGCGAATATTTTCGCAAGAAATAAAAAAACATTAATAATATACAACTACAGACTTTTTTTTCTTTCAGTTTTCCATTATTTTAATGTCAATAGAGGTAAAAAATATTATAAATATTTTATTTTTACTTTTTTTTTTTAATGCTGACATTAAATGTAGAGGCGCGGAGTTAAATTGTTTTTTTTTATTTAAAAGAAAGAAAAAATAGAAATGAAAATTATAATTTGAAAATGAAATTGATATGATATGGCAACACCTAAAAAATAAACAAACAAAAAAGTATTGCACATTCGTGAAAAATATTAAAAGAAGCAAATCTCTTTGAAATGATTCAAAATAACTAAATATTTACATTTTCATTGTAACTACATACGTAATTTTTTCTCCATATTTTTTTTGTTTACAAGAAATTTATATATTTTTTCTTCTTATTTCTTTTTGACGTTTTTTTCCGAAGAATAGCGCCATTTTAATGTATATTTTGGAATTTTTATTTGCAATAACTTTTTTTCTTCATAAACATATTCGCATTGCTGAATTTTGAATTGAATCCTAAATTTTTGATGACGTCATTCTTGTACTTTTTAAAAAAAATTTCATATAAGTACTTTATTTTTCTTTCAGTAATGGGAATTCTAGAAATCCACCATTTTGCTGTCGTTATTTTTTCATTCAAAAGATACTTTTTCTAATATCGACATTCTTACATACATAAATTGGCCTTTCTTATATTCTAATAAACATAATATTTTATAAATATAAAGAATAGAAAGTAAAGTAAATAATAAACAAGTATTTCAAAACTATAAACAATATTCTATATTTGATTAGATTGTATGTCTCTTTACACTTTTATAGAGTTTACAGAAAGGTGGTCACTGTTTGATGTATCACTGTATGTATCAAATGTCCGTTTCCTTTCGTATTATGTCTCTTTTTTTTATGTATCTCTACACTTAAGCTTCAAAGCCTTCAAGTATATACCTTTATCTATGTATATGTGTACACGTTTTGTTTCTTTCTTCTTAGCAACCAAGGACAATAAGAAACGGCATATTATATAGAAAAATTTCTCGCAAACAAAAAAATAAAAAGAGGAAAAAAAATATCTCATGTTGAATTTTGATTCAATTTCAAAATGTTTTTTGTTCAAATCTTCAAATGATGTCTGGAACTTTAATAATATAAAAGGTAAAAAGAAAAACCCCTTCTCAAACTTCTATCTCGCTCTCTTTCTCTAATAACTTTTACAAAAAAAAAAACGAAAAGAAAGAAAAAACTGGACAAGGACTTTAATACCTTCAGAAAATAGAGAAAAAATATTCATTTATTTATTTTCATTTTGCAAATAATGCGCGAATATTTTTTTAACATTATTTGAATATTTTAGAAAGGGGTGAAAAATACGATCCTAAAAATTTACCATATTTTTTTTCTTTTCATCTCATATATGTATGTTCTCCTAATAAAAATACAAGAGGTAAAGAAAATAAAAAATTAACCTTCAAATTAGAATAATATTTGATATTTTGAAAGAAAAAGAAATAAAACAAAAAAAAAATTGACAAAGAATTTTATGTATTTTTTTAGATCGGATTATATTGACTATTGATGGTCACCACTCTTGGGGATTAGTGAAAAATTACCCAATTCATCAACAGAGCAACAACAAATCAAAATAAATGAAGGACAGGAGAAAAATGATGAGTCATTTGTCAGAAGGAGAAACTATCCTTTTTATTATTATTTTATATATTGTAAGTAAGAAAATAGAAAAAAAGTCACATCCGTCAAAAAAAAAAAAAGAAGAAATATTTATGTCTGTCTGTAATGCTGTATAACTTGAGTATATATGTGTGTGTGTGCCATGACTTTTCTTTTCTTTACACATTTTATTATTATTAAGAAGAAAAAAAATATATTAAAACGATATCGTCTTGTCATCTTTCATTTGTGTCTTGTGTTTTCTCCTCTGACCAGGGCCTTTTGGGATTCAAAATAATATCGACATTTCATTTTTTTTTTCTTTAAGTTTAAAAAAAAAACTTTAAATTTAAAAAAAAAATTATTTTCAAAGAAAAAAGAAATGAAAGGAAAATATAATAAAATTCTTTTGCAATGGCAACTCTGTTCTTGTTTTTGTTTCTTTCTTCTTTTTAACTTTTTATTTTACTTTTTTATGTTTTTTTTATTTACAAAAACAAAAAAAAAAATTTCGTAAAAAAAATAATTTCTGGTCTGTTGCCGTCTTTGATTTGAATCTCTGTTGAATTGTTTTTTTTTTTTGTTTTGTTTTTTATTCTTAGTTAAAGAAGAAGAAGTTGGACGATCGCTTTCTTTGCACACAAAAAAGAAAAAAATATAAAAACAAAAAAAAAAATGAAAAAAATTATTTCTTTGTTCAACGGCTTTGATTTTTTTTTTCTTACGTCTCTTTCATTCTTTTCTCAATTTTTTTTCTCTTACTTTCGATTTCTTCAGTTTCTGTTTTTTTTTCTTTAAGTTGCTCTGCTCTACTCAAAAAAGAAAAAGAATGGTTTTTAATCGGTTTTTCTTTCTTTTCCTCTTCCTTTCATTTTATTGGGAGTCGGACAGAGTGAGCGAAAGAGAAAGAAATCACTTCATGTGCGCACACAACACAACCTATCGACTTAAATTCAAAACAATATATACGGCTTAAAAAAAACTAAATATAAAAAGCTAAACTGAACTTGCGTATTTATTTTTTATTGTAAAAGAAAAGGAAAAGAAAGACAGAAAGAAACCCGAAAAAAAAATCAAAGATCCAGTGTAGGAAAAACTTTTTGCTTTACCTAACATTTTGGAAAAGTAAAATTTTCGTGCAACAGAGAATGAAATTAGTAAAATAAAAAATAGTTTAATGTTTAATCGTTTAATGCTTAAATGTTTTCAGCACGCAAATCAAATAAAGAAATTAAAGTGTTAAGACTTCTAAAAGCCGTCTAACAAAATGTTTATCTATTGTCATTGAGGTGATTAAAATTATAAAAATGATTATATTGAAATTATAAAAATTTGGTATTGGAAAAAAATTATTGAACTAAAAAGTTTTCTATCCCTGACTGTACTAACCAAACCAAACTCTTCAAGTTTTTTTTATATAAGAATTTTGATCGATGGAAAGAAAAGGAAAGTTTCCTTCTTCTTTTACGTCTGGACAATTTTTTTTATTATTATATGTTTGTGTATGTGAAATGTGATTATTATTTTATATATACGCTTTTTTTTTATTTCATCGTCTTTTTTCTTCTTCTTTTTCTTAATTTTTTTTTCTTATTCTTTGTCTTGGTTGTCTTTGAAATGTTGAATAATAAATGAGAGACTTGAGAATCTAAAAACGATTTTAAATTATATATAATAATTACTTTAACCTTCAAAATGAATATATATATATAATACGATTTTCTCTCTTTCTTTCTCTTTCTTACTTCCTCTAACTGACTCAGACACGGGCATTATGTTGCAATTTTTTATAAAAGAATAAAAATTAACAAACAAACAACAACAAAATAATGAAGAAGAAAACGAAATAAGTAAAAAAGAGGTGAATAAAATGTGATGGGAATATCATATAAAAATTACTGAGCCTTAAACACAATATATTATATAAATGTGAAAAACGCCACTGTCTTCCCTTCTTAAAAAAAATATTTTTATAAAGGAAAAAGATTAAACGCAGGTGAATCAGTTTTTCTTTTAACTGCTAATCCACAATGAAAGTAACTATTTGGTAACTTATCGTAAGCGAATTACAGGTTTTTGTTAAATACGTCGCTTTAAATGCAAATTTCGACCCAATTTATTTTTTATTTCACGCAAAAAAATAAGCTCGGTATAAAATTTCACTGTTCTTAGAAGCTTACGTTTTGAAATAATGTTACAATGAAGATGTTCAGTATTTAAGGATTTTTATTTCATTAAATCGATCTGACATACTGACTACTAAGACTGACTGTAAACTAATAATAATGTCTTCTAAAAGATGTATTACAGTATCATTTGTTTTTCTATAAAATTTTATAATTACTTTATTACGATGTACGAGACCTATATTTACTCTTGAATTGAAAGTCCTTCTTTCTCAATTAATATTTCTACCTAATACCCACTTTAAAATAACCATAATATAATTATAAATGTATTTTATTTGTGTCTTTCTCTCTTTTTATTTTTTTTTAGCATCAATTAATTAATATTAATCAAATGATTATAATTAAATTAGTAACACTTTATATTATTGGTTTATTTCACAATACAAACAACGCACATTTAAAAGAGAAATAAATATTATTTCTATATAATTTCTAGATCCAGTTGAATCAAACTAGTTGAATTACAAAATATGTAATTCTTTTAATAAATAATAAAATATTGTAAGTTTATGATATTTTCTTATTAGATAAAAAAAAGAAAGAAAATGATGTTTGACTTGATATTATAAAAATATACATTCATATAATACAAAAGTGAATGTTTCACATCTCTGGATATTCACTATGCTTTTTATTTTTCGTTTGTAAAGATCTTCTTATTTTTACTTACATCAAAAATCATCAACGTCAATTAATTGTGGGAGGTTAAAAGGTGACAAAAAAAAAAGTCACGCTAAATTTCAACATCTTACATGATGACACAAACAGGCATACACACACTTACACAGACATACGTTATGCATTTATATAGCAACATACATGAGCATAGATAAATTACACACGAAATGTTTTTCTTTACTGATGATGATGCTGATGGAAATCTACATTATTTTTAAATTAACGCCGTACGCCAATGGCACCCAAATATCTTTCTTAAGATTTTTATTCTTATATTTTTTTTGATCCTTTCCCTCGATCCATCATTCTCTTCTCGCATCTCTCTTCATTTTTTCTTTTTTCCTTTTATTTTTTTTTTACACAATTTATTTTATAAATCGATCTCACAATCATTTCTTGTTTGTATGAGAATGATATTATATTATACGAAACATAAGAAAGATTTTATAAGAAAAAATAAAAGAAAATCAACAATATAAATAAAGTAAAAGAAAAAAAAAAATGAACAAGAAGTAGAAGTAGAAGAAGTGAAGAAGAAGAAAAAGCAGAAAAAAGACTCAATTCGTCTGCAACAGGTATACTGACTGTCCGTCATTTCTTAACTTTTGAATGTCAGTCAGTCATCATCTTATTTTTTTTGTTTTTTTTCTTATTATTATTTTCGTGTGTTATATGTATGTATTTGTGTGTATTTTATGTTCACCTTCTCTTCCATTTTTTACTATAAAATACATTTATATAGAAAAAATTCAAGGTCAATTTTTTTTTATTCATCATTTTCGAATCTTTTCTTATTTAATTTATATATCGTGTCTGATCGCATCACAAACATTTTTTTATTATTATTATTGTTGTTGTATTTTTTTTATTAAATGTAGACTTTTTTAAGTTTATAACTTTTTTTTTATTTTAGTATTGCCGAATGTAAATTTTTTTAGTATGTCAAAAAATTATATTTAAAATTAGAAATAATAACAAAGAAAATTAATAAATAAAAAGCTGTCAAATGTTTTATTCTTTATGATATGTCAAATTATCGACATTAAAAAAATTAAAAACGTTAATTGTTTTGAACAAAACTAAGGCGTCAGTCATTCTTTTTTTCTGTTTTAATTTGTATTTTGGTTTGTTACCAAAAAAGATAAACTATAAAATTGTAATTCTATTTTAAATTTTTTTTTATTAAATGAGATAAAATCGTACACTTTTCTTCTTCTGGTCCACCAAAAATAAATATTATAAATATTATTACCAAGCATCATATTGATTCGTTTATTTCTGTTGGTTTATGTTTGTGTCATAGTATATCTTTCGTTATTCTTATGTGCCTTTCTTCTTTACGTTTTTATTCTCATATCTTCTTCTTGTATATATTTATATCTTTTATATTGGAATATGCGAATTTTTAAACTTGATATAGGTCATGTCGCTGCACTCATCTTTTATATATACATTCTCATCATCATCTTTATAATATGTAATATAGGTTTATTAGTTATTATTAATATTTTTATTTATCATAGGATTACCAGATGATGCATTTAGGTATACATACATTCACATAATACAAATCTTTATTATCTATATTCTGTTCATATGTATATGCATAAAAACACGTGAATCTTTTATTTTTTTAATAATTTAATACACCGGAAATAATCTTGATAAAAGAAAGATGACCGTGATTTATATGTTAATTAATATTCTTGCTTCCTCATTCACAAAATAAAAAAAAAATAATTTAAAATTAAAAAAAACCAACCAACAAAAAAATAAATAATAATAATAATAATTTCCATCAAATATAATTCTCATCAATAATCTTGAAATAATAAAAAAAAAGAAGAATAAAAAAAAAACAGGTACACACACACACACTTGTATTATAGCACCTACCACCATTAATATTTAATATAAGATTGTAACCTTGAAACGAGAAAGAGAGTTTTTTCCTCATTCAAATAAACACGCGGGTATACTTATACAAATGCAATTATAAAAACAATATACGTATATAAATATAGTTGCATTTTGCTGACAAAGAATAACAGCAACAAAATTCTATATTTAAAAATTATAATAAAAGCAATAAGCTGTAAAAAATTTGGAAGCTTTTTTGTTTATAAAAAAAAAAGAATTATAAAAGCAACCACTTCGGATCTAATCAAAAAAATACTCTTACATAAAGCAAATCTTTATAATGAATTATAAAATTTTTGTATTAAATAATATATGCAAATGCATTATGTATAATTGTAATATAAAATATTGTAATATGTTAATGTCCTTCGAATAATTCAATAATGTCAATAATAACTACAATAAAATTTCAAATTTTATAGTAAAATATGAAATAATATTTATTAATATTGCTAATAATAACAATAACAATAACAGTAATAAACTTTAAATATTAAAAATGAATACAAAATTTCTTAATTAAGATAAAATTTCTAATTAATTTAATTTTTTTTTTAATTTTATTTGCGAATCTTGAATTTTATATACAATACATATGTTGAAAATCATTTGTTACTTTTATTCTGATAAATACAGTAACTCTGCCGTCATCACTTTACTATGCACATTTTTTGCGTTAGAACATATTTCTAACTGAAATTGTGTTTGGTTTCAAATGTCTTTAACGACCAAAAGTCTATGACGGTTCAAATGTATAAATGCAATATATTATCTTTTATTTTATAGCCTTTAAATTAATTATTAAAAGGGATAAAGCCACATATTTTGTTCTAATTAGTCAAAAGCTAAATTATGTTATTGGAGAAGAAAGGAATTTTTTCTTTATTTTTTTTTTGTTCAAAATTCAAAAACAAAAATAAATAGAAACTGGAACATGAAAATTCGTTACAAATTTTGTAATTAAATTTTATACTTATTTTACTTAAAATCGGTTGCCCTTAATGATATTTGAATAATGCGTTTTTAAGTAACTTTTTATATACTTAAGCCACAATCTGATGGCTTTAGATGGAAAATCTTTTGTGCTGCCCTTTTCTCTCTATTTTATTACGAAATTGTTCTAATTATTTACAGAAATTCCATAATAGTTCATAATACAATAGCGAAATGGAATACAATAGACTTTTTTTTGTAAGCTCACAAAGAGCAAAAAAAAAGAAAAAAATCGTGAAAATAAAAAATTGCGTAGATTTGTAATTAGATCATTTTTTTTTTCTTTTCTCTTTTTTATTTCTTTTTCATTTTTTTTTTTTGAATGACGACAACAAAGTATATAAAATGCGTGTCTTTTGTTATACATTTTTTTTTTTTTTTATGTAATAATATTCATTCACGCATCAAAAAGAATAAAAGAATTATAAAGAATTTTTTTTTTGGTATATAGAAGAATATTATAAGAAAGTATATATTGTGGTGGGTTAAATGGAAATGTAAGGGTTGTTTTTTGGGAGATAAATAAGTGGTGTGATTCTGAAGAATAATTTACAATAGTTTATTATATTCTAAGAAAGGAAGAAAGAAAGAAAACACGAAAAAGATAAGGGATAAAAAGAAAAAGTGAAATGAAAATAAAATGTGCACGAATATAATTACAACAGTTTAGACCGCCCTTGTATACACATTTTATAATACGTATTTACATCGGGCAAAAAGACCACAAGCTGAGACGAAGAAATTCTTACACATTTCTTGAATATTTTGTATGTCTAAAAATAAAAACGCATTTATTATGGTATTTCTTATATGCTACATGTCCTTCAACAATTTGCGCATGATTTTCTTTTGAATTGTCGCCATATTTACCTTATATGAACATATCAGACCATCATTACTTTTTTTTTATTTACAAATAGTTTACGTTTCTAAAATTAATTTTTTTCTCTATTCTCTATTATCAGTGTTCATAAGAAATCCTACTAAATTCTAAATAATCTATGTATTTCAACTATATATGTTCTGTCTGATTAAAGTTTTTTTTTTTTATGATTGATATGAATTGTATAAAGAATGTAAATAATATGTAAGTATAAGATAATAATTTTAATATATGAAGAAAAAAAAAATGAATTAATCTCATGTCTGATCTATTTTTTTCTTTTTTTTCCCTTCAAATATTTTAATTCGTCTAACTTTATACAAATAAGAATTTTCAAGTTATCATTATCAGTTCACATACAAAAAACTATTTTATGATAAAATTTTTTTATCGCAAACTATTTTAATCTGTTATATGATTTCTATTAACCAAATAGCCATAATAGTTGAATTTAAACAATTTATTTCATATTTCAGAATAATTTCTCAAAATAGAATAATTCTTTAATAAATATCTAAAAATATGTATCTTAACCAATTGCAATAATGTTGTAGTTTAAAATTCCAAAAAAAAAAAAATTAAATAAATAAAAGCTGCAAGGATTAAAAAAAAATCCAAATAATAAAATAAATCATGAACGTCGTCTGCCATGTTATTTTATTTGAAGTTTATATATTTGAGAGAAGCAATATAATTATCGTTGCTATGGAATTCTTTGTTGTTGTATTCTACATCTAGAAGAGTAAAACCAAAAATTGTCGTTAAAAAGATAAAATAATATCGTTTTTTTTAAAGGTTTTTTTTTATGAGGGTCGGTCAAGTTGTTTTTTTAAGACCCCTCCTTAGACAACCATTTTGCATTTTTCCTCTGTTTTTTTTTTCACTTATAGATAAAAATATTTTTTCTTTTTGTTGAATTTAAAAAAAAAACAAATAGGTATAAAGAAACAAAAAAAAAAAAACAGAAAAACTTCAATTGGAAATGTATAATATTATTGTAATATTTGTAAAAAAAAAAAAGAAAAAACATAATTGGAGACAAAAAAAATGTAATGAAAATGACACACGACATGCTTCAGAAGTTCACATAAAGAATATTATTTTGTCACGGTTTATTATAAAATAATATTTTTATTATATATTACATATATGACTCGAAAAATATTGTATGTGTGTGTGTGCATAGGTTTTTTTTTTTTGAATAGTGATAGAAAAAAATTGTGTCATTCTATATTAGATTTATTGGAGGGATTGGGACGTGATTTTATTGTAATATTTGTCCTTGAAAAAAAAAACTGAATAAAAATTGGTTAGAAAATAAGTAAATATGTACAACAAATTAATATAATAAAAGCGAAATGGTATGGTATTTGGTTTGTATTCCCATTTTTAGATCATTTATGTGAAAAAGAAAACATACGAAATATACTAAATTGTTATACGTTTAAAATACAAAAAAAAAAAATATAAATAAATATAAAATCTCTCTCTCCCTGAACTGAAATTCCTTTATCGGTTTGATTTGTTGTTTTCATTTATTTTATTTATGTATAATATAAAAGAAGAAGGTGACAACTTAAACTAATTAATATTCAAGAATCGTACAAAAAAAAAAAAAAAGTTGTGCAATATTGCCTTGGATCGCTTTTTGTTTTTTTTTTCTTCTGTTTTTGATTTTAATTTTATTGGCGCATAAAGACTGACCAAAAATGAAAATAAAAATTATTTGTTTTGTTTTTTTTTGGATCGTATATTTGTGCGACATCGACGTGATTATAAATAGAAGGTATTTTTATTATATGTGTGCCTTCGTTGGTCATACCAATATGGTGGTTCCTACTACCCTTATTATATAATAAAAAGTAAAATCAAAACTAAGTACGCATAAAATGAATATGCAATATATTTTATCATCAAGAAAAAACGTATCTCGTGAATGTACGAGATCCATTCTTTTCATTTTTTTCCTTTGTTTTTTTTTCTTTTCTTTTCTTTTCTTTTCTTTTCTTTTCTTTTCTTTTCTTTTCTTTTCTTTTCTTTTCTTTTCTTTTCTTTTCTTTTCTTTTCTTTTCTTTTCTTTTCTTTTCTTTTCTTTTCTTTTCTTTTCTTTTCTTTTCTTTTCTTTTCTTTTCTTTTCTTTTCATTTCATTTCTTTTCTTTTCTTTTCTTTTCTTTTCTTTTCTTTTCTTTTCTTTTCTTTTCTTTTCTTTTCTTTTCTTTTCTTTTCTTTTCTTTTCTTTTCTTTTCTTTTCTTTTCTTTTCTTTTCTTTTCTTTTCTTTTCTTTTCTTTTCTTTTCTTTTCTTTTCTTTTCTTTTCATTTCATTTCTTTTCATTTCATTTCTTTTCATTTCATTTCTATTCTTTTCATTTCCCATTTTCTTTTCATATCTTTTTTCCATTTTCTTTTCTTTTCTTAACATTTTCTTTGCATTTTCATTTCTTTTCTTTCCATTTTCTATTCTTTCCATTTTCTATTCTTTCCATTTTCTATTCTTTTCATTTCTATTTGATTTTATTTTATTTTAAAATGGGAAAAAAAAATATAAAAATATTATTCAGGCGCATATATAAAACATAATAAAAGTCTTAAAAAACACAAGTGCCCTACATTTTTGCAATCATTGATTTCTATTTATAGATTTTTTTTTTTTGAATTTTATACACAAAATTATATTTTAATGTAGTATAAAATTATATAGAAATATTTGTATATAACTTGTAAATAGTTTTATTTATTTGTTTGTATATATACTTGTTTCTATATATATATATATACTCCATGTATTTATAGGCATATATACACATATGATATATAAAATGCAAAACTATAAATTGCATAATAATAATATTATAAATAAATTTTAGAGAAAATAAATATGCTTTATACCTATCCTAGCCTATAGTATATATTTTATGAAAATACATTTTTTATATATACATATTTATACATAGGTATATAATATACAAGTAGGTATATGAAATATGAAATATGTGAATAGAAAATTATTTGTATATAAATCTAATATTTAGAGAGAATTATTGTCTATTTCTTGGAAAATTTTATTATTCAAAAATATTTACTATTTTTTTTTTGTTTTTGTTATTACTCGCATATAATATACCTACTACTTGTAGATTTCTTTATTTGTTTATTTTTCTTTTTTTGTTTTTTGAAAGAAAATAAAAACAAAAAAATCGATCGCAATTAAAATAAAAATTTTTGATTTAGTAATTAAAGAATGTTTCGTTTTTAATTTTATTTTTAAAGAAAATTTTTTTCTATTCTGAAACACTTTCTCTGATAATGATATAAACGAATGTTGTGTTGTGCATTCACAATGTTCTAAAATTCTATGGTGATGTAAAACAATAAAAAACGAATTCTAGATAAATCCTGATGAATTTTTTTTATTTGCAACAGATTATCCATAAATGTAACTTTTGTGATTAATAAATAAACAACAACAAAACATAACAGTCTAATTGTGTTAGTAAAAAAAAACAATATTAAATTTTTCTTCATTCTTATTAATAATAAATAAAGGTAATGTGGCGCATACATTTTAAAAGATGTTTTTCTCCATCTTATTATTTCCTATTGGTTAATTATAATTAATCGCAATTTTATGTTGTTGTTTACATTTTTTTTTAAATATCGGAAATATTAGACGGACATTAAAATAATCATTTTATTTATAAGAATAAAATAACGATATATTCACATACAAAGTATAAATTTTAAATGATATCGTCATTATATCACAATACATAATAAATATTATTAAAATTATGATAAAAAGTGCAAGAAGAAGGAAAAAAACATCATTATAATAATATATATAAATAAAAATGTGCTCAAATAGAATCCAATAATTCCAAAGGTGAAAGGGATAAAAATTTATATTGTGTAGTGTAGATATTGTATATACATTTGTATATATACGTATATATACGTAAGAGAAAGGCATATACAAAAGTCACTTGTTGTATGTAATAAGATTGCGTACATTTTTCAACATTACATGTTTTTTTAAACATATTTTGCCTTTGACTTATATTATATTTATAAATAATAATAATATTTAGTAGATTATATATAGAGTGTATCATCAACATTTATGAAAAATATTGATTATTAATATTATGTAAGAAAAGAAACTCAGGAAAAAAAAAGCTGAACAAAAGGATCAAACTTTTATAATTAAGAAATAAATCATCACTTGTTAACAGAAATTTATATATAAATGAAAAAACATTAATTTACAAAAACAATAATAAGAACAAAATTAATAATAATAATAATAATAATAATAATAATAATAAATGAAATGGCAACCTTTATAACTAAGTTACTTATAAGTTATAATATTAATTAATAATAACAAAACAACCTTGCAATTTTATAATAATAATATATACATTTCCCATTCTCTACTCTTTTTTTATTATTATATTTCATTTTAAGACAAGTTCCTGAATCTCATAGCCTCGAAGAGAAAGACACAAAAAAATACATATTTATAAGTAATTTTTAAGTTCTTACAAGACAATAATGATAATAATAATAATAATAGCAATAAAAAAAAAGCTAAAATGGCGTCTAAAACTTAAATTTCATTGTATAAAAAAAACCGAAAAAAAAAAGAAACAGACAAAACTTCAAATGACATGGAGTAACCTTCAAAATGATATTTATTTATTTTTATATTTTTTATTTTTTTTTGTTTTTTCTTTTTGTTTGTTATTAAAAAGGGAAGAACAAAACAAAATGGCGTTTTGCTTTTTCTTTAAATTTTTTTTGAGGCATTTAAACGTAATATTATTCAAATAATTGTTGGTTTTTTTCTTTTGCTTTTTTTTTTCTTTTGCTTTTTTATTTTCAAACTGTTACGTTGGTAAAAGTTAAAATCTTCAAGGACTAGTAAAAGCTATAATTCTGTTTGATTTGATTACACACAAGAAAAACGACACGATCATAAATACCAATGTATGCATAAATATATATACATTTATACATATTTATTTATTTATTTATGTAGGTATAAAATACGATTATATTTATATCCACCATTTTGTTTTTGATTTTTTTTTTGTAGTTTTTTTAAATTAATCCCAGGGTGAATTTTTATTATATTGGAATCAACTTTCCAATTCTATCTCTCCAATGTCGTCTTTTTTTAAATTTATAAAAAATATACAGAAAATTGAACACGATTTATCATAAAATATAAAATATATTTAATAGATTCCGCCATATTTGTCAAGTTTTTTTTGTGTGCATTTCTTATGTACGATACTATTAAATTGTTTTATCTGGCAAAGTCCAAAAATTATGTATATTAAAATTAACCAAATGTATTTGTTTATTTTAAGAAAGAAAATTATATTGTTGTGAAGTAGACAAACGACAAACAAAAAGAGAGATGCATTAAATTAGCATATGTATCAAATTTTTTTTCTTGTAAAACTGACTGTGCATACATGTAGGTAGATATATGGGTGCAAGTGTATACATACATGCATGTATATACATTTATTTCTTCTTAAGAATATTATAATATGTTGTCTTTCTCGCATTTCAAAAAAAAAATTTACATAATGTAAATATATATTAAAAACTTACACTTGATGACCTTGCCGAAAAAAAAAATATAAAAGAAATAAAAAATAAAAAAGAAAAAAAACTAGTTCCTTATAATATTTAGACACATATATCTACACAGTTTATACATTCAAATTAAAAAAACACTAAAAAAAAAAATTTGAACACTTTGCATGGCACAAAGAATTTTTGTGTATTTTTTCTTTCTTCCACTTCTTCTTTTTGTTAAATTTTTTTTTTTCGTCTTGTCTTGTTAACAACAAAAAAGAAATATTAATTTAATAAATTTAATAAAAATAAAAGAACAATAAAAAAAATGTCCGCGAAAAAAATAAAAATAAAAATTTTAACAACAAGAAAACATAGTTTTGAATTGAAAGTGCGCGCCATTCCAAACAAAATAGTAATTTTGTTCTTGAACAATTTTTTTTTCGTTGTTTAATTGTTTTATTTGTGTGTAGAATGTCTCCATTCTCTCTTAATGTTAAAAAAATATCAGAATGTGCGTTTTTTGTGTTTTTTTTTTCTTTTTTAATTTCCTTGTTCCTACATTTTGTCCCTCACAATTTACCCCGCTTAACTTCACACATCCCCTCTATTTATTTATATTTATTATAAAAACGTCAAAATAATTAACGTGCGTGTATTGCGGAGAGATTGTCTTATTGACCTTGAATTTTTGACAGTTTCCTGTTTTTAACTCTACTAACTTTTTTTTCTTCTTATTCTCTAATATTTTTTTTCGTTGGTTCTGTTTTATATCGCAGATTTAGAGAAAGGTGAATAAAAAAAACACAAACAAACAAATAAATAACAAAAAATCGAATCACGTTAATTAATTCTGAAGGCTAAGATCCCCCATATGTTGATGATGACTTGTCACGAAAAAAAAAGAAAAAGAAAAACTGATGATATAGGTAGATATATGAATATCTTTATATAATATGAAATTTTTTTTTTTTTTGAGACGTTAGAAAAGATATAGAGAGGGAGAAAGAGAAACAGAGGAAGAATTTTTAATTTAAACCTTGGACTGTTGTACGGTATTAGGTTTTGATTATTACACTTTGATGATGGTCGCGGATATTAAATATATTTCATTGAAACAAAAAGAACAACAAAAACATAATACGAAAAAAACAAAAAAATCTGTTGCGTTATCTGTTTTTTGAGCTAAGATGACGTAGTAGGCGTTTGGAGGTTGATGAAAAATGAAAAGAAAAAGAAAAAGATGAAGGAGGAAGATTATAGTGAAAGAATAGAATGTTTACTACATACGAACAAGAAGAAAGAGCTGACAAATGTAAACAGCCAATAAAAATTGAAAGAATCAGAGGCGGCTTAAAAAACTTTTACTTTTTTCATGTCTCCTGCTTTGGAAGCATCCTAATAATAAAAGGAAACAAAACATTATTTTTCTATTATTTAGTTTTATAATATATATTTGTATGGATCTATACATATATTATTATACAAATACAAAACCGACACTGTGTTATGCCTATTGCGTACACACAACATTATAATATTTACTCTCGTTTTAGTGTATTGTCTGACCCATATCTTTTGCCGCGCGCAATGAATTATGCAACTTTTTTATTTAGTTTGTTATCAATTTAGTATTAATTTTTTTTTTTAGTATTTATGTATTTGTATTTGTATAATGAAAGTTTACATTTTACACTATAGAAAATTTAAAAGAAAAAGAAGAAGAAGAGAAAAAAATGAATTTAGAAAAATAAAAAGTAGCCGCCAACTTCGTCATCTGTCATCATATTTAAATTGACATTTTCAATTCTTTCTTTCTCTATTACAGTTACAGAAAATTTCAATAATAATATATAAACTTCATTTTTTAATCTTATTTCACAATATTCATTCCTCTCTTTTGATAATATTATTTAATGGATTGTAAGAAACTATCACGAATATTATAGTTTTTTTTTTTGAACAACAAATTATAAAAGTGAAATATATAAAAAAAATAGTAAAGTAAAAATTGCCTTGAAAATAATTTAAATTTTGTAACAAAAACCGGAAATTGCAATAATATTTAGGTATATGAAAATTTAAATCGTTTTTTACATAAAAAAAAGGTTTAATAAAAACGCGATAAAAGAAATTTTTTTTTTCTTTTGCTGTCATACTTTTCATTGTTCCTTTTTTTTACTTGTTAGCTTAAGCTTTTATAAATGCCAATAAATATTATTGAATATCTTAAAAACCGGACCTGTCTTCTATTATAATACAAAAAAAAGAAGAGAGGGGTGATAAGTCAATCTCAATGTCTAATTATTTATTAAAAAATTCTTTACAAAAAAAAAAGATATCAATTCACAGACACACATACACACACATAAATATGTATAGACTATAGGCAAATCTCATCATCAATAGTTAAGGAAGGTCAACCGAAAAAAAAATATTATAATCTAACTTTCGTGTATATTTCGCAAGGGAAAACAGGGCCTTCACGATTATAATATTTTTTGTTTCTTTTATTTAACTTACATATTTAGTAAAGTGAGAGTAGAACAAGAAATATTATTTCTGTGTATTTTATTTCATTTTTTTATGACTTTCGAAAGAAAATCTTGACGTTTTGTACAAAAAAAAAATTAAATAAATAATAAGATATCATTGGGTCTTATCTTTGTATTGTATATTTTAAAGTCAGGGCCTACAAAAAAAGGTAGGTACCAGAAAAGTCAAATAGAAAAAAAAAATATGAATGTTTTTTTTTTATGTAAACTTTAAGTGCGTTTATGTGTGTTGGTGTGTGTGGCTCTGTTTAAGTGTATGTGCGTAAGTGCGTGGAGACAATATTTTTTAAGCTTCTTTTTTTTTTTGTTTTACGAAATGAAACAACAACAGCTAAATACATACGCACACATGAAAATTTCAAAATTTTTTCAAATTAGTTTGGAGGCCTCTTCATACGCTTATGATAATAAGTTGATAGTTTGTAAACTGATATTTTAGTTTATATTTTATTACAGGGTGTAATAAATATTTTACTTTGTCTAGCAAAAACCAACGTCCTAATTTTTAAAGTTCTAATTAAACATTCTAACATTTATTTTGGAGATAAAGAACAAAATGTTTTAGTATAACATTTCACATTTGGCTCTGATTTTTATTTATGATAAACTTTCCAAAAGTTATTCTACATACCTAATACATTTATCGAATTATATTCTAAAAATTAAATTTATTTGAAATAAAATGTTTGTTTGTCACTATATTTTTATTCATTCTTTAAATTAACTACATTAAACACAAATCGTGTTAATTATTATTACTTAATAATTTTCAATATGGTCACTTTTCAAAGTTTAAATAATTTTGTAATTAAAAAGAAAAGTAAAGAAAATATACATACAATATTTACATGTGTATACGAATACCTACGTATATAATTACCCTGTTATTATTTTATGCTTGGCAAACATAATTTAAAAATAGAAGAGATTTTGACAGATCTTAAAATTGTACATTTTGAAGAAAGAAAGAAAAAAAAACGGAATTTAGGTTAAATGTAAGATTAATGAAATGTTGGAAGGAGAAAGAATGAGAAAACAGAACGAGACAATTATATTGAAAAAAGATAACAAGGAAAAGACCTTTTATTGAGTTTTATTTTTCAATGTTTTGACTGGAAAAGAACACATATCCACATGTCACATTTACCCACGAATAAACTTACATACTCATACTATACAATTTTTTTATTAATTAAATTAAAATGAGAATGAGAGTTAAATAATATAATACAAATGTGTGTGCGTGATGTCCGTTTGTCTGTCCGTTCATGCGTGTATCTATTTTATGATTTTCTTTTTGCCTTTTTCAAAAAAAAAAATGGAAAAAACGGCTTTCAATTTCAAAATGGATACCAACATTACAATAATTACATAATAGTATGTTAATATATAAATAAAAACATTGACACATTTATTTCAATTTTGGACGATAAAGTAATAATAAACGAAGAAAGAAGAAGAATAATGACGAAGAAAAATGAAAAGAAAAAGAAGTAAATAAATAAATAATAAATATTTACAGTGATAAATAATAATAAATTGTACAGATGGCGTTATTTAGTTGAAAAGTCGTGGTAGTTGGTAATGTTTTTGTGGTACAGTTAAATCTGGCGATGTCAACAACGTTACGATCTACGATGACTTAAAAAAGAACGGAAAAAGAATAAAAATAAAATACGCTATGATGTTGTAGTTTGATGACACAAAAATATCTTTTACTGAATGGTTATGTATTAATTTTAGTTATATTGAGGTAGGACATGATAATGGGCTTCTATATATATATATATATATATATATATACATATATACATATGTTTATTTTATATTTTATTTTTATTTATTTTGTTTGTTTAGTTATGAGCGGGGGGAAATTAGAATTTCAATTTTTATTTTATGTAATACTATTTATATATGTATATGTAAATATTGTATATATGCATATATAGTTACGAGTGTTTAATATTATAGTTAAATATTTATAAATGAAAAATACTATTATTTCTATATATATATATATTATTTATAATCTAATCGTATTAACTATAAGAAAAATCATTCAATGAATTTGACAAATAAATTTAATGAAAACAATATAAAAATCTTAATTACATATTATGTATGTTATATATTTTAAACAAATGCATATTTAAGTTAAAAAAATTTAAAATAACGAAATACATAATCGAAGAGTATACCCACGCAATTTTAAACTAAATTAAATAGATTATCTGTGTGATTATGGAAAATTATTGTTTGTTGAAACGATTTGATAAATATATTATTCAATTTATTTATGAAAGATATACAGAGTTACATCGTATAAAGAAAGAGTTAATTCTTTAGAAGACGAAATGAGAAACTATACGTTATAATAATTTTTTATTGTTTTCTTAATTTAATTTTAAAGATTACGAATGATAAGAAGAAAATTTTCCTATACATTAATTGAGTTTGTCATTTATTACTCATGTCAATTAACATTATTTATATAAAAATGCGTGTTCATTTTATACGTATATATTGTATATACATTATTTTATTAGCATACGTAAATAGAAAACAAAATTTTAATTAAAAAAAAAATTAAATAGAATTTTAATTCAATGGAAATTTTTTTTTTCCATTTTCTTTACTTTTTTTTTCATTTGTTCCCATTTTCCTGTTCTAATTATTTTTTTTTTTTCTAGTATAAAAAACAATCGCTTGTACATTTATTTGAATTTTGTAAGTTTTCTGTTTTTTAATATAAACAAACAATAAAAAGCCATTGAACTATAAAAATATCCTTCAGTGTTTAAATCTCTAAAGTGGTTAAATTTTTGATTCATTTTGAAAAATTCTGTAATAATGAAAAAAGTAAATTTCAGTTCTCTTATACGTTTTACATAAATAATTTCTCAGAAATGTATAAAAGCAATAAGAAAGAAAAACATATAGAGGTCATTTTTTATTGTATTTTGTATTATTTTTCTATTATTTACCTTTTTTTTTTTCTTTTTCTCTTAATAATAATAATTTTAAATAATTATCGTTTTGTGACGGACGCCGCCATTTTGATTTAAAACGATCTTAAACTGTCACTTTTCATATTTTTTTATAAATAAATAAAATATTTCTCTTTTATTTCGCTTTTTTTTTGTAGGTAGAGAAATATAATAAAAAAAAAGAGAAAGATCCGTACTCAAATTTTCACGTCTCCATTCATCGTCTTATGTTAATCTTGTGTTGGTTTTCATTGTAATATTGTTGTTGTTTCTTTCTGTTATTGTTTTTGTTGTTGTAGTTGTATTCTGCCATTATTACGAACAACGATTTTAATATTTTTGATTGCGCGATTTGTTAAAAAGTTACATGAATTTTATATTTATATACATCTACTATTTCTCATTTCTTCTTCTTCTTCATTTACTTCTTTTTTTAACTTCTTCTTCTTTTATACTTCTTATGCTTTTTACTTTTTCTTTTTTTTTCTCTTTCATTTCATTTCATTTTATTTTATTTTATTTTATTTATTCTTTCATTATTTTTTATTTGGCTTTTGTTTAAAAAAAATATTATTTTGTGTCTTTTCATTTCTCTTCATTTATTATTTTTCTTTCTTTCTTTCTTATTTTTTAACTGAAAGATTACATAATGGGAAGGAGAGAGTTTAGTAATTTTACATTCGTTTATTAAAAATTAAAATTTTTGTATATTTATTGTAATATTTTCATACAAAATTTTCTAGTTTTTATTATAAAGATTTCTTTATGTTTAGTTTAGTCCCCTAGTTCTTATTAAATTGTATAAAAAAATATTAGGAAAAAAACATAAATATAAGAAGAAGGATTCTTCAAAAAAGGTTACATGAAAATATTGTCTAATTATTTTTTTTAAACATTTTGTAAATAAGAGAAAGAGAGAGAGAAAAATCTTCAATAAAATTTTCATGAAAATAAATCTACAACATAAAATTGTATCTGATGTAACTTTTATATTGATAAAATTGTTTTTGTTGTTTAGTTTAATTGACCTTTTGGTTTTTACTATAAAATGGATAATTGTACTTTATAACAGTTTGTATTTATATATGTGCATAATATGTACATCATATATAAATATATACTACTTATATATAAATCCATGGATTTTATGAAGTATATATAGGTATGAAGAAGAGTCAACACAACACCCAACATTATTAACTAATAATAATTCATATTCTTGAATTAAGTTATAAAATTTTTCTTCATATATTTTTAAAGTTATTTATTTTCTTTATTAAAATATTATTTAGAAAATTAATTGTTTGCAAAAAAAAAAATGAAATAAAAGAGAAAAAAAAGATTAGCAAATCGTGGACGTGGTTTATGATTTTATGAAAAAAAAAACTTCACTTTCGATTTTATGTTTTTGGTATATTTTTTTTTTTTGGAAGCTTAACTACAAGAATGAAAATGAAAGTTTTATTTATGTCAAGCGAGAAAAGATGCGGTTAAAATGACATGAATAAGGTTAAAATGAACAATATGCAAGTAAAGATTTATAAAAGTAGTAATTTGTTACTATTATTACATTGGTGAGAATGAACCTTACTGCTTCACAAATTTTAGAATTTCAATTTTTCTATTCGGTAATTTATCTATAAAACCATAATCAATATAGAATCGTTAAGATTTAATAATATCACTTAATAAATTCTAATATAGTTCTTACCAAATGTAGGAAAAAAACAACAATTATACGCTGTTATCAATTGATAACGCGTATAAGTATGTATCTTAAGAAATACTTCTATTAGTTAAAGTTCTGTTATTCCTTTGATTATGTGCCTACAAAATTAATAAACAATACCTAATCACTTGACTATAAGTACAATTAGTATAATAAATATATTTAATATTTTCTTTAAAAAAAATTTCCCCAACGTTTGAGAATCACTTAAATAATAATATAATATCTTTTACTATTATATAATAATTTATTAATAAAAACAATTATCATCATCCAATAAGTATTACATATTATTTCAAACCATTATAATGGCATGAAGAGAAAATAAAAAGAGAGTTTGACACAAAACTTTCTTCTTTTCAGTTCACGTTCTTCTTATATAACTTTAATTTGCCTTTTTTTTCTTTTCTTTTTCGTTTTTTTTTTTGGTTTTAGTTTTGTTTTTATATGCTGGGGAGAAATGTAATATTTGTGTGCGATCGATGGGATTACGGAATTTAAAGTTTTTTTTTCTTTCATTTTAGTTTCGGTTTCATTTTGATGAAAGTGAAATTTTTGTTTTTTTTTTTTTGTTTTTGGTTTCTTTCTTTTTATAGTACATATTATTATATTTTTTATGTTTTTTATATTTATGTCTAGACGCCATTATATTAGGATTACCTGATGCGAAACGTGTCTATTTATTTATTTGTGTATCTATTTGACATATTCGCATATATATTTCTAGTTTACCATATTTAGTGCCACATGTAACACATATGATAAACATAGAACATATATAATACATAGAATACTGGTAATATAAATATAAGCTATTGTTCTAGCTTTTCAGGCAATCGAATTCATACAGTATTATATGTATATTTGTTTAATAGTTTGTTGTACATATTCAATGCTTTTATGTACACAAAATCAAAAGCTTATTCATAAGCGATTTTAATTTCACATTGTTTCCTTTCACCGTACCACTATAATTTCTTTCAATAAGACAAATAGACAAATTGATTTCGATAATATAATTATTCGAAATGTATTAATTTCAATCAGACTTTCTATTGTATTTATAAATTTTAAAGTATACAAGATCACATCAATATGGTATTTCGCTTAACTTGAACTCATCTAAATAAATAAAGAATGTTTTATATTTTACTAGATAGGAAAATCCTTATTTTATTATATTTGTTTTATATTTTTGTAATGCCAAATGAGACTTTGTACTTTTAACTGAAATAATTTTAATTCTTTTGCTGCGTATATGGAAAATTCTAAACTCTATACATCTTTCTAATTTCCGGAAAAATAAAGTAATAACTCTTGAAATAAAATAAGAAAAGAAATAAAAAGTCTATCCTTCAGCTATGAGAAAAATTTAAATAAAGAATTCTATAGATTAAAATTTTCATACATTTTTTATTTTTTTCTTTTTTTTTATAAAATTATCCCGTCAATTGTTTTTTTTTTCTATTGTTTGTGAAAAAAATAAAATAAACGTCATTACGACATTAAAATTATTATTATTATTCTGTGTTTTTGTTTTTTTCTCTATCTGTTGTATATTTTAACATTAAATTTTCCACAATATAATCAAAAAAGAAAAAGAAATTAATTTTAAGATTTTTTGTTAAAATAACAAACAAAAAGAAAAAAATAAAAGAAGTTAAATGATTATTAAACAATATTATAATGCATACAATTATATATTTATATTGTAGTAGTCTGTATACCTACTATTAATCACAATATAAAATATTGTAGGTATATATAAAGATAGCTAAAGATGTATATAGCTGCGTATGTGTACATAGTTTTACTAAATAATACAATAGAAAATAATAACAATTGAAGTCCGAGAATATACCTATCGTAGAATTTTTCTGAAAATAATAATTTGTCATTTTACATTCACAAGTTGACGAATAATTTTATTACGATAGAAATTTATTTATATGCGTTAAGTTTAGAAGAAATAAAAAAAAGAAAAAAATATAGAAAATGTGGACATAATATTTTTTTTTTGTGTTTTTGTTCATCTGTGCATCTCACAGTATACATATAGAATCTCCCACATAAACCACCATTACCATAACATATAAGAGATCAATTTATCTTTTTAAAATTTTGAAGCTTATAAACTCTTAAATTTTAAGATGTTCGAACATTTAATTTTTTTTTTGGGATTTTTATGCAATGAAAAAAATAAAATAAAAAATTATACTTTTAAAATTTCACTAATATGGTTTTACAACATTCTGCGGAAATATATTCTGAATGTGTGTTAAAAATTTTAGAATAACTTATAATGCAATTTCTTTCTGAATTTTCAATTTTCAATTGAATAATTTAATTCAATAATTATAAATAAAAAGAGTAGAAAATATTGACAATGTTTATTCTGCAACAACAAGAAATCATTAATTTCATCAAGAGACAAAAACTTCCTTCGTAAATTTCTAAGCATTTCGTGAATCTGGCCGATAATATTATATTGAAGCTTTAATTTTTAGTCACTTAATCAGTCAGTTAATAAATTTTAACAGTATTTTATATAATACTTATACTATACTTGTACTTATCTATATAAAATGAAAAAAAATGTATATAGAATCCCCTTTCTAAAAATTAAAAAAAAATAAAAAAATAGTTTTTAATTGATACAAGAAATCAAGAATATTAAGACATTTTGGAAAGTCTATATTACTTTACTATAGCACAATCATATATATGTTTATAATAAATTGTATGTAGTTATTATAGAGACAGTAACATATACATATAAATGTATTACCGGAATCATGCCTTTAAAATTCATTCTAAAATATAAATTTAATAAAATATAGAAAATAAGAAGAAAAAAAAAAAGACTCATATATGAGAAAAAAAAAACTAGATATAAAATATTATAAAAGAAAGACGGTCAGAATAACCTTGAATAATATTGTAATTATTTTGCAATCTACAAGAATCACGACATACACATTATTACCTATTTTACTTTTTTCTCTTTTTTTGTCTTATTTCCTCTTTATATACTTTCTAATATACATCTCTCTGTCTTTCACAATTTACACTTACATTAAATAAGAAACAAAAAAAAGTAACTAACTACAAAAAATGAATATAAAATTTTTTGTTATTTTTGTTTAACTCGATTTTTTTTTTATTTGTCAAAATTCTACTAATGATTGATTTATTAATTTGAGTTGGATTTCTTTTCCGTCAAAATGTTTTTGTGGATTTATTTTTTTATTGTTCCTTTCATTTGAATTCAAATTTATCTCATTTACTAATAAATGTTGTTAGTACTTAATTTGGTTATATTTTTATTAAATGTTTACATAAATTAATTTAAGGACATTATTCATGTGTATGTAGAAATTATAAAGATAAAATAAATAATTATCACGTAAATTTTCTTTAAAAGAAAAAGAATGACTTTATCATTTTAATCAACAACTGTTCCTTATTATTATAATTATATTAGTGTTGCCATATATCAGTAATGCTAATGTTTAATTTTAATTTCATTTGAGAGAAATAAAAAAAAAAAAGAAGTGAAATAAAATAAGTTTTTTTTTATTCAATGACGTAATGGAAATATTTTTTATAATTTGTATACTATTTTATGTACCTACACATATCACATATACATATATATATTATGAAGAATGGTGTAATAGAATAGACTATGCACTTTTTTAATAATATTTAATAAAAACGAAAGAGAAAAACTAACTCTTATAATGCATTATCTTGATGAGTGTGTGTGTATGTACATGTTTATACGTGTGTATGTCGTTTTATTATATTCCACAATAGTTAGTTTTTGACTTTTATATATTATAAATAATATATATCTGTGTGTATTACATATTTAACTAAAATATAAATTGTAAATGCAATGTATACATTTTTCATTATAATTGAGATTTTTTTTTAAAGTTAGTTAGATAGTTAGTTAGTTACCTATAATAGTTATAGTTGTAGTTGTAGTTATATAGTCTAAATTCTAAAATATAGTATAGTATATGTTGTATTATTATATTATGCATAATTTTTAACTGACTGTCTGATTTGGCTGTTTCTATGATATATATATATATATATATATATATATATATCCATATATGCACATGTGCAAACATAAACACACATATAAACAAAAAATACATTATCAAAACAAAAATGAAAATGAAAACGAAAACGAAAACATACAAAAAAAAAAAATTATATTTTATAAGTGAATTGAAATTGAAATTGAAAAATACTTTCACTAACCCAGTTTTCATGCTGTGTATGTATGAGCTGTTGAGTGTGCGTATGTATTTGTGACTTTTTCACTGTTTTTTTGTTTTTTTTTTGTTTTTGTAAGTTATGAATTTTTAGATAGAAATATTATTATATTTAAGAATCTAGGGTTGGCCAAATAGTAAATAAAATACAATAAAATAATTATTTTCATAAAATTTAAAAATAACAATTAATTATTATTTTTAAGAAAAAACTGAAAACCTTCGAATCCTTTCTAAACAAAATATTTTTTTTCAAGAATTTATGTATTTCCTGTAAAAAGTTTATCAAACTTTTTGTATTCCCCAATTTTATAATTTGACTTCAATAAAAAAAATAAATTAAAATTATCAGAAACTAGTTTTCAAATTTTTCATGTGTTTTGGACAATTTCCAATATTTTATAAAATAAAGATATGATTGCTCACATTTTAACGCTTCCACGTCTAACGTTTAGTAGAAATAAAAATTTTCAAAATTTCCGTATTTTTCTTAAATGTTAAATCTGTGAATTTAAATTTAATAAACTTACAATTTCATATAAATATTGTATTTTAATCATTTTTTTTAATGATTTGTTTGATTAGGATATTTTAAAATTTGTTTTCCTGTGGTCCGATTACGATTATTTCGTAATTTTATGTAAATATGCAGTTCTTAAGAAATAACACCATACAAATTTTGCTAATTGAAGCTCATCTTAAAACTCGTCAGAAATTCTATTTAAACTTTTTCATGAAAACTATATTAACCATCTAATGACACGCTTTTAGACTATATATGCACAGGACTAATCAAATTACATACAATATTAATGTAAACGCACGACGTAGTTATAGATCTTAAACATATTTTCTATTTATCAGAAAATTATTTTCATCGGTGACATAGTGAAGATGTCACATTATGTATAGTTCTGAGTTTAAATTTTGTATGCGATTTTTTTTGTTGGTAAAGCTAATATTTTATAGGTAATAATATATCCCGTGACTGTAAATAACCCCGATGTCAACAGTAGATGATAAAGACACGTTAAATACAAGTCATATTAAAATCAGGATATATTAATTTTGTCACGTTTTTGACTATATGGAAATAATTTCGTAACAAAATTATGCTCTTTAATGAAGAAACAACTTTTTATATAAATAGGTATATGTTCTGCTCTCGTGAATTTTACAATTTTAAATTGATTACAATTTATATAGATATACATATTTTTATTTTTCATAAAATAACAAAAAAAAAAGGAAATAGGAACGCATAAGTTTGTGTAAAAGAAAAAGTTGTAAAATTTGTAGAAAACCCTTTAAATAAATATTTTTAATGTCGTGTTTCACAATGATTTAAAATTGAACTTTAATTGTTGTGCTCGTTTCTACAATTATATTTTCTTTTTTCTTTCATTTTTATCCTCTTAATATTTTTGTTTCTTCCTCTCAAACGGAAACAATCCATCCCGTCCGTAATATACAACAACAACAATAAATGAAATAAAAAAAAAAGTATTTCGCACATTTTCTAAAATAATAAAAAGGTCTTGTTAAAAACTTACACATAATTATCTAATATTCTAAAATCTAAAAAAAATGTTTTTGGCTTCTTATTCTTCAATAAAACATATATTTAGCATTTCTAAAAATTAATAAATCCTTTTTACACGAAGTCATAAAAGATTATGTCGGCATTTTCACTAAAATATTTATTATTAAACAAGGCTACATGCACACACACACACACATATATATAAACATAGAAAATTGACGGGATATACGCAATTTTTGTCTTCTCTATTTATTTTTAGAAAATTGAAACATGTACAAAACTATAAGAAAAAAAAAGGTTTATGGATCAATTAAAGTTTTACTTTTGAAATCCTTCAACATTTCAAAATAATACAAAAGAATAAAAGGGTTTTTTCTTGTTACAATAAAAGTGAAATTTGCTCCCATTTTTTTTTTATTTCATCTCTCATATTTTCTTTAGTTATTTTTCTTCCTGTTTATATTTTTATATCTCTTTCATAAAAAAAAAAACTAAAAAGAAAACAAAAGAATTATTTTTAAATTGAGGTCTTTTGGGTTTTTATTGAAGTGTTAACTAAAATGCAATTTTTCTTCTTAAAAATTATAAACGAAAAGAGAGACCATATTTTTTTTTTTTGCTTAGGGTCCAACCCCTAAATATGAGGGGGTGGAGTCTTAAAATAAGATAATATATTTTCTTTTAAAAATTATACAAAAAAAAATTAGATAAGAAGAAAAGATGTTCTTTTTTTCTTTTAATGGTCATAAATATTTTTTTCTGTTTTCTACTTTTGAGTAGTAAAAGGGAAGGGCGGTTTATCTTGTGGTGTCAAATTTTTACGACTTTTTTTCCTTTCTCAAACTATTTTTATGAGTTCCTTTTTATTTTTATTTTTTTAACTTCATCTTCTCCTTTTAATCTTCCATACCAAAAAATATATATAACATTCATCCGCAGACATAATAATTCATCCCCTTAAGACCTCTTACAAAAAAAATAAAATAAATAAAATGTTTGTTGTGTGTTGGGTGTTCCAAAAATACATACATACAAATTTTTATCTATGCTTTAACTTTCCGGCTGTTTTTATTTTTCATTCCACGGCAATAACCAAAATTTTAACAAACATCATTTTAGCCCTTTTCCTTTTTTTTTCTATTCGATTTATTATTTGGTCAAAAACTTCAATGCTTTTTTTCTGTTCCGTAACGAATCCTTTTGAAAGTAACAAAAGAAAAATGGGCAATAAAATGTTCAAGGCTTATTTGAATATTATTATTCAAATTTTAAAAGAAATTGAAGGCAACATGTTTTTCTTTTTTAAATGTTTTGATTTTGTTTTCAAATAACACCATAATTACTTAAATGTTTAGAGAAAAAAAAGGATATTGAAAAGGATAAAACCTTGAGAGAGAAAGGTATTCTTCTATATTGGTGTTAAATTTTGTTCAATAATAAATCTTAATTCGTTCCTATTATTCTACAAACTGAATATAATTTAATGCAAGTAAAATTTATTGAAAATTTAATAAAACTTTTTTTTATTATTATTCTAACATTAACGTTATTACCTACATAAAAATAATACAAGCAACAAAAATAATTATATTTCAGTGACGTAATTTGAGATGCATTTTTTTATTTTTTCAATTTTTCTTTCTAAATATTGAATATTTGTAGTGTTGATTTTATATAGTACCTATTGTTGCAAAATTTATTTTTATTATTTTAAAATGAACAAACTTCTATTATTGGTAAATATATCATTTTACTTTATATTGTTGTTGTTGTATTTGAATTTTTTTATTAACCTAGTACATCAACGACTAAGTAAGTCTCCTTACTATTTTTGAGGTGGGTAATTTTAGTAGTTACTATTTATATTTTTATTGAAAAAATAAATCTTTTATTTGTATGGATAAGGAATTAAATCATGAGAATTTATTTTTCCAACAAATTTTTTAATTGTTAATTCTCTTTTGTTTATAACTAAAATGTACGTAAATATAAGACAAAAATCGCGCCATTCTCTAAATAAATACATAATTTTTGGCGAAAAAAAAACAAAATTAACTTTAGGAATTTAATGATTTAGCGCCATCTATATATAGTCTGTTATAATATTTCAGGTGTATAAGTTAAGGATTAAATATAATTTCATTTCGTTGTTATTGTGATTCATTTAAAAAAAGAAAATTTGTTGTGTGATAATTTTTTAATTAACTTCATTTTCAACGTTAATCAACTTAAATTTTAAAATTGTTTCTGATCAAACATAAAAATTAGACATGGTCCTTTATATCGCTTGATCAAACTAAAATATTTTCGATTTCAATGTATTTTTTTTATAAAACCTATAGTTTAAATTAGAATTAAAAATAAAAAAACAAACAAAAATTTTCAATTTAATATTTAAATTTATTTTCCATATAATTCTCTACAAACAAATGAAATATCTAGGTCAGAAACAGCTGGTACTTTCTTACGTTTCTTTAAGACACTTAAATAATCACAAACACTGTCACTTAATAAGCAATTCTCTTTATCAGTACAATCGCAATAATTTGATATTTGGTGTCCACTACTTTCATCATCATGCTCATCCATTTCCGAACTATTGAAAAAGAAATAATTTTTGTCTCTATTTTAGTTTTTTTTAAATTCAATAACTTACTTTGTTAAATGATTTGGACAAAACATTGGACTGTCCCATCCTTTATTTTCTATTTTCATACCACAATGACAGCGTTTTATTGAATAAGAATCTTTAATAGTTCTTACATCGTTAATATTCAATGTCATTGCTAAATTCATTGAGGGATAAATGAAAAAAGCGAAAAATGAAACTGCAACTAAAATTAATATTGGTACATATAATGCAAAATATTTATCTGGAAGATACGTGAGTCTTAATGTTTCTTCTAAGAAAACTTTTGGTACAAATGCCCAGAAGACATAGATTATAAATAATGTTTTAAATAACAGAAAAACGGCAAAACCATACACAGCTCTTGTTGGTGTTGGCGCAGGTGTATGTTCTGCCATCGTTTTAATAATGTTTTTTTAAATTGAATTCAGTAAAATTCGTATTTATCACTTATCGGAGGACCAAATGTATCCATTGTCTCACAGCAAAGTATGAGAGTATCAAAAAATGAAGTTAGACTAACTCGAACGTTTTTTACTTGATCACCATATAATTCACTAATTATAAAAGATAAAATATTTCATTATTTTCACACAATTTTACTTAAAAAATTAAAATTATCTTACACAATCAATAAATTATTTTCCAATTTAAGATTTTTTTTCACACTATTTCTTTTTGGTTCAGAATCAATTCTGAGAACGTCAAAAGCTATTTCTGCGTGACGTGCAGTTGGAAATGGTATTTTCATGCACCTAATGACAATAACAATTTGTAAAAAACAAAACTTCAAATTGACAAAATTTTCTTACACTTCAACTTCAGATGTATTTTCCATTTTATTAATTAATCATCACAAAAACTTAAATTAGGCAGGCTTACAAAAATAGACAAATAACGTTTTAATTTATACTATTTTCTTCTAATTATATTACTTATTTTCGGTTCATTTATTATTTATTTACAAAAAATGTGTTCTTGTCATATGGCTTCTTATGGCAATTGTGTCGAAATTGTCTCATTGAGCGCAAAAACCAAAAATGGTCTAATATTCTTAATTTAGATTTTACAACAGGCAATACTATCAAATAAGCCCATTACGAATATTACTAATTATATATTAATAACCCGTTATTAATTACTATAAATTATTCTAAATATAATTTCTAGTTCGCCTATTATGAAGAATTTATTAACCAGGAATGAAAATCAGACATTTTTATTATGATTAAAATCAGATGATTTGTTGCGTACTACATTTGTCCGCAAAAAGTTGTTTTATATATAATAATTTACAATATATTATATTATTCATAACTTTTATGGTTATGAAACAAAAAGGTGTTGTTTTTATTTAAACTAATCTATCTGAGAATTAAAATTCTATTTCATAGATCTCATATCATTTCATATCACAAAAAATGAATAAATAAAAAGTTATTGAGCAAAGCAGAAAAAGAAAAATGTTTTTGTAATATGTATATATATATCAATTATAAAATTTGTAATAACCTATCGCGACGCGACTCGATTTCTTGTCGTAAACGAAGCTTGCTACGCGATTATCAACTTTAATTTCAACTATATAAAACCATTGACACACCAAAAAGTTAAACCACATTATCGGGGTTAAGTTGTTGCGCCATCTTTTGACAAAACTATGTAAGTAGAAATAAATGCGATATGAAATGGATTAAAGTTAAACCACTTTTTGAAGTAGGATTAAATATATTAGCAGGATAATTTTTGAAATTTGGTGCAGAAATTTTTTTAATGTCTATACAAAATGATACTAATAATAATGATGATAGTAATAATAAAAATAATAATAAATAAATAAATATAACAACAATAACAATCGACTAAATAACAAATTTAAATAATTTAAATGCGATATTGGTGTGTCTACCTACTAGATTAAAGTCCACCATTTTGGTATTTAACTTTAACTCCGATATTATTTTATCCCGATAATCTTTTGGTGTGTCGAAGGTATTATGCCGGTATCATAACCAAGATTATCGACGATTTTTGTAGCGTTGCAGTTTTTTTGCTATTTTTTTTCCTGGTCTTTTTCTTGCCATTTTCTTGCTCATTATTTTAAATTTTAACGTTATTTTTTCTAAAAAATTATTTAATAAAATTAAAATATAAAAAATTTATTCAATTCTTCCATATTTATATTGTACGAATTAAAATAAATTTTTGAAATATTAAATTCGATTAAATAATAATAAAAAATAAAAAAATTAAATTAAAAACATAACTGAAAAATAGTTAAATTTTTAAATATAAGAACAATTATATTTATTTTAATATATAAACAAAATTTATTGTTCACAAACACGACAAAAAAATTATTATTGAATTTCAAATTTAATTTTAGAAAAGAACAGAATATTTTTTTTCAATGAAATTAAAAGAGAAAACTACATTGCGATGGTGCATACGGTCTTCAAAATATGCGCCATTTTAGAATTACCTCCAGCGTTTTTGGCTCATTATTCAATCAAACAAGCATATGAGCAAAAAACGCAGAGAAAGATGGTAGATGATTTTTGCATGAGTAGAGAGGGACAGGAATAACAAAAAAACTGCAGCGCTACAAAAACCGTAGATAATCTTGGTTATGATACCAGCATAAAGACGTTTTTCTGTTTCGGTTGAAAATGGAGGATACTTTAGGATTTTAAAACCCAAATATGTCGAGTCGCGCTCGGTGGGGTATAGTCATTTATTTCAAATATTCTATTACCATTTTGTTAAATGATAAGAATCGCTATAACAACAAAATGTGCTCCACCTCCATTAAAAATTATAGTATATGTATTTGTAATTATTAATAGTAATAGAAATAGAATAAATGGAATAGTCTCACGTTTTTCGAGAGGAAGATAGATATAGTTTATGTATTAATATTTGTGTTTTTGTTAGTTGAAGTTCCAAATACTTAGTAGTAGGTCCTAAGCAGCAGAAACCGATAAAAAAGATCCGCACTGAAATTTCAATCATTTATAATAATAAATAAAAAATAAATGTTATGATAATGTTATAATAATAACGCGTTGTTAATACTTTTCCTAGAAACGTTTTGCATAATTTTTTCATAAGAAACCATGATAACAAACAAATATTTTCCTACTGGGATATATTTTTTTATTATGGTTTTTGAGTTCAGTGTTGAATTTTAATGAACATTTTCAGACTTCACTTTTAATTGTGATTAGTGTAGATTGTATTAATGTCAAAATACTGTGCCTATTTATATTTTATCATTTGGTGTTAAAAAATGGTATCGATTACAGACCTATTTTGTCGTCTTTGTTTAACAACTTGTGTTGATAATATGGAATTAATATTTAACAATGAACATAATTTAGCAGAAAAAATTCAAAATATAACTTCAATAGAGGTTAGGAAGAATTTTGTTTTTAATACTAACTTATTTATAATTTGCTTTTTTTGCTAACTTAGATCAACGATTTAAAAGGACTACCTAGATATGTATGTATTATTTGTACAGAGAAACTATTTTCTGCATTAAAATTTAAAAAACTTTGCATTCAATCCAATGAAACACTTATGAATAAGTATGCACAAGCTCTAGAGTTTGATGATGAGCAATATAGTAAAGATAAAAATCTAGAAATATTAATAGATAACAAATCTAATTTAGAAATGTATGAAGACACCGAAACTCAGCTCGAAAAAATTATTTATGCAAGTAATAAACCTAATTCTTTTCAAGAAGAAATAGTTGATATACAAGATAAAGAAATGAAAATTAATGCTCGACAACCCTCTGACAAACAAAATGAATCGTTAATTACAAATCCAGACATTGAAAAAGAAAAAATTAAAATTTTTAATATTTCATTACCAATTGAAAAAACTATAAAAACTATAATAAGAAACGAAATTATTCCGAAAGAATTAAATCAAAATAATGATAATAGTATAAACAAAGTTAATTTGAGAAAATCTATAACTGCGGATAAATCAAAACAGGAAAAAGTTTTAAGGGTGGGGCAACGAGTTAAAAAAGTGTGCCCTATTTGTGGTAAAATGTTTTCTGATTTACCACAACATATTAGAACACATACTGGAGAAAAGTTTTACAGATGCCCTCATTGCAAAAAAGAATTTGCACAAATTGGAAATTTAAAATCGCATATAAATATACATACTGGAGACAAACCTTTTCATTGTAAATTGTGTGATAGGAAATTTGCAACAACAAATTATTTAAGGTCACATATGGTATGGATTTTTTGTTGTCAAATAACGATAATATTTTGGTTTCGTTGTGCAATTGTTTTCTTATTGATATGTTTAATACATGAAAATGCATAATTTTTTATAAATAAATTGATAATATGAAATGTTGGATCTATTTGGGATTGCAAAATTTGCCTCTCTTCTTCGTGCATAACGAAATTACTAAGATTATTGTTTTATTTTTAGATTTAATCTTTTGAAAAAAATAAAATTTAAAATTTGATGATTTTTTAGGTAACACATACAGGTGAACGAAAATATCATTGCAAAATATGTGATAAAAAATTTGGTTATCATTATGTTCTCTCTCAACATATTAAATCACATACACAAGAAAAAAATTATTCCTGTTCATTATGCCAAAAATCATTTATTAACAAGTACGTTTTAATATTGTATGTTTTTTTATTCAAATATTATAAAATCAATTTATGAAGTTAATCTGAATATTAATAGTAATTAATAAAAAGGGTGATATTAAGACTAACCAGAATTAGGATTATTAATAAAAATTTAAAGCATTTATCAAACATTTAGTGATTGTTTTTTTCTTTTTTCTATAATTGCAGGCAAGGACTTATAAAGCACACTCGTATCCATACTGGCGAAAAACCTTACAAATGTAAATATTGTACAAAAAGCTTTACAAGTTCTGGAAATTTATCAACACATCGAAGAATTCATGAAAAACCTTACAAATGCGAATATTGTACGAAAAGTTTTACAAGTTCTGTAAATTTATCAACACATCAAAGAATTCATGAAAAACCTTATGAATGCACTGTGTGTAAAATGGATTTTGCATATCGAAATGTTCTCAAATCACATATGGTTACACATACTTTAAACGACACAAAAGAAGAAGATAAAAACATTGAATTTTTGATTTCGAAGGACTATTTTGAAATAGAATAAGTTAATGTAAAAAATTAAAATAAATATGATTGGTGCTCATGTATATGCTTACAGAAAATGATGTTTTTTTGTATTAAAGTTCTTTTTTTTTATTAACCTAATATGTTTAATTTTTCATCTGAAACATTTAGTAAGTTCATAAAAACAACAGATCAATTTAATAATATTATAATCAAAAATAATTTAATTTTGTTAAAATTTGAAAATATAAATAAAATACACTTCCAATTTCATAGCATTAGAATTTTTTTTATTATTGCCACCATATAAAAGCTGAATTGAATTAAAAATCAAGAAAAATGTTTACAAAAAAAACTGTATTTGACGTTACTTATCTAGGTATAATAACTAAGTATAATAAGAAAAATTTAAATCTAAATATAAAAAAACAATCACGTTGTTATTTCATTTTGCTTATCAGTAATTTAATTTTTCTCCTTTCTAGAGGCATGTTTAAAATTAAATTCAAGACTGATGACTGAAATCTATTTGTATTTGTAAACATTTAAAATAGTATTCTTTAATACATGAAGTGTATCTTTTTATTAATGTACATTTTACCAATAATTTTCTTTGTGATTCAAATTTAAAATTGCGGAACTCTTCTATTATTCATTTTTGTAATATATTAGATGCATCCCTAAAAAGTTTTTTCCATGATTTAAGTAATTTTGGAGGTGGCTTTCATTCGTTTCTTCTTCTTACCTTTCTCCTAGTTTGTTTATTAATAATTTTTTAATTTTTTAACGATTTCTGTAACCCTACTATGAAATTATAATTCAGCAGATTTTGCGTATGATTTTGACATTCCATTTTAGTAGAGTATTTTGTTGTTGTGCTTTTTAAAAGATAGTAGTAATATTTTTGGAGATAATTTAAAATGAATTTTCTTCGTCAAACAATAAGTGCTACACGAAATTATGCAATGGATATATTAACAAGAAATATGGCATCACTACAACAAATGCATCGAACCGGAGTAATTTCATTTTTATTAATATTTTTAACCATCAAAATTTTTCCAATAGTTTTATCTAATGTCAAGAAGATGTTTTTGAATCTCAACCTCTCTTATTAATTTGAGTGAAAAAATAAGACTTTAATATAGTAGAATCAAACATAATTATATCTTTACATACAAATGGTTAATTTCATTCTCATTTTAAATTCTAATATTTATAATTATTTTCTTTTTCACAGCCTCACATTAAAACCAGACCTCCTCGTGAACCATTAGACGGAAAACCTTTTGCTAAAGGTGTTATTTTAAAAACATTAATAAAAAAACCAAAGAAACCTAATTCAGCAAATAGAAAATGTGTTCTTGTGCGCTTATCCACGGGAAAGGAAATGGTTGCTTATATTCCTGGGATTGGACATAATTTACAGGAGCATAATATTGTTTTATGCCGTGTTGGAAGATGTCAAGATTTGCCTGGTGTTAAGTTAAAATGTGTTAGAGGAAAATATGATTTACCACATGTTATTAAGAAATAAATTTGTTATAGTTAATTTATAAAAATTTTATTAGAAAAAATTAAACAAACTGTAAATAAGAAAATTAAATATTTTGTATTTATATTTACTGAAAATTTAGAAATTCGAAGTAGTTTCTTATCATGAAAATAGAATGTTTCCCAAAGGTTAATTTCAAAAATGTTGATTGTATTGAATTTAATTGAAATTATAAAATAAACTAGTGGATCGCTCGTCAAAGTGTTTCTTTTTCAATCAAGTGCTACATTATATTAAAAAAATGATAAAAACGCATTTACACGAATTAAAACCTAATAAATATACTATCCATGTTCGGCTGAAGTATTGCCTGAATGTTGGACAATCTTTTTGAGTGCCTTTAAGTTGCTGCTATGATTTAGTCACCAAGTAGTTGTATATTAACAAAAATTTTGTAATCCATACAGAAATCCATTCACAAAATTATATGGGTATATTATATCCATCGTCGAGTAAAGCTGTTTTCTATATAAATTATTAATTTCTCGGGATTATTAATCTTGTGTATTTTATTGGATGCCCTTAATTCGCTGCTTTCTGAAGGCGCATAAGTATAGTTATTATCATCTTATTATACTTCAGAACTAGTTGATTTTCAGAAAAATCCAACAGTTTCCAGCCAATGATCACGACTACTAAGAAAGAACCAGTTGATTTTTTTATTTGAGTTGAATATATTAATAGGCTTATTAAATTAAAACCATTTTATTTATTCTATTTTTGATCATAGAGACTAGTGCTTAATTATAATTGAAATTTATAAAACACAATTTAAAGAATACTTTTGATTAAATTGTTTTAATAATAACATTCAAAATGTTGATACGAATCAAATAAAAATACAAACAAAATAATAAATTATTTTTCACTATCATTATCAGCTACCTCTCCTTGTAAATATTCATCCTCATGAAATTTCATCATATGTGAAATTTGTAATTTTTCAGTGGAAAAACTAAGTTTACAAATTGTACATTTATAAGGTCGATTTGCACTGTGAATTTTACGATGTGAAGAAAGATTCCCAGAACTTACAAATCTTTTATCACACACTTTACATGCATACGGTCTCTCACCGGTATGTGTTCGAGTATGTTTCTTTAGTCCTTCCCTGTAAATATAGAAAATGAAAATTTTTATTAATTACCAAATTAACAATGACGAACAAGAAAATTTATATTTTTAAATAATTTATTCATCAGGACCTTAAAATAAGAAAAAAAAGAAACTCACAGCAAATTAAATGCTTTCTCACAATATGTACAAGAATATTTTTTTTCCATAGAATGGGTTTTCAGGTGCTTCGATAAAACTGAATTATATCCAAAATTTTTGTTGCAAATTTTACATTGGAAATTTCTAGTTTTTTTATGGGTCGATATCTGAAAAAAATATTATAACAAAATCGAATAATATAAATTTTTTTTAACAAACATTATCTGTATGCAATTTTAAAATTAATAAAAAAACGACTCGTCCAATGAAAAAAATAACCATTAATGAAATTAATTAATGATTGCTTATTTATTACTTTTTAGTAAATCACGAATTTAATTTGTTACTTACAGTATGAACAATTAATGAATTTCGATCACAAAAAGCTTTCTCACAAAATTCACATTTAAAAGGCTTATTTCCGGTATGAATATTAATATGGTTATTTAGTATACCACGAGTACCAAATCCCTTATTGCAATGAGGACATATAAAATTCTTTTCTCCTGTATGGATTGCCATATGGACTTCGAGTCTAGTTTTCATTTCACCACAAACTGGACAAACAACTTTTTTAATATTTTTATGCAAGTTTGATTTAGGTTTTCCTTTCTCGTCTGTTGTTTTCTTTAGTTCCTTGTTAACTTCTGTTACTTTTTTTATAGACTCTTCATCTTCTTCATATGTTAAATAATCTATTTCTAAGGTTGATTCAACATTATCATCATTTAGAAATTCAAGTTGTTCAACATCATTAGGAATTTCATCAGTATCATTTTTAGCTGAAAATGGCTCACCAAATTCATCATCTATTATATTAAATGAAATTTCCTCTTTTTGAGTATAGGGCAGTTCATTTAAATCTTCTATATTAAGGGATATTATACTTGAAATGCCTTCTTTGATCTCAACTGAATTTGAATATGCTTTCATTAACAGAACATTGGTTTTAAGACATTGACCTCTGAAATCTATGGCCATTATTAATTTAGATTGACATAAAGTACAAATAGATCGAGGAAGATCACTCAAGTCAGTCATCTACGTAAAAAGAAATTTTAAATATTTTAAATAAAGCAACACACCAATAAAACAAATTGTTTTCTAACCTCTATTGCTGTTAAAATCCTAATTTTCTCAGTTAAATTATTTTCAGAATTAAAAATCCCATACATTTTACCATTGGTACTCATGCAAAGACGGCAAATGAGATCCAAATTCGATTGAACTAATGTCATTCTTTATATTAACAATCATCAAACAACAAATATATTATTCCTGATTACCTTTATTTGACGTTTAATTTGTAAACATATTCATATATATAAATACAACAGCGCCACGGACGCGGTTTGAATAATTAATACTATACAATACAACAATACAAGAAACATAATCGTGTTTTTAGAGTTACCATATCTGTAAAAAATTATAACCGAGCAAGAAATTCCCACGGCGAAAATTATTAATAATTTCCTAATAACGCGTTATTTAGTGATCACAACACCAGAAACAATTATTAATATATTATAATATTACAATGTCAATAAGTTATTAAAGTAATAGTAAGGTAACCAATCGACCTCCTTCAGGGAGGAGAGTCCTTCTTTTGTAGGTTCTGTTTTTCCTCGAAAAGTGTCCTTCTTTTCGATATTTTAAAAATAATCTTTACCAAAGTTTACTAAAGAGATGCAGAATTTTTACCAAACATGTTTCCAATATGTCGAAGAATAATACAAATATCAAAGGAAATAACAGTTTTCACTGTTGTTTTTTGACTTCATCGCAAGTCAATATACTTGATATTGGAAATTATGTTGAGTTTTTATCGAAAGAAATGCCTAATATTAAAATCGATGACAATTGTATGTTTGAAGAAATTAGAAGACTGAATATATATTTAAATTCTGATAAATTGGAACAATGGGAAAATCGATATGTTGAAATGATCAAAGTTGAGTGAAGATATTTAACCATTTCAAAAATGAACACATTCCATATGAAAATTTAGCTATTCTTGGTTTTCAATTAGTAGTGATTTTTCAATATGTAGGATATTTCTTGCTCCGAAATTTCGAATTTAATGTTAGAAAATAATATGTTGACAAAAAATATTCATTCAATGGAAAAATACTCGTATAATTAAATAATTTAATGGGATTCAAGCATAATTAGTGTATTTTTCTTTGAATTAATACAATGTTTCATTTATTTACGTTATACTTTTTTTATTAAATTTTTCGTCCTCCTTTTCATTGTAAAAAAATTGGTGACCTTAATTAAAGAGAACAATCATTATATCTTATGTGAAAAAGACAGCGTGAACCGAAGTTTTAAAAATGATTTTTTAACAATTTGACTTTTTAACAATTTGACTCTTTTCGAAGTGAATTTTTCAAATCTCAACTCAATTTCTAATCAATACTCATTTATTAGTTGAAAAAATCTTGTCTTTTAACACATCTCCAAAATAAATGTAAATGTTAATTGGAAATTCAACCAAATTATTATTAGAATAATTGTTGTTATTTTTTTGTGATACCTATAGTATGTTCCTCGAATTATCTGATTTATGTTTTTTTTTTATTTATTATTAAATATGAATAAAATAACTTTTTGTTTCATTATTTTACATACGCTTTTTTTGGTTAAATTATTGTTAGAAAATAAATACAATGGAACCCATTTTAGTACAATATATTTTCAACTTTAGGCTCAATTCAAAATAATACAATATAAATACAACGTAAAACATCTGAAATAAAATAATTAAAAACAACCAAATACAAAGGATCATAAATTTTTTTCTCAATTGCTGGCAACCCTGTCAGCTGTCATTATTTTTTCCGCATTTAATTTTTAGTTTTAATAAAATAGTCATGAAGTTGAGAACTTAGTTCTTCGATATTTTCATAAAAAGTTATGAAAAATGAAACTAAAAGCTTAATTAAATTATTCAAGAATTAAATTTGGTTTAATGAATTACACTCACTACTAGTGTATTAAATAAATAAAATACGTGAAAAGAAAATTAAAAGTTTTTAGATTCATCGAAATAAGTATAATTATTGGTGACAGCGGTAAAATATTAAAAAATAAATGTAAAGAAAAAAAATGAGTAAAATCACTATAATTGAATCGGTAGGGCCTGCGCATTTGGTGATATTAATTAATTTTTGAATAAGCCGTATGCAATTAATAAATAATAAAAAAAAATGCATAGAAGCGTCTATTAAAAATTTAAAATAAATATGTATTTCAAGTGGGGAAAAATTAGAAAAATAGATATACATATACCAGAGCTCTTCGAAACAACTTTATTTAAACAATTAATTGAATTAAAATTTTTAAATTTAGGTTTTTACATTATTTTTATGAAAGTGAAGTATGGCATAACGACAGAAAAAAAATATGTCAAAAAATTATCTGTCAAACAAACACAATTTTTTTAGCGGCTTTTGTGTTTCGAGTGAATAAAAATAAAAATAATATAATTAAAATGAATAGTGATTGTAGTGATTGTGAAATTGATGCTTTGTTGTTACTTTGTGCTGGAAAAAAGAAAGAAAAATTACTACAAAATCGAAAAGCAAATGCATATCTTTGAATGCATAAAAATTCCATCGAATTAAGCCTAACTAATTCTAACATTTATTGGAAAACCTTTGCCAGGTTACCTGGTACCTTTTATAAAAAACAACACAAATTTCAAAAAGCTAAAATTAAAGATTAGTTATAAATTAAAATACTTCAATATTTAGATAGCTGCAGGTATTTTTGTTTAAATTGTTTTATTAATAATTATATTTTAATATTAAATTTTTTTGTTTCAGGACAAACCCAAACTTTATTTTTGCCACATCAAATTGTAGCAGTTGAATAAAGTACAGAAATTATAATTTATTTTTTTTATTGCTTATAATCTTTTCAACAGTCTGACTAGAATGATCAATATTAAGCACAATTCAGTCATACGAATTTAAAAGTGTAACCCAAATATGAATCTATAAGTCAACTGAAATACAGCATGGAAATAATATTTATTACATTGTAAGTAATTTAAATAACAATATTTTATCAAAATAATTAATTTAAAAAAAATTATATAAGAAAAAATTTAAAAATTAAGAAAATAATAATATCAATTCAAAATGACTTTGCGAAAATTATTATACATATAACTAAAAAATTAAAATCACAGAAATCAGAAATGTTAGTTATAAAAATTATCCACATTCTAAGTATACAAAATTAACAGTTTTAATTATAATCAACAAAATACTCATAATCAATGTGGTTTTATATATTGAAAATCAACCAAACAATGATTATCATTACCATTTTAAGTATACCTAGAGTTTTTTCGATCTCGAGAATTTTTATAAAGTATGTTTGACAAAGCTTCGTGTTTTAATAATAAAAATATTCTTAGATTATTTAACTGATAAGATCATCACATCATTTTTTTCATTATTTTTTGCTTAATTGTGTCTTATGTCTTACTTTAATATCTATCAAAACTAATCAAGTGATTTCTCAAACAGAAACTCTAGGTATGCCGTAATGTTAATGAAATAAATAATAATTATTATATATTTATTTTTCGTTGATTTTTAGTAGTATTCTACCATTTCTCTACATATTGATATCATATTTTGATTAATTTTAATGCAAATTCTATATTTATGTTTGAGAGACTAGACACTAGAAAATACTAATATTCCATTATATGAATATTTTTTTAGTTTGGATTCTTATTTCGACCGCTATTTTAATAATCATATAAATAGATTTAAAAAATCGAATTGATTGTTTTATTCTTCAGTAAAAAAATTGGTAAAAAATTTATTTATTATTTTGAAATTATGCAGCAATCAATAATAAAACAAAACTTAATTTAAAATAAAAATGTAAGAAAAAAATTACAGTCAATTCATTTTAAAGCAGCTACCGCAATCAAGCCAATTTGGCTTGAGATTGAACAATTTTATATGCACGTTACGTGAGAGAAATAGTGACAGCATGTCGCGAGACAGATATATTATTATTATCTTGCAATAATTTTCAAGAAATTGTCACAATTTTTTTCAGTTCACCAATTAATGCTATAATTTTTCAGATTAAGCTGTTTAAGATTAAGTGTTTAAATAACTAATTTGTTAATTTTCACGAAATAAATAATAATTTTAATTTTGCCGCTGAAATTACGCATAGCAATTTTAATACAGTTTTCAAATATGCTTTAAAAATTGTCAAATCTGAACTGTTTGTCAGTTCAATTCAATATTTTGTTTTTAATTTTCTGACGTTCAATTTTTGATACACATTAATAATATCAGCTCTTCTTATATATTTATTTTTATAATTCCTCTTCCATATTTAAACATTAGTATTATTAATTATATATTATATAATTATTATTAATTATATTGCTTATAATTCCTCTTCCATATTTCTTGTCCATTTGAAATACAGTGTTGAAAAAAAAAAAATAATCAACAGAAAACTTAACCTCAAAATTTTTAAGTTTTGAGTAAAAATTTATAAATTTTTCTTACATGAACAGAAATTGTGTTAAAATAAAAATAATTTAGCATATAGTATACCTTTTAATTATACTTATTACAATTTCTTTACTTACTTTTGTGATATTTTTATATTTTTTGTTATGATTATTATTATTATTATTATTGTTTAATCTGGTTGAATTAAACTTTAGGAATTGGATAGGAAATTTTTCTTTAACAATCCCGATGTATCCGTGTCAGACATTTCTCTGTTAAAGAAGTTTGAATGATATAGACGATTTGACTTGATGTTGATAAGTAAATTTATTTATGAAAAATCTAAGTTTATATACATGATATATATGATTACATTGCATTTTAACTTCATGAGAACAATACAAAAATATGATAAAGAATTGCTATTCTCATATAAGAATGTATCATAAAGAATTGTTATTCTCATATAAGAATGTATTATAAATATGCCCACAAATGCATAATTGCAGAATACATGAAGATGTTTTCTGCGGTGCAATGATCTAATATAATTTGATATATTTGATTTTTAATGTATTTTGATGACACAAGTATTTTGCGTCTGAGAATGACGCTGCGTTTACAACGCACCGTTTATTTTTTCATATTTATAAAATATGTGATTGAACAATTATTGTTTATTTTTTATCACGACTGACGTTTACCATTAAACGAAACACTATATTGGTCTCTTTCTAACAAAATTATTGCAAATTACGATTATTTCGCCATCTGAATTCGTACAATAATACTAATTTCTCCAATTTTTATTGTGGAAAAAATCTTACGTGCGGTAGCAGCTTAACCAGAATAAACTCATATGGCGAAGTATTATCGACAATATTGATTAATAGGCATGAATAATGATCATCAAAAATTTGTTCCTGAATCGACGATAATTTTTCCTTAACTTGGTTTCTTTACTTAATAAGATTTTTAATTTAAAAAAATATAATATTTATGAAATAGTTAGCAACCTTAATAAATCCTCCCAATATTTTTTCTATTGGGTCTCAGTTTTATAAATTCATTAATGGGAAACTTACAGTTTAATTTTCTTATTGTGCGATGTTTGAAACACTTGATCTTAAAGTTTTTGGTTCCAAAAAATTTAGATTGTTAAAGTGTGATCCTTTTGCTTTAAAAATTTGGTCGTCAAAACAGGGATCTGTGTTTTTTGTCATATCTCGTTGTTTTCCTTTTAAGTTATTGTAGTATAACTTCAGTTTTTTTGTTAGGTTCCTTCTCAGTAATTAATTTGTTGGCCACCATATCTATTTTTCTTTGCACTCTGATTTGTATAATGTATAAATATTTCTTACGTGGACATAAAGCCGTATCAGACATGTCACGGTATCGTACTAATTTACCAATTATTAATTGAAATTAGAACGAGACAAATGCCATTAGAGAGCAATATCATTTATGGTTTTAAAAATAGGTGTCTATAATAAATATTTATATCGGCAACGTTTTCCAAAAAAGTAAACAAACTACATGAGTCAAAAAAGAGACACTTTTCTTATATTCATTTTATTTTTTAATTGTTTTCAATATTCACTCACTTATAAATTGTTTTTAATTTTTTTATTCACTTTCTGTATTGTTTTCAATGATTATCACTCACTTTTAATTGTTTTAAATGCATATTTATTATTTTGACAAATACAAAGTTGTTTTGACATTTTGACATTTCTGATATTGTTTATTTTGAGAACTGTTTCTACAGTGTTGCATTTTTAGTTATGAACTATAAAGAAATTTATAGTTTATTTTTTGCAAAAAAAATTTAAATTTAATTTTTTTCTGTTAAAAAAAATTGATTAAATATGAAAAACATATATCCTCCAATGTAACAATTATAAAATAATTATTTTTATTATTTTTTTTTGTATTTGTCATTATTAAATGAATTATTTAAATCTTCAATTGAACCAATTAGCACCATAAAAATTTTTACCATCATAATAGAGCCATAATTTAGCATAATAAAATTTGGTATTGTTTTATTTCGTACAAAAGAAAAAGGATGGATATCTCATATAACTCTCTCGTTTTTTCTCATGTATTGTCCTATATAGAAAAATTATGATCATAAAATTCTAAAAATTAGTACGATACCGTGACATGTCTGATACGGCTTATAGTGTTGTAATCTATTTCTAATAACTCTATTCAACTTCAATGAAAACACTATTTTCATTCTTATTTTATTCCTTTATTTATTTATTTTAGTCTATATTTCTTTACTTTTTCTCTCTAGAATAATTAAAATTATAAACCTTTTTTGAATTACAAAACTTCTTTTATTTATAATAGTTCTAAATCTTAAAAGTAAGCGTGGAAGAAAAAGGAGAATACAATTATTAAAATAAAAAGGTATGTGTGACCAGGAGCGGCTTTGGAAAAAAAGTTATTAAAAAATTACATAAATTTAAATTAAATTCATTTTATTTTTGTTAAATATATACTTATTTTGGTTTAATCGGTATTTCGTTTTTGCTATAGACCAAAAACTTTAATGATTTCACCAAAAAAGTTTATGCACTACATTCAAAATTAAATTAAGCTCAGCTCTATTCATTTAAATGTTTTAATTTTTCGTTGTTGAAAAATTCAACCTGTGTCGGATGATTGCGGTATAAAACATCGAGAAAAGTGCGATAAAAATATAAGCATTTCGGGTATTAATTTAGAGAGATTCTTTATATTTTAAAGCTAAAATAATTAAATGTGTAATTTACAATAATAAAAGTAAAGTAACTGAACTCAACATTTTTTTGAATTTAATATAAAATAATAAGAAAATGTGCATTTTTTTTTAAAAAGCCATCAAAACAAATATATCAAGGAAATGGTAAAAAAATAACGCAAATAAAATTTTAAGCGCTATCATGCGTTAGTTTTTCGAAATAGTTTTAGGCATTAATTTCTTAATACCCAACTCCAATTATAAAACGTTAAAAACAACGATCACACTACTAATTTATTAGAAAATAAATGTTTTTTATTTTGATGAGAGTGCTATAATATTTATTAGTTTAAATTTTTGTTAGAGGCTGCCAGAATGTTTGTTAAACTGAACATATTTAAAAAAAAACTAACAAAAATATTGATATTTAAATATTTTATATATTATTATTATATATTTATTGTATACACCTAATTCTGTTTAACGCGATTTCAAAAGCATATTGCATTCTGCTTTTACGCGAGTTGATTTGATCTAACGCGGAATAAACAATTTTAGTGAAAAATGCGTGTGCATGTTTTAACATATTTCTATAAGTAAACACGGCATCGTTAATACGAAAAAACTTCGACACTCATATACGAAAGATTTCCCTATTTATTTCAAATAAGTTTTGGTGAAAGTACAGGGCGGATATGCAGTTTAATTAATGTTTAACCGAGAAGTTATTAAAAAATTATCATTCGAATATAAATTTTCCAATAAACGGTATTTAATATTTTTCTATGCATTCATTTATTACGTATAAATTAATTATTTTTATAGGTTAACTAATCACAATTCAGAATGTCGGCTTCAAAACAAACTAAAAGAAAAGCTATTTGTTTGGAAGATAAAATCAAAATTCTAGATCCTCTAGCCACTGGAGATGGGCCACTTCTGTGGGAAAATATTTTAGTCTGAAAGAATATCTAATCTTTTCAAATTTTGTTGTTGTAAATGCATTGTTTTGCGTAGAACCTTAAGAATAATATTTTTAAAAATAAGTTAAATAAATAGAATTTAAAATATAATTCAATGACATACATGAATTATTACATGTCTCAATGCTTGTTAATAATGATTTAACAATACTATCTTTGAAATATTTATTTTTTTCAATAATGTTGGTTTGAATTTTGCTTCAATCCTCGATTGTTTTAATACTTTTATATCTCATACGACAATCAATTGCAAACTATAATCAATAGAAATTTTATATTATTTACTTATAATACTAGCAAGAAATTTAAAACCTACCAACTCAAAACTATTCGGTTGATTTAAACATGGAAATTGATTGATATAATCGGTAGTTCAAATTTGAAAATTCAGCATTTCCTTTCTACACTCGTATGTTACTTTCCAATAGTCAATCAACTGATGCCAAGGCTGAACTTTATGATTCAATAGTTTTATTGTATCATTAAATTTATCGGAATCAATAAGTTGAACTGGAAAAGAAATATTATTTGACGTACAATTCCTTACCTACACAAAAATTTACTAATTATTGCTTCAAATTTAGTTAACTTTCTTCTTTTAATTAAACCATTTTTAGCTAGAAGTGTTCTGTATGAGGTGTATTGGTCGTATAATTTTCCACGTGCATTAGAAGGTATATAATATGTGCTAGCCTGTTCTTTAGGAAAAATTACGCTTATTATCTTTGCACTATGAATGAAGTCGTCTCTTTCAAATCTGTTATAAATATTTAAAAAACCATTAAAGCAGACTTTAAATGATTGTTGTATTAAAAATTATACCTGGATTGTGAATTTTTATTTAAAAAATAACGTATGATGCATTTGGCTATTTTTGGGCCGTCTGAAGTATGTAGACTATTTGTTGTGTTGACTATTTAACAAAGATGGTGGCTTCTTAAGATTCTTCGTTCTTTTAAATTTGTATTCACAATATTTGTTTCGGTCGCTTTAAGAAACTCCACAAAAAGGAATTGTTTGAAACATAGTCGGCTGAAGTTCCTACAAATTTATTTAATTTTTCCATATTATACATTAAAATAAATATGAATAAACATGCTATCAATTCTATTTAATCTAAATCAAATTCATTTGTATCATCAAATAATACATCTGATTCAGATATTTCAATTTCATTTTGATTTGGTGAGTCTACTTCAATTTGCACGAATAAATCTTCGTCTAATTTAAATTCATCTTTCACTGTTTAAAAAAATAAAAGAATGAAAAATATAATATTAAATATATAATTAATAGAAAAATAATTGCAAATTAAATATATATAAAAATTTATAAATAGTAATTTATCGGCATTGTAATAATCATTATAAACAAGAGGAATATTAGAGCTAACCAATACTATTGTCATCTTAGTGTCCAAACACCTTCCTATAAAATTGGTATACATTCTATTAATGCCACGTGGAATAAATATCTTATTTTAATCCAGAAAAATACTACAGGCCACCACAAATTAGCAATTTTATCTAAAATAAAAAAAAAACACAAAAATAGTTTTATAATAAAATAACAAAATTATAATGCAAAATCTAATAATTTTATTTAATTTCTGATTGAACGAAAAAAAACTTTACTTACTTACACTTTATGAAAACCTCTCAAAATTTAATTAAAAATAGTAAATATCTACCGATTTCGATGAAACTTGGGACTGCACCGAGAGAAATAAATTATTGATTTAATAGTTTTTATCTATTAAATTAAAAGTTTTGACTATGAAAATTAGTCAATACCTTAAACATTTATTTCTAAAGTGAAAAAGTTTTTAATTCAAATGTGCAATATATTTTATTTTCAATAATTTTCAATTCCGTATTAAAAATAAAAATCTTCACTTTTGCTTTTAAAAGAAAAACATTTTAATATAAAAACGTCACTTTGAAATTAAAAACCTGCAGTTTTTAAATCAATAACTTTAACTTTTGTTTTTAAAAGTAAAAATTTTGATTTAAAAACGTCACGTTGAAATTAAAAACCTGCAGTTTTTAAATCAATAACTTTAACTTTTGTTTTTAAAAGCAAAAATATTGATTTAAAAAATATAGTTTTGAACTTAAAACTTCCACTTATTGATCTAAAAACTGCTAGTTTTGTTTTAAAATATTATATTATCGGGTATTTTTTTTAAATAAAAACAATATTTGAATGAAGAAAATAATTTATTTGTTAAATCATTATCATTATATAAAAAAAATACAATAAGTACTCAAAATAAACAATATGATTTCAATCTTACAGCTTTTTTACCATTAGGTAGATAATATAAATGAATAGGAGTTGAATTAAATTATTTTATATCACGTAAAACAAAATTCAATTTTTTATGTCCAACAATATAACTCAAATGCTTACGTTTTAAATGTCTTGTATAAGCATACATATTTTGAAAAACTTGTTGGCATAAATTAATATTACATTCAAATGTTCTAGTTTGTTTTAGACCGTGATCTCTTTTTAAATGAATCATAAATTCATTAATATTATCAAAAAGTTTCTTACATATAAAACAATTTAACAGCGTCCTTAAAATTTATTATTATATTCGAAACATTCGAATTCCTAACATCATGAATTGTATTTATATTATAAAAATGCTTTTAGATAAAAGTCCAAACTAGTTGTGATTCTTTTGCGTAAGACAAATTAAATATTTGATACAATTTAAAGCAAACATCCAAGGCTTTTACAAAATTCGGCATTTTGTATTTAAAATTATCGAAATAAATCAAATAATCTTTTAATTCAAATAGATCAGGGCCTATAACAATAATTAAAGGTTGTAAAGTGATTTTTAGCTTACTGCAATTTTCTTTCATTAGAGCAATTTTAGGATCTAAATCATTTATGGTATAAATATGTACTATGAAACTATTCTGCGCATCGAGAATGGTGGGCTGTTTTACTTCTTTGGATGATTTACTTCTTGTTACGATTTTAGTTGGTTTTAATATAGATAGTTATAAATACGCAGCAGCGCAATCTAAAGATTCTGAAAAAATTAAATTAAAAAAAATCAATAAAAAATAATTAAATAAAAAAAAATTAAATAAAATTTTACTTGTTGATGTTTTAGAATTTAATTTATGTAATATGTCTATAGAATTTTTATCCTTTATAAGCTTTTGATATACTTTATTTGATTTTTTTTTAAAATTGTCCAATTTTGAAGAGTTCGTTTTCTTTTGCATGGAAATTGCTTCAAAAGTCGATCTCACTCTAAAAAATTGTTTAAAGAATTAAAAAAAGTATTTTTGTTTTAAATAAATTAACTCACTAACTCGTATCCATTTGAATGAGTGTATAATGACCATTTCTGCATTATTACAGATAAATATTGTTTATAATTCAATAAAAATGACTGTCTCAATTGGCTGATTTTTTCCATTTTTTAAGGACTTGTGGGTTTTATTAAAAAGAATAAAATGGTCCCATTTTAAAAGAATTTTATATTTTTACCCAATTCCTTCAATTTGTTAGCCAGAATTGGAGTTGATGTTAAGTTTGCAGTACGATTAAGGATGCCCTGCTTCCTTAATTTTGTTGCGGCATTAAATTTTTGTCATATAATTTTCCTTTTGGATTTTTCCCATTTCTTCTATGGGTAGAAAGTATATGTCCTAAAATAATTAAGGCAAATATAAATTTGAGTAACTCATAGATATAATAACGATAATTTAATAACTGTATCTTCATTGGGAAATAGTTTTTTTATTTCATCCGAGTATGATCTTGTATGTCCAATAGTATAAAGGATGTGTTTCAGAGGCCGTCCGATCCGATTTTGCATCGCAGGCAGTATTAGCGATGTTCTAATTATATTGAGAAATTATATGTATATAGTTAGAAATTACTTAAAAGAAGTAGATGAATATTTACATTTAGCTTTTTCCATTCAAGCAAATAATGGCGAAACTTAATTCGATCTCCTAATGGATGTGCGGGAAATAACTCAGGAAGGTCTCCTTTAGGCATTAGTTTTTGTGTTTCAATTGTAAAATTTAAATCTAAAACAAGGAAATTATTCTTTGAAATATTTTTATAGAGCCACGTGTTTGTTTTGAAATTAAAAGTTAAAGTTTTTAAATAATTGCTAAAGCTTTTAAATTAAAAGTTAAAGTTTTTAAAGTAATGTTAAAGTTTTTAAATTCAAAGTTAAAGTTTTAAATTCAACAAAACCCTTTTAATATAATATAAACTTATATATATAAACTTACCTAATAACCTATAAAGGAATGTTTTGCTAAATCCCCAATCTTCAACTATTAATTTCTCTAATTTAATATCATCAGTTTGAGGATGCACTATTTCCACGTTGGTTGTTTCACTTCCCTCATCTTTATTGTTATTAAACACATCAAATATTTCTACTTACTTGTACTTGTAAAAAAAAACCTTCACATGTTTCTCAAACCGAGGGTTTCCATTTAGTATTCGGTATTTTTGATATTGACTTGAATAAAAATGGTAAAATTTTGAATGATAGATTTGCAGACACGTAGTTCCCTAAAATAAAATTATGATTTGCATTATTTTTCTATATTGGCTTGGCAGCAGTACGAGTTATTATTTACCGTTTGTGGAAATATCTGAAGGCAAATTTAAAAATTTAATTCTATGATTGGCTAAAGAAATTATTTTCTGAGCGGTTTCGTACCAACCAGCTTTCAAATTTTCCTTACAGTCGGGGTATTTCTCATTGAAATCTAAAACCAACTATTTATTCAAACATTGTAAGTACTTTGGTTAAGAAAAAATGGGTTTTCTTACCCAAGTATGACTTAAAAAACTAAATTTTTCAAAATAATCTGAAACCGAATTATTATGTGTGTGTTTATAACAATTTTTCCATAAATCCTTTTGTTTGTTAATCTCTGCACAATTATTGAGTTCTGCAAATAATTCTGGTTCTATCGATAAAAATGCTTCCACTATTGATTCCTCTGAGAAAATAAGAGACAAAGAAAATTTTTTTTAATTAAAAAATTTGCAAAAGTAAAATATTAATAACCAGATATTTATTTTTTTTTCCTCTATTAGATTTTTTTTTAATTCTCCTTCATTGGAATACAATTTTCCTTTAGCGAGTTGTCTGATATTTCCTCCTTGGTAAGGTGTGTAGAAGGTAGCCAAATCCTCACCTTTAAATATCTCACAAATTAAATCGGCCCACAGAATGAATTGTTCCGCCGTTATCCTAGAATTTCAAAATTTGATTAATAAAAACTCTTACAATTTCTGTAATTATTGTACTCACTTGTTATTTATACTACAATTAATTAAATAATTAGCAACTATGTTTACGTGTTAAGATCGAGAGCTAGTATCAAGGAATGTGATTTTTTTTGGTTTTTTTTTGAAAAAAATCGTCAATTCAGATTTTTTTGATTTAAATCAGATTTTTTTGATTTAAATTGGATTTTTTTAATTTAAATTGAATTTTTTTATTTAAACTTAATTTGTTCCTTGAAATTTTGATTTAAATGATAATAAATTCCCGAAAAGAATTAAATATAATTTTTTATTATATCAATAAATTTATTTTATTTATTAATTCCTTAAAAATAATATAGTAAATAATTAATGGAGGGATACATATAGCAAGAAATTCATTTAGATTAAAATTAAATCACATCATATAATTTTTATTATTTACTAAAATTTTTATCAATTTTATAAAATTATAATTCATTATTTCATTACTTCAATATTGATTAAATTGAAATCATGAGAAAAAATACAAAAATTTATTGAAAATTATACTGTTATTATATAATATTAATATTATATATAAAAATTATCTATAAAAAAAATATTTTTACTTATTTAACTGCTTTGCCAAATATGTTAATTTTGCCGCTTGGTCTACCCCAAGTCTATTTCTTAATGCACTAGCCCAAAGGTGGAAAACACTCGTTCGACTCCAGCTGATGAAGCAGCTGCGGTTGTTAGCTGTTGGATTTTATATTCGTCTGCCGTCGCCAATAATCTATGGAAGTGTTATTTACGGCGTTCCATTCACCGGGCACAGAATAAAACACAGCATTATAATTTCAATAATTTTATTATAATATTTAATTATAATAAATTCGGAGATACTTAAAATATATATACACTATTACTTAAGCTATTTACTTGTTTAATTGTTTAATGTTGGTCTAATGACCGTCGCCAGAGAAGTGATTTCTTCTTCTTCTTCTATATTGATTATCTCATCTCTGAGATAGAATTTGGTCTGAGTTGAAATAGATTCCTTACTTATTGACCATTCACTATCATTTTTCTTACTTTATTCTTTTATATTATTTATTTTATTTATTTTATTTATTTTTCCCTTTGACAGCTGTCAAATAGAATTTAAGTCTAAACATATTAACTTTATTAACTTATTTTATTAAATGTTAACTTTAATATCTTTCATAAATGCTACAACTTTTTTTAGAATTTTTAAGTCTTTTAGTTCAATTATTTCTTGAATATTATTATATCCCACTATATTATATTTTTTCCTTTGTTTAATGTATTTAATGGAGTTTATTATTATGTGATGTGCGTCTTCCTTTATATTACACGTCTCACAATTTTCATCATTTATAATTTTATAAATATATAACCATTTTTTCGTCAAATCATGTCCTGATAGTATTCTGTTTAATAACTTAATATTAGAACTTGAGAACTTAGTTTTGTCAAACCAAGGTTTAATGGATAATTCTTTGTGGAACGACATGAATAACAGTCCTTTATTTACTGAAATTTCTTGAAACCAATTTTTCCATTCCTCCATCATTTTTGATTCGAGACTGTTCAATTTATCGTGTGTGAATTGGAAGTTTTTAATCACTGCTTCCGTACTAGTGACTCCTTCTTTAGCTAGCCTGTCAGCCATTTCGTTACCTTCCAGTCCCACATGCGCCGGAATCCATATTATTTTAGTATTGTGTTTTTTCATGAATTCTATTACTTCAAATATTTTTTTGTTAATATAAAAATTATTTTTAGTCAAATTTATAATATATTTACAAATTGATAAAGAGTCTGTCAATATTAATTTATTTTTTAATTTATTATTTTGTATATATTCACTTGCTTTATATATTGCAAAAAATTCTGCTGACATAATTTCGGAATCTTCTTTGAGGCTGAAGCTGCATTTTTTCTTCCTTTCCATGTCATAAAATCCAATACCACATTTTTTACCCACTTTAGATGCATCAGTATAAATTTTCTCTCTATCTTTGTAGTTCGTATCTAAATATTCTAATGTTACATTCTTTAATGTATATACATATATCATCTGTTTTTTTTTTTAAGTGTTTTTTATCTGATAATTCCGTATCGAAAAGGTAACTAACGTCTTCATTAAAGAATACATTTAACGTGTTTTTTTCTATGTTTTTGAAATTATCTAAATTTTTCAAATAATTTTTTTCCATATTGGAGAAATTTTTTGAGTTTAGGATTAGTTCGTTAGATTTTTTCAATCTAGTTAGTTGTTTTTATTAGTTGCTTTTATGTTTATTATTCCATTTAGTGTTTCTTTATTTGTGATAAAATTTCTTCTGAATTCTAATGGTGGTTCTGCTGCCATTGCTGATATGACATTTATCGGTGTAGATTTAGTAACCCCTAAGATTGTTCTTAAGCTTTTCCTTGCTATCGTGTCTAAGTTCTTTAAAAATTTTTTTTGCGCATCATTGAAAATAGAACTTCCATATTCTATGTAGCTTCGAATTAATGCATTGTTGATGGATGTCCCCCTTGATTCATTCCAGAAAGTAGTTTCACTAGATTTATTCTGATGTTCACATTTGTTTTAAGTTCGTTAATATGTCTGCCAAAACTTAAATCTTTATTTATATAAATGCCGAGGTATTTATATGTATTTACTTGTTCAATATTAATCCCTTCATATTCAATTTTTACTTTGTGTATTTTTTTATTCTTTATAATCATGTATTTTGTTTTGTCCTTATTTAATTTGATCTTTAACTTATTAAATGCTTCGTTTAACTCAATCATTTTTTTAGTTATTAATTTCATTAAGGATTGTTCGTTTTCTGCACTTAAAATTAACGTGAAATCGTCCGCAAATTGAATAATTTCCGTGTTTTGATCCCTAATGTTATGAATGTTGATTGTGTAAATGTTAAACAAAAGTGGTGACATGACACTCCCTTGCGGTATTCCTGATGAAGTGTTTACTTCAATATTATGATCGTTCATAAAATATGTAATTTTTCTGTTACTTAAGAAATTAATAGTCCAATTAATATATTCTTCCGGAAATTTGTTATCTCTAAATATTTTTTCAAGTATTTTGGGTTTAACTTTATCAAAAGCACTGCTTAGATCTATGAAGATACATACTGAAATTTTTTTGTTTCTGTGATTAAAATGTAAGTGGTTCAGTAAATAATTTACACAGTTTGTTGTGCTTCTTTTTCTTCTGAATCCAAATGAAGTTTCTGGTAACAATGAATTTTTTTCGCAGAAAAATTCCAAATTTTTTGTAACTACTGAGTTTATTAATTTTGTCAATGATGGTAGCAGTGATATTGGTCTATACGAGTCATGTATCTTTTCGTTCTTCGCTGGTTTTAAAATTCCTATTACTTTTATATGTTTTAGCTGTTCAATCAAATAACCTTTCTTCCACATTTGGTTTAGAAAACCTATTATTTTTTTTTTAATTCTGTATCCAGATTTTTTAATATTAAATAATTTATTCTATCACATCCGGGCGCCGAAAAATTCTTTTTTTTTTTCAAAAAATCCTCCCATTCTGTAATATTTAATAAGTCATCTAAGTTATTTTCTGTTTTGTTATATAATATCTGAACCGGAACATTGTCTTTAATAAAATATTTTTCCATGAATTTGTTTGCCAATATTGAATCATTATATAATATATTATTAAAACATTTTTTATTATTTTTTTTTTAAAGAGTTAACTATTCCCCAGACTTTCCTTGTGTCATTTTCTGGTTTTATATTTTCTAAGAAATTTTTCCATGATTCTTTTTTATGTTTTGCTATTAATTTCTTAAGATCTCTTTGTTTTTCGCAAAATACTTCATAATTTAATGTTGAACTTACTCTGTAATAGTTATTTAACGCTAACCTTTTTTCTTCGTGTTTTTCATTTAGTGTCTTGTTCCACCAGTACTTAGGTTTTTTCTTCTTTGATGGCAAAAAACTATTTTTTTTTATTTTTTTTTTCATATCCTCTAAGAAGTCTTCCATATCAAAAATTATTTTATTTTCTGTCGTACTTCTATAATTTTTTTATAGTTAGCCTTTCTCGTTTTTTGAACCTTTTGTTCATATCCTTTAAGTTTTATTATTATGGCTAGGTGGTCACTTCCTATGTTTTTATCTGATACATCCCATTCTGCTATTAGAAATAGTTTTGCTGTTACTAATGTCAAATCTATTGCTGATGCTTTTTTATTTGGTTTTCCAATCATTGTTTTTTTTCCATTGTTTAATAATAAAAATCTTGAGTTACTTATTACATCATTTAATTCTATGCCTTTAGTATTGTTATTTTCGTTTCCCCAAAGTGTATTATGTGCATTGAAGTCCCCTGCTATTAGAATTTCATAATTTTTAAATTTATTTAAGACATTTAATATTTTTCCCATTTCAAATCTAAGACTTTTCTTTACCGTATCTGGTTTGATGTAAACTGAAACCAAAATTATCTTTATTTTATCAATAATTATTCCCGCAGCTTGTAAGCTACTTAGCTCTTTAAATTCTAACTTATCAAAAATATAATGGTCTTTTATTAGTATTCCAACTCCTCCGTATCCGTCTTGTCTATTTATCCAATAATTATTATATCCTTTTATATTATGATTTTTAATCTTTAGTTGATGTTCTTTAATCCATGTTTCTTGTAACAGTAATGCGTCATAATTATCGTCTTCAATTTCTTTTTTCAGTTGTGTTAGGTTATTTAAATAACCTCTAATATTATGTTGCAAAATCGTAAAATTCATCAAATGAGTTATATTCCCTACTTTCAATTGTCGTTATTCTTTCTAAATTAGTTAATGTATCTTTTGCTTCAATCATTATACAGTCACTTTCAGGTTTTTCTTTAATAATAGATGGATGTTCTATTATCTTTACTAAATTTGTTATTAGTTTTTTTAGTTTTACTAATTCTGATTCAAAAGGGCTGTTTTTATATGGGTTGAATCTTCCCACTCCTAAGATCTCGGCTTGATTCTCTCTTGAATTGGCTAACATGTCATCTTCTTGATGATGTACATTGTTTACTTTTTTCGATGATCGTTTATTTATTTGTAACTTATTAATTCTTTCATTTTTTTTGCCAAAATTCTTGTATATATTTTCTTTAGTAATTCCTGCGTAACTAGTTCTTTTTAGGGCTGGAAATTCTTCATAATTATCTAATGCGTTGAAAAAATTTTTACTCGTGAATGTCGGATATTGGTCTAATGTTTCTCTAAAGGTTAGGTTTTGTTTTGCCATGAGTAATTTAATATTTTCTTGTCTTTTAATTTCTTTGCATTTTTCCATATCGTTAGTAATATGTGGACCTCCACATTGAAAGCATTTAGCCTCTTTAGTGCACGTTTCGGATGCATGATCCAACCCACATTTTCTACATTTGAGTTTACCTTTACATGCTGTTTCTTTATGATTATAATTTCCGCATTTTCTACATATTATTAGTTTCGGAATAAACGGGTTTACTTTTTTTATTGTATAAAAAAGTTTTACTATTTCTGGGAGTTGATTTGATCTAAATGTAATTTTTACCGATCCTGTATTTACATATTCCTGACTTTCTGTTGCATTATTGTATACTTTTGTTTTCATCCTATATATATCCATAATTTCTTTTTCGCACTCAATTTCTTTTTTTATGTCCTCAATTTCTATATTTAAGGGGATATAACCAATCACTCCAGTGACGCTTATAAAAAATTTTGGGATGAAAGCTATTATGTTGTAATTTTTAAGGTTAGTATTGTTAACTAATAAGTTTGCTTGATCAAAAGATTCAAAATATATCACTAGATTATTTTTATTTAGAGTTTTGATGTTGTTAATCCCTAACACATTTAATTTCCTCATAATTGAGCCTACTCCAATTTTATTCAATGAAGAATTATTACCATGTGCTTTTATCATAAGCCTAAAAGGTCCTACGTCGTCATTTCTGTACCAGTTTGGTACAAATACCCTTTGGGTCTGACCATAGCTAGAACAAACTAATACATATAAACCTTGAGGAACAAATTCACCTCATGGAGGAACAAATTAACCTTAACGAATATATCGTCAAGTTGATATTTCTTTGTTCGAAAATGGGAGGTACGATCTTTTGACCAGGAAAAATTACCTCCTTCGGTAAATTTGTTCGATTTTCGTCGAAAATATTGACGAATTTATCACGTGACATTTTTGTTGATATTTTTATTTATTACAATTAAAAGTACAGTGGCCAAAATAATTAAAATATTAATTAAAATTTTAGTAATATTAGAATGAATAATTAGGGATACAAGCAAAATAAATGCAATTATTATTATTTATAATTAATTATTAACATCATTCGATGTTTATTGACTAAATATTGAATTTAAATTATGGTTTTTTTTATTAGGATGTTAGTTCAGACATGTTGGAAAAAATTATTAATTTTATTCAAGATAAGCCATTTTTATATAATTGTCGAGTCCAAAACAATAATCCGATAAAAGGATAAAAATTACTAAATCACTAAATATTATTTATAATAATATTAAATAATAATTTATATTTGTATTTTTGACTTCACTTGTACACAAAATTTCTTTCGTCAACTTTAAAATTTTGACATTTCATATTCAACACAAGAGTATTGTATACTCACTCACACAAACAAGAAAATATTAAATGAAACGATATATTTCATCAAAAATGCACCTGAGGTTCAAAAATTGTTGTTCCTATAGTCTTTTTATATGCTCCTGCTGTTCTTGCTATGGTCGGGCGGTTTGGTTATTTGCATTAATTGTATTTTCACTTATAATTGAAATCGGATTTTGACTAATTCCTACTATAATTTCTTCTGCTTCTAATTTAATTTTTTTTCTCTCAATATCTGAATCTGATATGACTTCCATGATTGTATTTAAATCACGTCGCCCTTTGGGCTCGACGTGTTCTTTTCTACGGGTCCCAATAATTAATTTTATCTTTAACCCCAATAATCAAAACTTTTCCCTAATCTCTATTTACTTTTTATATTTTTATTTATTCAACTTAGTCTTTTTGATCAAAGGTTGCACACAACCTTTCACTTTTGCAAACTAAACTCGAATGTATATTTTGTTTACTTACAGTTTTTTTTGAGAAGTGATTTAATTATATCCTATTTGACAAGTGTCAATCTTTTTTCTCAAAATCCTTTGTGTCGTATCGTGTTTTCTTTTATCGTGGTAATTATTTATGTTCGTGATTTCTTTTTTGTTTTATTGTGTTTTGTTTTATTGTACCGCCACAACACTCCACTCCCAGTGAACTGGTGAACGAAATTAAGAAAAATCGTCAGCATCTGGTCGGGACTTTAATTATTCTGCCACTTCTTGTTTTCGTGGGTTCAATCGGTGTTACAGGAAATGCGAACGTAACTATCTTTTTAATTTTTACCGGCGCGTTAATTGTTTGGCTTGCTGGAACAGTATCAGCTGAAACTTTTGTATTTTCAGATTCGATACCCTCTGAAAAACACGGTTTTAAACGATCTATAGATACATTGACCTCTTTATTACGAATTAGTAATGTGAATATTTTTTCACTGCGTTTCACCACGAAGAACGGTCCTTCGTACGGTAACTCGAGTGATCTACGTATCCTATCCACTCTCATCCAAACATGCGAACAAGTACTGAGCTCTTTAAAAACAAAAACTGATTCATTGGAGTGACGACTAGCTTTTGTAGGACTTTATTTATGGAAATGTTCTTTCAGTTGCCTTACGTAATCTGATTGCAATATCCGTGACGTAGTTGGTGAAACGAATTCTCCCGGTAGTTTCAGATTTTGTCCGTATACCATTTCCGCTGAGGACGAGTTTAAATCCTCCCGAAATGCCGTACGTAACCCGAGTAAGACTGTTGGTAAATGTCTCGTCCATTGTGTTGTATTATGGCACATTATTGCCGCTTTCAAACTGCGATGCCAACGTTCTATACAACCGTTTGCTTTAGGGTTATATGATGTTGTTCGAATTCTTTGAAAACCTAACAGTTTACTTAATTCGTTAAACAACTCTGACTCGAATTGTGTTCCTCTATCGGTCACGATTATTGCTGGTATCCCAAAACGTGCAATCCAATTATTGAAAACCGCTGACGCGACAGTTTCCGCTGTAATGTCCGCGATTGGAATTGCTTCTGGCCAACGTGTATAACGGTCGATTAATGTTACACAATAACGATTACCCTCAGATGTTGGTAAAGGCCCAACGATATCAAGGTGTAATTGCTCGAAACGCTCGGAAACAGGTTGAAAGTTTCCAAGTGCAGATTTAGTGTGTTTCGTAACCTTAGCTTTCTGACACGCTAAACAGTTTCTTGCCCAAGTACGTACATCTTTGTTTATTGATGGCCAAACAAATTTGTCTTTCACCAATTTAACAGTGGCTCGAACGCCGGGATGTGACAAATTATGTAATTTTTCGAAAGCCAGTCTACGAAATTGTGTTGGTAAGTATGTTGACGAATCGCACGTAATTGTATAATCTGTACCACACATTGGAATATCATTCAACTTCAAAGAAGTGCTTGTTTCGATAAGCCTTTTTAGTTCTTCGTGTGTTTCTTGAACTTTAGCTATCTTGCCGTAATCTAAGATGTCAACGTTATTTGTTCCACGCGGGACAAGGTGTCTGCCACGACATTTTCTTTCCCAGGAACATGTTGTATATCCGTAGTGAATTGCCCAATAAAATTCAACTGACGTATTTGTCGTGGGGAAGCTTTCTCTAATTTTTGTCTGAACGCGAAAGTTAGCGGTTTGTGATCAGTAAGCAATGTAAATTCCCGACCCTCAAGCAGGTATCGGAAATGTCGAATAGCTGAATACGCTGCTAATAGCTCACGATCGTACGCGCTGTATCTTTTTTCTGCGTCCGACAGTCTTACAGAAAAAAAACTTAACGGTTGCCATGCATCATTAACTAATTGCTGCACGACAGCACCTAATGCGACGTCCGAAGCATCCACCATCACTGCTAATTTAGCCTCATTTGATGGGTGAAATAATGTGGTTGCTTCGCAGAATTGTTGTTTGCAATTATTAAAGGCTTCGCTAGCTTCCGTGGTCCAATTGATCTTAGGCTTGTCATTCTTTTTGGAACCTTTAAGATAATTATTAAGCGTGATTTGAAATTCCGCCCCGTGTGGAATGAAACGACGATAAAAATTAATCATTCCAAGGAATCTACGTAATTGATTAATTGATACAGGTTTTTCAAACTCTGCAATCGCTTTAACTCGATCACTTAGTGGTTTAATTCCGATTTGATTTATTGTATGTCCCAAGAAGTTTAATTCTGGTTTCGCGAACACACATTTGTCTACATTAATAATAAGCCCGTTTTCAGATAATCTTGCAAAAATCGTTCTGAGATGTTGCAGATGCTCTGACTCATTCCGCGAAGCTATTAAGATGTCGTCGATGTAGACAAAGCAAAAATCTAATCCGCGCAGAATAGCGTGGATGAATCTTTGAAATGTTTGCGCCGCATTTCTCAAACCGAACGTCATTCTTGTAAATTCGAATAAACCGAATGGAGTTGTAATAGCTGTTTTCGCGATATCATCCTTGTCCACAGGGATCTGATGATACGCCCTGACGAGATCGATCGTAGAAAAAAATGTACACCCGATCAGTTGCGTAGAGAAATCTTGCAAGTGTGATATCGGATATCGGTCTGGTTGTGTGACGGCATTTAATCCGCGGTAATCGCCGCATGGCTGCCATTCACCGTTCTTTTTCTTCACCAAATGTAATGGTGCGCTCCAAGGACTGTCTGATGGTCGATAGATACCTTGTTGGATCATTGAATCGAACTCGGACTTGGCTATTTTCATTTGCTCCGGTGAAAGCCGTCGAGTTCGTGACGCTACCGGCGGTCCGCGAGTTGATATAAAATGACGCACTTGATGTTTGGCTGTTTTCAGAATCGTACATTGTTTCGTTAAATCTGAAAAATCTTTTAAAAGAGAAACTATTTTGTGGTTGCCGATACAACTGGAAATAGTCGTAAGTGAGCCTGAACTGGTTTTCGTGATTGAACCAACATTGCTTATCAACAAACGCCAACAAATTGTTCATGAATTATATAAACCTGCACGAAAAAATTTTAAACGGCGTCGTGTTGTAACAAAAGGAATAGATGATTTGTGGCAGGCTGATTTGGTTGAAATGCAACCTTACGCAAAAGAAAATAGGAATTTTAATTATATACTAACGGTAATTGACACTTTTTCAAAATATGCATGGGCTGTTCCCAGGGTTAAATTTAAAAAAAGGCGCCTTTATGAGTATAACATTTTATTTAAAAAAAATCAATAAAATATAAAATAAAAAATAAAACAAAATGGCAAATGTTCAGTACATATTGTAAAAATAAAAATGAACTAAAAAAAATATCACTAACAAAGCAACAATTAATAATAAAGGAACATGTCAGTTTTTTCTTTAACTTTACTTTAGGAAATTAATTTTTCTAGCCTTTATCTTCGCAAAGCTGTCTATCAAATTATGATAATCTATATTTTCAAGAACAGCGTTTTCTATTGATAACATAGATAATCCAGTCAATCTTTCTTGCAACGTTGTTGTTCGCTCTCCTGATGCGACTGTTACTGGCAAAGTTATAAGTATTTTTAAAGCTATAACTGTATTTGGGAACACTGAATCCAAGTTTTTATCAAATATATAGATTAATGTTGCTAAAGGCGTCAATTTGGAAGTTAAAATTGAGGAAAGCATTTCCAGCTCATTAAATAAATCTAAACCTCTTAAATCCAAGTGTTCTTTATTTTTTTTAAATTAATACAACTATTTTTTATATTATTTGAGCTTGAGGGTGAGAATGCAGTTACATCGTGTAAAATTCAAAAATTTTATTATGTTGATTTAATTGCTCAAATCTCTCGCTGACGGATTCTATTGCTTGATCTAATATCTTGAAATAAAATTCAACTTTAAATCGTAGCTCAGGATTAATTATTGGCTCGTCTCTACCTTCATATGAAAAATGAATTTTCTTCCCACGAGGTCGTAAAGTTGAAGGCAAAGGAAAAGTTATTGGTGCATCTAATTTTACTGCAATCTCTCTTGCTCTAATTAGAAATTCCTGAAACTTTTCATCCGTTCTTAATTCCACAAGAAATTTGTTAGTTGAATTCAACATTTCAGAAGCTGTTGTTAAGCAAATATTTGGAGTTTGAAAATATTTACTAGTAATATTAACTTTCTCTAGAATAGTATACCAAATAACTAAACAACATATAAATTGGTATTTTGCAATCTTATTCCCTAAAATTTCGGCCATATGCCGTGTTACTGAGTCTTTGTCAGCTGATAACTCAACCAGAGCATCATAAATCTGGTCCAGGTTATCAATTAGTGGTTTCAGAGCATCGATTCGACTTTCCCATCTTGTCGGACAAAGTGGTTTTAAAGTTAACGTCTTCACGTGTTTTTTTAAAGTCTCCCATCTGGAAACAGATTTAGAAAAAAAAAACAAATAGGTTCTGGACCTCGTCAAAGAAATATACTGCAATTTGGGAGCATTGAACCGCGTCCAGCAGAACTAAATTAGCAGAATGTGATGCACAGGGCACATAAAATGCTCGTGGTTCTAAAGACTTCATGCGAGCCTGCATTCCAGAATGTTTGCCTTTCATATTAGAGCCGTTATCATAACCTTGACCTCTACAATTAATAATAGACAGTCCGAATTCCTCTAATTTTTCTAATACCAGTTCGGTTAAACCTTTTCCTGTAGTATCTGAAGCTATAAGAAATCCTAGGAAAAATTCTTTTATTTGAAAATTATTATTATTGTTATGAACTATTCTGATGACTAATGTTAATTGTTCTACTCGGCTAAGATCTGGAGTACAATCAACTATGATAGAATAGTATTTGGCATCTTTAATCATCTTTAAAATTTGAGATTTCACGGCATTCGCAAGAATTTCAATCAGTTCATTTTGAATGCCCTTGCTTAAATATATACTATGCCCGGATTCATGATTTTTAATTCGACGTAAGTGTTCAGATAAAATAGGATCAAATTTAGCACAAGCTTCTACGAGTTTCAAAAAGTTTCCATTATTTTTTTCATATAAAACTTCTGATGTTCCTCTGAAAGCTAGGGACTGAGCCGCGAAAAACTCGACAAAAATTATTAAACGTTTCAATACCTCCCTCCAATGCTCAACTTCTTTAGACATATTTTTTTGAAACGTCGAATCTATTGTGAAATTTCCTAAAAGACGGATTTCAAATTCTTTCCACATTTTGAAATTTAACATGTGAGGTGTACTTTTTTCATGCTCATTGAGCAATCGCGTTATATGATTCCAGTCACCATTACCTGAAGAATTATCTTTAGCCTTAGAAAACAATTTACAACAAAAACAAAAAACAACATTTTTTGAAATTGAATAAATTAACCAAGATCTTCCAATTGTTTCTCCATTTATCAACGTTCTTTGATATAAATTTGAATTAAATTTACGGCCTTTAGTAACTGGAAATACTATATTTTGAATTTGTTGAGGACCTTTTTCTACGATGTATTAAATGATTTTTTCGCTCAATTTCGGCCAATTACCAGGATCATCCAAGCAAATACTAGATGTTACAATTAGTGATTGCAAAATTTACAAAAAATTACAATCCGGATTTTCGGTTTTTTTTACCATTCAAAACCGGAAACCGGTTTCAAAACCGGTTTTCTTACGTTTTTCTAAACAAAAATAAAATACGTCTTTTAACATGAAAAATATTTATTATAGACAAAACAAACAAAGTAAAAACATTTATTCAAGTAAACAAAAATATAAAAAAAACAAAAATATAAAAAAACAAAAATATAAAAAGCCAAAAATATAAATAAGTTATTTTAAATCCAGCAATAACTTATATTTTATAATCGTAGTTTAAAACTAATAGGAACAAAACAACAAATTAATACAAAGTAGTGTTTTAAAAAAGTTTAAATTTACATTTCATTTTTAAAATGCGCTCGAAGAAAGCATAATGCATCAATACTGCTATCATTCAGCCTAGATCTTAATTTTGTGCATATTTTGCCGGCAGTAGAAAATGCGCGCTCAGATTCAACGCTTGTTGGCTGAATTGTTAATAAGAAATTATAAACCATATTTAACAGCTCACCTTTAACTCCTTCTGATTCAAAAAATGTCATTTCACGTTTAATTTTTTTATGAAGATCAAGATTTCTCATATTTAATTTAGGTTTTACATTAATCTGATTTTTTATTGATAACTCTAATTTTTCTTTCATAGATAAATCATTATTAACGATTTCAATTTCATGGTCGATAGTTTCTTGTTCCTCACCAGAGTCAACTATTTGTACCAAATTTTTATCACTTATATTTTTATCATTTATATTTGAAATTGGAAGTCTTTCTAATATGTTAAGAATTATTTTAGAAATTTCAGTCTTAGTTGGATTATTGAAATTAAATCCAGTACCAGGTCCATGGCTATTGCTAACACAATCATTATAATTATTTTGAAGATATTGGAGTACACCAGAAAGGTTTGTACGACGCTCCTGAACGCGAAATTCTAATGCTATACCAAATTCACGACTCAATGGGCAATTTACTTTGCGAACATTGTCAATTATGAATTTTAATGTTGCATCGGCTGTAAGAAGATTTGCATCTTGTCTACACAATGCTTCTACCCCTAGTTTTACAGGTAGAAGAATAGAGATCGTTGTTTCTAACAAATTCATTTCAATATCTGAAAAACTCAAATCAGATTTTGTATCTATAAGCGCTTTTTGAACACATGATCTTAGTTTATGGAATCGTTCCAACATCGATAACAAACTGTTCCAACGTGTTCGAGAGTCAAGAATTAATGTAAGCTCCTTGCCAAATTCTTCTTTGACATATTTTTGCAGAATTGCATCGTTCTTGGTTGGAGAACAACGAAATAATTTTACGGTTTTTCGTATTTTAGTTATTAAAGGATTCAAATCACTATGCGAAAGATTACAGCCACCAATATTTACGTCATCATTATTATTCATTACTGTAAGACCATCGTATAATTGTTCGTCTTCCTCATCGGAATTATCTTGGTTATCATTATCATAAATATAATCGTCCATTTCTAGGGTATAATTGTCAACTTCTACAGCAATATCATAACTTTTCCGATATAGGACACTTAAGATCGCCAAGTGGATTCCGTGCACGAAGCAAAGCTGTTGGTTAGGATTAATTAACTTACCAACTTTTTTCATAACCGAAGCCCCATCCGTTGTTATGCACATAATATCCTCATTTAAAGAAAGTTTGTGGTCTTTGAGCTTTTTTTCTAATATTGTTACGCATTTTTCGGAGGGCATCGAACCATACACACGAACCAATCCAAGATTCCAAAATTTATTTTGGGAATGCACATTTATGTTCATATATCGTCTATTTCGCACCGACGTCCACTCATCAAAAGTTAAGCTAAATTTGTTGCTTTGGCTTTTAAGATTTAAAAACTCTTTTATCATTAATTCACGAATCTCTTTACTATAATCAATAACAATTGTTTTTATAGTATTTGCCGATTTTGGCAAATTTTGAAATTCGCTACCTCTAGCCCGTAGAGATTTTCTAAGTTCGATCGACGTGCAAAAAACATTAAATGGAAAACCATCACTTGCCGTCATTCTAGATAAAACCATCTTTAATGTATCTTTATCTTTACTAACAAAAAAATTTGTTATTTTTGACTTAGAGTTACAAAATGTACTTTTTTCAGATTCAGATTCAGGGTTTTCATCTAATTCCAATATATTTCTTTTTAGTAAATTAATAGAATGCGCTGTCCTTAAATGTGTATGAAGAGTACTTGTGGTTCCTCCAGCTATTTTTAAACATTTGGAACATTTTTTGCATTTTGCAAAGCCTTTGCCATATAAAAAATAAAACCATACTGATGTTTTATCGTCGTTTTTTTTATGCTTTTCATAAGTTTGATCCATTTCCATGTTGTAAGGGCAAAACAGAATCCTCAAATTACTAAAATAAAAACTATATTCAAGTCCTAAATAATTATTTATTATTATCTATTTATTTACGAAAAAATATGCAGTTTAAAATTTCAGCAATTTCCACAACATTAATAACAGCTGTGAGCTGACGTTCTCATTGACATGCAGATGACATAAAACTAAATTTATTATTTAAATATCAATACAAAATGGTCGAAAAACACTAAAGAACAAATTAGAGAATTATTTCTGTTGGAATCTTGGATAATTTTAATAATTTTAAAACCGAAAAACCGATTATTGGTTTGAAACCCGGATTTTTGGAATATAGAAATACAGTCGAATTCCGGTTATTTCGGATATCCGGAATCCGAATTTGCAATCACTAGTTACAATGTTATCAATTAGAGGAATGCTTGATAATATTATGTTGCCGTTGGTCTCAGAAATCTCTTTATTTTCATTTAAATCCTTGGTTATATATTTATCTAAAGAATGAGATTCCGATTTAGAAAGTTTTTCCAAATTCTCCCTTTTCTTTCTAAATTGACTTCCGGAAGGTTTCTTTTTCATCATTTTTAGAAATAATTAAAAATAATATAATATTTAAAAAAAGGTTATATTTTCAAATTAAAAAGCTGTTCTTGAAAATACCGTTATTTGTTTTATTTATACAATTTATTCTTAAAATAATTTGAAACACGTCTGCTATCGATGAAGTTCTGATTAGGAAAGGAGAGAATAAGAGAACATAGTTATATAATTCAAAATGAAAAATCGGATTTATTTTTTTTGAAACGCATATATGTACATGCATAATTAGATTTTATTCTTCGTTTTGTTTCATCTTCTACATTCCTTTTCATTAAAAAACATTTGCGGTGGTGAGGGACGGATTTTTTATATGAAACGCACTCATATATAGATTTTATTTCAGAGCATTTTGGTTTGAATGTAGTGAGAATGGTGTGTTTTTAAAAATTGAACCCAATATTTCTTATGCATACTAGAAACACACACATATATAGATTTTATTTCAGAGCATTTTGGTTTGAATGTAGTGAGAATGGTGTGTTTTTAAAAATTGAACCCAATATTTCTTTTATACATTAGAAACGCAACATATTCCTATAGATTTTATTTCAGTGGATTTTGGTTTGAATTTTAATTAAATAGAAACATATTAGGAAGTTTATTAAACTTAATTAGAAATTTATTTTTAAAGTATTTTTGTTACATAGTGAAAATAATAAAAAAATGCGCCTCAAAATTATTGCGCCCGGTTTTACTGCAGCATTTGCCCCTATGGACGGACCGGCCCTGGCTGTTCCTGTAAAACAAAAAAATGCAAACAATGTAACGGATGCGTTAAAACAAATCTTTAAAAATGATAACCGGATTCCAAAATATTTACATACAGATAATGGTAAAGAATTCTATAATTCAAAATTTCAAGAGTTGATGAATCATCATAAAATTAAACATTATTCAACGTATAGTATACTTAAAGCTAGTATAGTAGAACGATTTAATCGAACATTGAAAGAAAAAATGTGGAAAAAATTTAGTATGAATGAAAATTATAACTGGATATCTATATTAAAAGGTCTTTTGTATACATATAATAACGAAACAATACATCGAACAATAAAAATGTTTCCATCTAATGTAAATAAAAAAAATGAGAAAAGATTACTTGACACTGTATACAATCATATGAATAAACAATCTCAAAAAAAAAAAAAGTAAATATAAACATGGTGATTATGTCCGCATCAGCAAATATAAACATATTTTTGAGAAAGGTTATACACCTAATTGGACAACTGAAATTTTTAAAATTATTAAAATTCAAAATACAAACCCAATTACTTACCTTCTTGAAGATTATAATGGACACCCAATATCTGGAGGTTTTTATGAATTGGCGATACAACGCGTAAAATACAAAGACTTTTATTTAGTTGAAAAAGTTTTAAAGAAAAAAAATGAAAAAGAATTTGTGAAATGGTTGGGGTTTAATGAAAATCATAATTCTTGGATAATATTTATTAATTTATAAAAAATTAAAACTATAAATACAATAAAATATATATAAAAAATTATTATTATTGTCTTTTATTACAATATAGCATAAAAATAAGATACAAATTAATTATGGTTGTATTATATTTATAACTTTGTATATATTATTATGTATTTGTTTACAACTTATATTTTAAATTGTATTACATATTATTATTATTACTATTATTATTGATATTATAAATTTAAATTTTAAAAAATTTATGAAAAGTAAAATTTATCAATTTGTTTATGTCCCCATGGTAAAGTTTGGTATGTATTAGGTATAACAAATCGTTTATCATCAAAATTTTCCAGAGTAACTTTATTTATTAGTTGGGTGTATATAATATGTTTATATACAAAGGTTTAAACAATCTTGAAAATCTTTCATACTAACATCATTTTTCCACACATTTTTTAATTCCCTTAATTCTTTTGAGTTCGGACTCATCCTGAATGATTAAACAATAGGTTTTTGGTTTGAGTCCAACAAACTCTAATATCAATTTTCCTGTTGCCTCATCTTTAAATTTACCTAAAACCCCTTTATTAACTATTGGTAAATTAAACTTATTATTTATGGGATAATTGCTGGTATCAAAGAAATTATTTAAATCATTTCTTATGTCTTCATAAAAATTCTTCGTTTGTACACAAACGAGTCAGTGTCAGTGTATAATAAATTTATATTATCATTATAGTTTGGTTTCATATAATCATAATGAAAGTCATACATCAATACTTTTGAAATTTCTAATACACAAAACCCTGCATAAATTGGTTTATTGTAAACAATTTTTAATCTATTCAATTCTATTGCAACTAAATTTTCTAAAAATATTGAAGAGGAATGAAAATTCGGTTTATTTGTTAGAGCACTAACCCCCAATCTTTTACCAATATTTTCCCAATGACTAACCAATCTAACGTCTGTTCTTTTTTCGACGTCTTCAATTGTTTTTCCAAAAATACTATTATTCATTAATTTAAAAAAATCTTTTTCGAAAGAATTTTTACTATTTTTTCTTAACTGAGTGTTTAGATTTATATATGGTTTAAGCCATGGTGATTGAAGGAATTCCAATATTCTTTGAATTTTGTTTACCTACAATCCATTTTTAATGCATTGCATTAAATTACTTTGGTGAATAATATATTTTTCTTTGTCTAAAACACTTGCAATTAATTTGTTATGTTTTGAATCATTCGATAAAGGCTTCATATTTAGCACACAAAAAGGTAAGTCTCTATGATAGTCATGTAGATTTTCTGGATATTAGATATCAACTTCAAATATATAACCTACTTCTAAATTGTTTTTTACTGTCATAATATCAAAACTATCAATTTCATTTTGTTCTAACCCTCTAAACGCAGCGTGATTCACTCATTGCATAACCATACAAATTATTTGCATCAAGATAAGTCAAATAAATTGATTTTTTAGTGGGATCGTAGGAACTCATATACATGTTATTAGCTTTAGCATAACGTTTAGAACATTATGCTAGGCCCCCTCTAATACCTTTTTTAATAAAATGTATCATATCAATATCAGTAAAGAGTTCTAATTGAATTCTTGTTTGTTTAAGCATTGCATCAAAACTTAAACCCGGAGAAGTAAAATAATGAGCAGCATCTAAATCATAAATATTTTTACATGTTTTTCTAAAATTTTCAAAAATATCTGCTAATATTAGAACATCTGATTTCAAATATAAATCAGAATATTCTCCTAATGTTTTACAATTAAACGTATTCCATACAGTTAAAGCATGATTGTATTGTTCATCACTAATATGTGTGTTTGTTAACATGCTGAAAAACTCTTCTTTCGCGGGCAATGTTTCATCATTCAATTGATCATTTGATTTCAAATATGATATGGAAATACACCCTTTTTTGTAAGCAAGTTAAATTCATTATTATTTGAATAAAACTTTCTAACTTCATTAAATTGATCAGACTGAAGATTTTTAGCTAATTGATCAATACTTGAGAACATAAACTTAAATGAATCTATAAATCTTAATTTAATTACATTATTTTCACTTATTCTAAAATGTTTTGTAAACGATATATACCTTTCCTTATTTTGTGCTATTAAATCAATTTTTTCATTACCGTAATTCAGTTCACGAATTATAAAATGGGCGTCATTCCCACTTAAATTGTGACAAATTATGGGAACATAATTTGGAATTTTATAATTTAAATTACATTTTACATGGGCAGCACCTCTGTATTTACCAGTTAAATGACAGTGATCGTGAACTTTATAATTCTCAATAGTAAAACAATCTTCACAAATAAAACAAATGTTACAATTTTGATACTGAATATTTTCATTCAAAGTTAATGTTATCATTGGTTTAATATCAAAAATTTTTTCACCAATCCATTTTAAATCATTCGAAATATGATTTATAAAAAATTTCCCACAATCTAAACCTCTATACGTTACAAATTTTGATAAACTATCATCGTACGAACATTTTATATAATAACCAAAACTAAATGACTGATGTTGTTGAACATTTACTGTGAAAGATTTATTGGGATTAGGTTGACAAAAATCTATTGGCAGCAACAATGATTCAAAGTCACAATAAATTACAAAAGGTACTTCTAGTTGATGGTTATAATTTTGAAATTTCATAATTGATTTTTCGTTACTAGGTATAATTGATTTTACTTTATTACAATCATGTACAATATGCATTTTTAATTTATTTTCATCTCTAAAAAATCTAAGGCAACCATCACAAAACCATTTTTTATTTGTTCTTTTTGTTAGTTGTGATCCTACAAGCCTACTGTGGCTTTTGATCCAACAATAGTGTGTTTCTTCATTATATTGAATAAATAATAAATTTATATGTTTGTTTCGTTTTGTTTTTGAAAAATATAAAGGACCAACAACTTCATCTCCTTCTAATCCATATAAATTAATGCTTATATTACTATTTAAATTTTCGAACTTACTTATTTCCCCTAATTTCATGGGAAAAGAAATTCCATTTAAGTTTAATAGTGTTGAGTAATGAGGATATGATGATAACCTCACTGGATGTGCAACTGTAGGACATAATGCTGATGTTACTGCCCATGCAAAACAAGCATCATCGTGGTTATTTAAATTTATTATGGCTTTTTTTTGCTCAATTTTTTTTGGTAATTTTATATAACATGAAGCTTGTAACGGATTAAATTTATTTATATTGACTTCTAAATATAATAACACCTCTAATGTCCATCCTGAATCTCTTTCCTGGAAATCTTCACTTTGTGCATCAATATAGCTTATCATCAAATCATATTCTTCGCTTAGATTAACACCATCATTAATAATAATATTTTTGGTATTAAATGATTTAATGCAACAACTTTTAGTACCATCATCTTCTTTATTGGCAAGAAACTTTCCATATTGTCCAAACAATTCAAAATTAACTTTTATTGTTGTATTTATTTCTAATTGTTCTTGAATTAAATTTATGACCCTCTTTTTTACTACATTTAAAAATTGTGCAATATTTATGAAATCTGTAGCATCAGAAATTCTAAAAGATATAATACGATTTTTAAATGCTGAATCTATAACTTGAATGTTCTCATTATTATCATACTGTTTGATAACTTTATTTTTATGTTCATTTGATTTTAAATGTGATGTCATTGCACTTTTATTAATTATGATATCACATACTGTACAAATTGTTGCATTATTTATCAACTTAATTTTTTTTTTACTTCCACTTGCTTCATTTGGAATTTCACGTTTAGATGTTTGTTGTTGCTGTATTGTTGCTTCTGATGCAATTTCATGATTCCTTTTCTCACACACTTTAAAATGTCTATTTAAATTAAATGAACGAGAAAAACTTTTTCCACAAAGATCACACAAAAACATTATGAATTTAATTTATTAACAAAAACAAAAAAAAATCAGGAGGAATGTTATATTTCAAATAATATACCAAAAAGATGTACAGTGCACGATCACGTATTAAATATTTTTAACTAACACGATAAAATCAAACTAATAAATATTTTTTTATCTTTGTTTATATTTAAGAAGAAACAACAAAAAAAAAAAAATAAAAAAAAAAAAATAAACAAAAATCAAAACATAAAATATTATCGCGAGGCATCAACCATTTTTATTTTTTAATATATTTATATTCTTTACGTATACTATATAATCACGATGAAAATATGTACTTTGTTGCATCAACCATTTTTATTTTTGAATCGCTCATACAAAAAAGTAGTTACCCACCAATATACAATTTTACGTCACGAAACAAAATATATGAGAGAATCAGCCATTTTTATTTTTGAATCTATATATTTTCTTTACGTCACGAAAGAGTACACCAATTTACAATTGGTGGGCGAATACGTCACGAAACAAAATCAGCCATTTTTATTTAAATATACATAATTTTTAAGCTAAGACTCTCACACAATTTTACTTAAGTATGGGAATTTAGACTTAAGTGAATAATGTTATCTATTTTTGGTTTAGGTAAATTCCGGTTTGCTCATTGCTCCTTGCTCGTGGCCCAGAACCATCCAATTATAACTACTTTTGTTCGTTTCTTTTTCTCAAATCACGAGCAAGTAAATTTAATATATGGGCCGAACACCCATAAGTAATTAAATTTTCATTTATATGTTCAATATTACTTCTCATGCCAGCCATGTTAGGAGCATTGTCGGTTACAATACTTGATATCTTGGATTAAGTGTACAATTAGTGCGCAGTAATTAAAAATCTTTAAATTTTCACCAGATGTTCCCCTTCATAAATGAATAAAAAATCTCAATTTATGGCCTTGTGGCTCATTTCATTTTAGGTGGTTTCATGAATTTTTTTCCAACACTTATATTATTTTTTCACTACTTTTTTTTACACAATAAATATGAATAAACATTCCACTACACAAATAAACACATTTTTTTTACTTATTTAATTAGTTTATTTCATGTATTTCACTTTTTTGGATTACGTTTTTAATTCTCTTTTGACGTCTCAATATTTATGTTTTACCTTGTTATGAAGTGTTTTGTTTTATTTATGTTGTCATTTCTGAAAAAGAATTTGTAGCGTTTATAATAAATTTTTTTTGTAGCGTTTAAATATTTTGTAACGTTAAACATTTTTAGTTTACGTTCATTGTACAAACATTTAAACACCAATGTCAGTATTTTTAATATTGGATAAAATTATTTAATAATATATACTATTATCGATCTTAATTCATTTAATATACGAATATTGTTTATAACTACATCATATTCCATAAGTTCAGTCAGTTTTTATTACTGGAAAACTGATGAATTTTCCTTGTACAAATTGATACAAATAATGTGAATCTTTATGTAAACTAACATTTTCCTTTTACAAATTAATCATACAGAACTAATGAGAGCCTTCATATGTATTCTAACATTAGTTTCTACAACTACATCATAATCCATAATTTCTGTCAGTCTTTATTACTGGAAAACTGATGAATTCTCCTTTTACAAATTGATACAAATAATGTGAATCATTATGTAAACTAACATTTTCCTTTTACAAATTAATCATACAGAACTAATGAGAGCCTTCATATGTACTCTAACATTAGTTTCTATAACTACATCATAATCCATAATTTCTGTAAAAAACGATTTTTATGGCAATCCAAAACAAAAAGGCCATTGAACTAAAATTTGAAGTTTTTAACCAAACCAAACCAACTTCATGCATAACGACTAATACCATCTTCACCCCATCAAAATCAAAAAATAAACAAACAAAATGTCACTTTATACATTTTCTTAACAAAATAATAAAAAAACATGAAAAAATTCCATCAAAATTTATTCATTATAGTGAGTGTACAACAATGTTTCAGTTAATTAAAAAAAAGTGTTAAAGATTACAATACATATTATAATAATAAAAATTAAAACAAAAATTTGGAAAAAAAAAAACTTTGAAGTCTTCCAGCTCTTAAAATAAGGGGGCCACACAAGTTTTTTAGTGCTTCATCATCAGCTCGATAAGTTGCTCTACTGGAACATTTGCTATTTGCAGCGTTTTCCTGGAAGATACAGCCCTTCAAACACTACGCATGGATTGTACACTTGTTCCGATATCTTACATCAATATTTTTCTTCAGTCGTTCTGATAAGTTCCTGCGTTAAATTTCGTAAATATTCAATATCATGCTTTTACCCAGAACTGTGTATAGTTTCAACTAAAGTAACATATTGGTTGATTTTTAACATTAGACCATCCGTCAAGAGTTAAACAAACTATTTGATCTTTCAAACATTCGGCAGAATTCATTTGCTCTTCTTCATACACCAAATCTAATAATTTTCCAGAAAGTGGATTTTATCCAAGTCGGACCATGCTGCAAAATTTATTAAACTCCTTACTCTTAACTTTTTGGAAAGCAACATTTTCCGCATAAAAAAAATCTTGCTAGCTGCTTATCAAACATATCACTTTCATATTTGGTTGTTTTTACCACATATTTATCAATTGAAGATGTATGCTGTTTCTGTAATAATTTACGGTTCAATTCATATGTTGCCGTAGATGAAGTAGTTACATGTGAAGGAGCAATTAAATCATCTTTTCGCACACCATTTTCAACATCAAGAATTTCAGCATCACCATTGGATCCATTGGATGTTAACGAAATACAAATTTGACTGTGCTTTATCATGCGAGTAGGCATTCCTTGTAGTTCATGTTGGCATTTCTTACACTTAACTCGTACTCTTGTTTTATTTTTAATCTTTGGTAGTTCTCCATAGTTTGACCAGATTGGATCCCTTTTCCGACCAGAATGTGACATTTTTCAGAAGGGCTAATGCAAAAATAAATTAGTTAATCCTATTGTTTGTTTAGCTATTTATATACATTAATCAAAAAAACATACCTGCTTTTTTAAAAAAAAAAAACTTTTAACACTTTATTGTTATTTTCCTTCGTTTTACAGTATTACCATATTTATATTATATGAAATTTTGGCTGCATACATTTTATTTTTAGGCTTACTATGTACGAAATTAAGTTCTATGTACGAAATTAAGTTCATTTTATCGTTAAGTTGTTTAGCGTTTATTTTAAAATATTTTTTTATACTTTTTATTTATGATTTCTTTAACAAAATCAATTGATTTAAATCTGATTTAAATCAATGATTTAAATCAATTGATTTAAATCAAACATTCCCTTGCTAGTATCCAAGGTTTTAATACTAAGAAGACTTCTTCCAATGGCAGAATGCGAAAGAAGTTGACGGCATGTCTAAAAATTCAAATAATAAAATATTATATTTATACTACGTATATCACCTTATCAAAAATGTACGAAGTATTCGATGAAACGGATTGACTGGGTGTATCAAAACTATTAAGCACACACAATGTTGGCTCCACAGAATCCGTAATCTACAAATACAACACTTTTATTTATGACTCTTATGAAAAAATATAACATTAAGTATTAATAAAAAACTTAAAAATATATGAAAAATTACTTAAAAATATTTACCTTATTTTCCGTCACCTTATATTTATTAAATTTGTCGATAAAAGTAATTCTTTTCCCAATTTTAGTAATAAGTTCGGCGATTGTTTCCCCATTTAGCATTTCAAACGCAGATTCATTAATTTCGTGTTCTGAATTGTAAATTAATTAAAATAAAAAATGAGGGAAAATTAATAGAAAATCTTTTAGAACACGATGCAATTTGAAGAAACCACATTTTTGGCAAACAATTTGTTGAAAATTATACACGCGTTTTAAAATATTCACGTCTAAAACTAATTTCACGATTTTTACTCTATAAAACATTCGAAACGCAAAATACAATTTATTGAAAATAAAACAGGCGTTTTCACATAAAATATTCACTTAAAAAGAACGAATTTCAAGATTTTTTCCTCTATAAAATGCATTTTCTTTTCAGCTTATAAGAACACAAATAAAAAATATGAAAAATTAATAGAATGAATTATAAAAACTGAAGAAAGCATATTTTTTCCCAAACAATTTGTTGAAAATTATACACGCGTTTTAAAATATTCACGTCTAAAAGTAATTTCACGATTTTTACTTTATAAAACATTCGGAACGCAAAATGCTATTTATTGAAAATAAAACAGGCGTTTTCAAATAAAATATTCACGTCGAAAAAACATATTTTACAAATTTTTTTTCACAAATTCTTATTTATTAGGCATGATTAATTTTACAAACCTTTAAGTAACGGCACTAAATCCTCTAAATTCCACTCTTTAAGTTTTATGATCACAAATTCATCCATTTGGATATGATAGTTTTATTTTCACTAATTTGATAATTAACACGTGTAATTTATATGTTTAGAGTTATATTTTCTCTAATATGATACGTTACACGTTTGAATTATATTTTAAAACTTTTCTTTTCACTTTTATGGCAATTCATCATAGTTATAAAATTTTATTTCATTAATTTCACGAGTGTAAACATATTTTACTAATTCCAATTTACTAGTTTTTTTTTTTAAAGTATATATATATTTCTTTTCATAACCGTTACCCGTCAAGACGTTTATGACACATATGACGACATTTGGTGTAAATGCGCAGGCACATGTATCCACTGTACTCTTTACAGGCGCATAACGACCAAAGCCTGACCAAAATGTGCGACCCAATATGATCACTAATGTGCGACACATAAGTAAAATTAAATGCTGACGTTTTTGAAACACAAAAGCACGACCAAAACTAGGCATGATGAACCTGCCATATGTACGACATATAAAACTAACTAAATCCTGACCTATTAAAAGCAAAATTGAAAACCAAATCTAGACAAAACTGCGAAAAACAAAACACTAGGAAAAACCAACAGTTTAATTTTCAATAAAAAATCATTTTATTTGTACTTTTAAATAAAAAAAAAGATACAATCCAATTCAGTATCACTCTTAATAATTAAGCAATGTTAATTATTTTTTTTTTACTATCTAATCTTCTTGCCCGGATTTATGACCGCTTCAAGAACTCAACAATAGATTTATTCACAGTATGTTGATCAGGACAAGTTTCTGCATCGAAGTTAACGACAAAAAATACTAGATTCAGAATACCAATATTATCACCGAAGATGAATTTGGTTTTTTCTAAAAAAATAAATTTAATATCTCTCACGCATCTATTCAAATTAACTGATTGAAATTTTTTTAGACGTACTCCCTATAAAAATAATCATAATAAGTTGTATATTAATGAAGTTTAAAAATTTACAATGTACAAACCATTTGTTCTAAATGTTCTGTTTTCAATAATTTTTTCATTGAAACTCAGAAAATCTGCATATGAAGTCATAGGCAAGTCAAAAGTGTTATCTCTAGATATTCTTTTTTTATTTATAAGTATATTAATAACTGCGACTAATGACGGGACCGTTTCATTCAGAGTATCCACTTTGTTATTTAATATTTCTATTCTGTTTTCCATTATATTAAAGCTGACTGATGAAATCTCAGACGTTGGCTTATCAGTAAATGATAGTGATGGTACACCCAAAATCTTGGTTGTTTTTGTATCTAGAGAGGAACAGGTGCTTAAAACTCTTGGCACAACTACTGACGTTGAGGTTGAGTTGATTGCAACTCCAGGTGGTGGTAAGTCTACGAAGGACTTCTTTGAAACAGTTTCTGATGTTGAAAAGGTTGCAAGTGGTGGTAAGTCTACGAAAGACTTTTTAGAAACAGTTTCTAATGTTTAATTTAACAGGTATGATGATATTAATTTGATTAGCTTTGGTGGAAAATCTGTTTTGATCAACTTGAATAAAAGTCCATTGTGCCAGACTGTATCTAAAGCTTTTTGGATGTCAAGAAACACTCCGACGGTACTTTTTAGGTTGTCATCAGAGGCTCTGATGTCGCCAATCTGCTTTGACACTGCCTGAACGGACGAGTGATTTGCTCGAAAGCCAAACTGTTCATCCTGTAGGATCTTATGCTCATTCATGTGAATATTCATAAGACGCAAGGTGACAATTTCGGCTATTTTACTCAGGTTACTCAGCAGGCTAATCGGTCTTGTGTTTGATGGAATATTTATGTTTTTTCCTGGTTTTAGAATGGAGATTACATTTGCTTTTTTCTAGATAGAAGGGAAATGTTGTAATTTAATAATTGCATTAATTGTGTTTGTAAGTAAATACAGACCTTTGGATGGGAGTTTTTTTAAGGCTATGTTTGGGATTTGATCAAGGCCAGGAGCTTTGGAGTTTTTATTATTTGTTCTATTTCAAATATGTGGATGGGAGGGATTTTGTTTACCTCGTCACTATGTTCCGTATTATTGAATTCAAGAATTTTGCAATTTACCTCCTTTTCATGTGATAAATTTCACATGATTCAAGAATTTTCTCATAGTGAGAGGCAATATTGTTCGCTATGTTTTTGGAACTGTGGATGATTGTGATTTTATTTGTGGTCGGATCGGTTTACTCCAAAGGTCCGATTTTTGTATTTTCACGTCCAGTGTGTTTTCAAATGTGATTGAAAATGTCTGGGCTATTTATTTTTATTTTGTTTAGTTGTTTTTTGATGTTCCTGTTACGGAAATCGATTATTTCTTGGTGCATTGCTTTTTTCAGAGCATTAATTGAAGGTTTGTATTGTAATATTGGGTATCGTTTGTCTAATCGTCTCAGTCTGTTTCTATATTTTATTTTGTCTGTAATATTGTATGGCAGAAAAAGATTGGGTTCTTGGTTTTTGGAACACATATTTCAAGTGTTTCCAAAATCTTGTTTTTTTAGATGCATTGGTTTTGTCTTCTGTAATTTTTGTGTTAAGTATGTCCTCGTATTTGTTCCAGTTGGCTTTACTATAATTGAATCGTACTTTTGTTTTGGTCTGAGAAAGATGGTCATGCAGACGAAGATTGGCTGAAATGGAAAAGTGGTCAGAGCAGAATTGTTTGAGAACTTTTGGTTGTGAGATGCACTTGAGGCACGCGTTCATTTCTATGAACTGAGAATCTATTAAAAGTCATGTTATGCAATTGACGCAGCCACGTTTCTTGGAGTAGAGCAACATCCGGATTGTTCTCCACCAGGAAGTGATTTAGTTCATCTCTTCTTGACTGTTTAAAGAAATGATTTTTAGATTCATGGCGAGAGTTGGTTTCACAAATTTAATGTTTGTCACACTTTTCACTTTTACGTTTTGAGATATTAGATCAGCTTTGATCTCATCTGTTGGTGTTAAATGTCCTTTTAGCATTTCTCATTTTTGAGAGTGTACGTAAAGTATTGTTCTTTTATTTCTTGTAATTTTTGGGTCACTGTTTTGTAGTCATCAATGTGTGTGAAGATTTTAGTTCCTTCACGAACGGCTCTGAAGTAGGTTGGGGCTGTTCCCCATCCTTGCATCTCTTTTTTTTAACGACATAGTCAGTGCCAGAGTGATGCCACATAATTGCTGGCATTGACTTTGATTGTTGCTTCGTTTTTTTTGCTCTTGGTTGGATTGGGTTTTCTTTTTCTGTTATTGTTTTCTATTACTTGGTAACCTTCGTCAGCTTCATCGCTTGAGCTTGAACTTGGACCTCACACCCAGAGAAAAAATATGATATCCTCAATCAGAAAGTAAACACTCATATATATGATAAGTTGTTGTGGTGAGTTTCTATCGATATAATTGCAGCTATCAAATTATATGATTATGAATATTATTTAATTTCACCTCAAATATGATCACTATAATGAACATTATCATATAAATAATTTTGGTTACCAAATATATTAATGAACATTATTATATGAATAATATTATGTATCAAATTCTTAGTTCATGAAATCATAGTATATAGTGTGGAATGTTATAAAATATTGTCAGTCTTAACATATTAATGATATCTAGAAGTATATTGGTAGATCACAATTACCATATATATATGACATTGTATATTATAATATGTTGAAAGATATTAAATACATTATAATTACTATTAAGTAATTTGATTTACATAACTACATATTTAGTAATGTTTATACAAATATATTAGAGGATATCATACTAACCATTATAACGTAATATTCAATATCAAATATTTTGTTAAGCAAATCAACCTAAGATCATTAAATATAAAGAAATAAAACACCAAAATATTAGGATACAGAAAAATTTATTAAAAAAAAAATATTTCTAACAATCATTTAATAGTAATATTTACCCAAATAAACTTATTACATAAAATATACATTCAATAATTATACTTCATTTATTATGTTTAAATTATTTCCCGTCTTACAAATATAAAAAACTTTCTTACATTTGGTAAAATCAATTGGAAAAGTAAAGTAGTTTTCTTTTTCTATTACTTCATATCCATGAAAATGATTATTAAATCCATGATTATACAATTCTTTCATACATAAGAAAAATTTCAATTCAAAAATTATTAAATGCTTTATAAGCCCAAATACAGGAATATTATCTTCATAAACATCAATCTGAATTACTGATTTGGGCTTCAAAATTAACGTATTAAATTTTATAAAAGTTGTAAAGTAAATTTTGTTGTTATATTTAAAATTAAATTTCTTGGAAATATTCTCATTTTTCAGCTTAGTCAAACGACCAAAGCTTTTAAAATCTTCTTGGCCAAAGTTTTCTTCAAAATTCAAAAGGACGTCTGCTAATTTAATTTGACTTTTAATGGTCATTGTATGAATCAAATTTCTTTTGTTATTAGTAATAAATGCAGTATTTTTAAATCTTTGATGTACAGACTCAAAGCGCATAGCGTTTCTGCTTTCTGAATATTCTGAAAAAAAAAACATCTAGTCAAATGAAATAATTAATTGTAAAAGAGTACTTACGTTACAATAATTTATGAAGGAAGTTTCAACTTCTAATTTAGAACACGTGAACTTTTTTTTTTTCTCCCCGAGCAAGGCAGCAAGTAAAGTAGTAATAAAAACGCCAAAGCTTTTTGTTGACCTAAAGGAAATGTATAAGTTAATATTAACTATAGTTACATATTTGAATTTTTTACTTTCTGAACCACTGTTAATACCTTCAAGGATCTGCTTTACATTTGAGTCTTTATTATTTTTACATTTTTCAACAACTTTAAGATAAATTGTGTCCCACGTGTCAATATTCGTTGCATCCGGGTAAATGAGTTCACAATCAATTTTTGCCTTTTAAACATGCATTTTAAAATTATAAAAATACAGTTAAATAAAAAAAAAATAATTATACAAAATTACCAATTGGTATCCCTTAGGTTGTGCTAAACATGGAAATCGCAAGATATAGTCCGAAGTTGAAATAGATCCGAAAAGGATCTCACGTCTTTCTTTGTGAGTTTTTTGCCACTTAGTTGTTATAATAGCCCAATCATTTACGTATACTTCCAAATACGATAAATTATCACCATTTTTTAATGAGCTCGAATCTTCAGAACCTTAAATATAAAAATTATATATGTATAACAAAATGTTGTGATTTTATATTATTTAAATTATACTTAAAGAAATTGTGCTTACTATTGAGAGTGTCCTTGATCGGCGTGTTATCACGCCACTTTTACTTAAAGCCGACCTGTAATTATTATAACAATTATATAGCTTGCCTTTCGCAATCTTTCCCTTAACTGATTGAATGAAATAAGTTTCTACTATTTCTTTTGGGAAAACTTTTGTTATAAAACTACAAATTTTTAAAAATTCGTTTTTTTCTATTCTGGAATAAAAGCATTTTTTAGTAATATTATTTTAATCAATTATTTTAATTTCAATTGTTTCTCACAGCCTATGATTATCCGGCTTTAAAAGAAAATGTATTATTGATTTTGACAGTTGAGATCTTTCAGCTGAAGTCAATTGTTGATTTGTTTTTTGAATTTTAGGTTTCAATAAAGGCAGTTCCTTTTCAACGAAAATTTTGAATTCCTAAAAAGTGATTTTAATTATGTGTTAATTATTTGTTCAAGAAAAATAAATAAATAATTACTAACATCAACTGTACTAATTTGTCCAGACGAATCACAAGTTCGGAAAAAATCTATAGGTTAATACATAATATAATATAACGACTTATTTTAATTTTTTTATAATATCATCTTACCTAAATCAAATGTGTCGTTGATAGTCTCAGTTAGACTATTTTCCACTTCTATAAGTTTTATAACAATAATGTTATTTATATCTAATACTATAAAAGGAAATATTTCTTCCGTTATTTCGCAATCCTTTTCGCTGTATATTGCTATTGGACCTCCTGAGACAATTTTCTTACACTCTGCCATTATAATTGAATTTTTTTCTTATATATATTATTTATATATAGATCTACAGAAAAATATATATATAAAACTCACTCGTTCTATTTTTTAATATTTAATTAATTTAAAAGCAAAAACAATACATTGTACACTATTTACTATACTTTAATATAATTCAAAGATAAAGAATATCTAACTTAATAATTCATTACGGCTTTCTTAACTTTAGTCTTTACTCGATCACGGCTGGCTGTAGACTAAAATATTTTCCTCTTTGTATCATTCCGTCTCGCTTCCGCTCAGACGGCCGTTCTGCGTCACATCAGCACCTGATGATGTAGGTTCTTGGGGATGATACCATGGCTTCATTAAGTCGCTTGAAGTACTGGTCTTCATTGGACCAGGGTGTTCCGCTATTTTTTCCACACTATATCGATTATTTCTATTGACTTTCGATATTTTGTACGGTCCATAAAAATTCGTTTTTAGTTTGGATCCAGTTGAAAATTGCGTTTTTTTTATTGCAACTAAATCCCCCTCACGGAATATTGGTGCTTTTTTACGTTTCCTGTTATATTGTTTCCGGTTACTTTCTTGAATTTTACCAATTTCATATTTAGCAGTATTTCTTATGGTCTGACGATCTTCCATGAATTTAGCCGGGATATTTTCTATTTTTAAGGGAAATACGAATTGTTTATACAGTTGTTAAACAGTATAAGCAAAACGTATATAAATTGTTCAGGACATTTCTTGATGATAAAATTTGAGATCATGTCGCATCCGTAGGATTTCTTATTGTTTAGTGTCCTAATTAAGTATGACAGGTAGTCACTACTTATAAATTTCTCCATGCCAATTGGTGAATCAGATGGATTGTCAATTCCAAATTGAGACTGTGACATCATAAAGTCGTCCGTTACATTGTCGATTTCAAATTCTTCAACAGATTCGGTGATCAATGAAGCAAATAACGGGTCATTTTTAGGAGTTTTGTCCTCGAAGGCTTTGCTAAAATGTTTAGCAAATACTTCTACGATTTCTTCTCTGTTAACAATCTCTTCATCCGCTTCATTAACAACCTTGTCTATTTTCCTAATCCTATTTCGTCCCGTTATTCTATTAATGATTTTAAATGTGTCTGGTCCTGGATTGATATTTTTTAAAGTCTTCTCCCATACCTTATTCAGGTGCATAGAAGTTGATTCCTTTATGATAATAGATATACACTTTATTTGCGCTTTCACAACCACGTACTCATAATGTGAGCTACTAAGAGTCCTATGGTACACTCTGTTAAGTTTTTTCCTCAGCTTATGTCTGAACCTAAACATCATCTCAATACCGTGTGCCAAGTTCTGGAGAAGATAATTCTTCGGAGAACTTTTAGGGATGTGCTTGTGAATGTTTTCCCTCAATACTTTAGTTAAGATTTCTATATACTCATCGATTTCAATATTAGACATATTTCGAATAATTGGCACCTTCAACATCTGAAGCTGATTTTCTATTTCTTGTTGGAATTCACTCCAATCCACATTTTTGTATACAAAATGTTGTTGAGGATGTGTATTCACTAAACCGTCTTCCTTCTTCATTTTAATATCTAGAATGACACCATTGTGATCGGAGTCTGCTGGAATTGTGTAACATTTTAGATTTGATCTTCCCGGATCAATCATTTGTCTTGAAATCATAAAAAAATCAATAAATGAACCAGACTGATTTCTTGTGCAGGTGGTAGGAGCAATTAATGCTTGGTTATGTCTTGTTGTGTCAAGCATCCACGCATTAATTGCTGCACCAGTTACGTTTATTGTTGAATCCCCCAATTACTATGTCTAGCATTGAAATCACCACCCCACACAATATAGGTGTATTTTAAAACTTCCCAGAATAGCGCGTCAAAGTTTTTTTCAATTTGACTAAAGTTTGTGTTTGCTCTTACGTAAACATTCACGCACAGCATCGTCTTATTGTTCTCCAGATAAACTACCACAGCATTTACCTCAATGTATCTAGGTCCAGCCACAATTACCGGGTTAAACTTAATTGTGTTCTTTACTACAATAGCAAGTCCAACCTTGTGTTTGTCTCCGTCTTTGTCTGTCCGTTGAATATTATATCCATCAACCGCCACTCTATGCTTGCTATGAAGTCGCGTCTCCTGCAACATCACTATGTCAGGTTTATGATGTTTCATCATTTTTGCTAATGAAATACGTTTTGGTATTTGAGATATTGAACAAGCGTTCAATGTTATTATTTTGATTTTATTATTGTTTAAATTTACTTGCATAACGAGAATGCAAAGCTGAGATAAGCACGCTGCTTCTCATTCTCATTACTACATTTATTGTAATTTGGTAAAAATAGTTTGATCTTCTTCATGAGACTGAGAAGTTCGCACCCGAATAGCTTTTCACCTTCCGTTGTCATAAACTCCTGGATGTCTTCACCAGTACCTTTATCCATCTGTATTTGCGGAACAAATTTATTTACATTTATATTATTATTATTACTTACGTTTACCCCATCTCCTTGATTTTGAAATTGATTTTGATTTGTTCTATGATATTGATTTTGATTTTGATGTCCTTGTATTTCTTCTTGAGCTCTCCTGCTCACTTGTCCTGTTGTAATTTATGCATATGATATCTTGTTTGAGACCAAATTTCTAGCTGATTGCGTTGCAAAGCGTCTCTGTTCCTCGTTTTGCTGTTTTCTTTGGTGCTCCTCTTCTTGCTTTCTGTGTCTCTCTTGCTGAACTTTGACAAACGTTGAACATCCTCTATAGTTGGCAGGATGAGCCCCACCACAGTTAACACATGTCGCCTCGTCTCTTTCTTTGACCTTAAGGCATTGTCCCCTCTCATGGTCTTCATTACATTTTACGCACCTTGCGACATACAGGCAATTTCTTGTCACATGTCCTACCCTTTGGCACTTCATGCATTGGATGACATCATGCCGCAGCTTCTCCCATCTTACTGCGTGGTAGCATACTGCCCTTAATTTTATTAAGCCTCCCAAAAATTCATCCGATTTAAGCTGCACCATGAATGTGTCATATGGTGTTCCGTCTCTTCTTGATTTGACTGTGCTGAAGTTTTTCACTGAGATAATATTGATAAGTGGAATTTGTTCTTTGATGCTTTCGATTATTTCTTCCTCAGGATATTTATGATGTACACCTTTCACTCCTACGTCCCTGAGGATATCCAAAATTATTTTCCTTGAGTTTGCATCATCGGTGTGGATAATTTTGCTTCCTCCTTTCGTTATTTTAACAATATACTTAGCCTGCACATCTTTAGCTTTGTTAATTTGCCCAAATTTATTTGTGTCCAATGCTGGCACAACTATTGGTGGCTGTCTCTGTGTCTTTTTTATTTGTGTTGTTTAAATTGTTTCTATATTATTTATTATGTTATTATCCTGGTCTATTCTTTTATTGTTTACTTTGTTTAATTTTTCAGCCTTCGCTTCCATTTGCTTCTTTTTGTTTTGTTCGGCCTTTCTTTTATTTTCTTTAATTTTAAGGTCTTCCAATGTAAGTTGGCTTCCCTTGATGGCTTCATAGTAGCCTTCTCCTATCTTATTCTTCTTAGTAACATTTTCTCCTTCCTGATTTTCTGTGCTAATATTTCTATAGCTTCTCTTCGATGTCACTGTCGTTTCCGATATATTATCACCCAGTTCCATTTCGGATTCACTACTAATATTCTCTAATTCATGTTCTATCATTAATTTACTAATCAAACTCCTCGCAATTTCTTTATTAGGATCTCCTCCTGCTCTCCTCGTTTCCTTGTTAATATGCATCCTTACTTTATTGTAAATGCTTGTCGCTGCATCGAATAATTCTGTTTTAGTATCCATAATTCCAACCTCACTATTTTGTCCAGTAAGGTTATTAACTTCATCTGTTTCACTCATTTTATGCCCTTTTTTTTTTAACTTTTTATTTTTAACTTTTTATTTTTAACTTTTTATTTTTGTGTCTGTATCACTTTTTTTTTCTTTCAAACTTCCATCCAGATCGGATGTGAAAATAATTTGCTCTTTGTTGATTTTAGCTCTTAAACCTATAAACTCTGTCATTATATTTGAATTTAATTCGTCTTTCATTAGACCATAAATTTTTTTATTTAATTGTAAAATTTCAAACTGATTATCTGAAGGAAAGTCGGAGGTATCAAATTTTTCTGGATTATTCTTGATTACATTGTAAATATTTTTATCATTACTAGTTATATGATAGATCAAACTATCTGTATCGGTGTACAATAATTTCAATTCATTTAATTTATATTCTTTCAACATAAAGTTAAAATGAAAATCGATTTTATATGATTTTCATTTTAACTAAAAATATAAAATTCAAAATCCTAAATATATTGGTTTATTAAAGAATATTTCTATCTTATTCATTTCTATAACAACCTATAAATAATCTATAATTCATTAACTATAGTTAAACTATGGAAATTTGGTTTACAAATTAAATTCTTGGCACCATATCTACCTTCCCAAGTTGTTCTAATTTTTATTATTTATTATTATTTTTATTTTATATTTATTATTAATTTTCTAACATTCTCCATCGTCTTCCCGAAGACACTGTTAATCATCAATTTTTAATTTTCTTTATCGAAATCATTTTTCGATTCTTTTCTTAAATTGGTATTTAAATCGACATATTTTTTAAGCCATGGTGATTGTTGAAATTTTAATACACGATGGCATTTGGTTAATATCATACCGAGATTTAAGCATTGTTATAATTTTTGTTTGCATTTAATATTGTTAACAATTTCTTTATTCCTTTTGTTTTCATTGGTGGTAACATATGTTCTGGACATAGAGGTAAATCAGAATGCAAATAATGTAAACTCTCAGGATAATCTAAATCTACTTCTAAAATATATCCTTCATTTGATTCATTCGAAATATTTGTTATAAAATCTAAATCTGAAAAATCGCTAATATCATGGACCCATTGAAATTCTCCAGTAGATAAATATTTTGTCATTACGACGAAACCATACAAATTATTAACATCAAAATACATTAAATAACTAGTTGGAAGTTCTGCGTTATATTGCTCTTTCATATAAATATTATTAGCTTTCCCATGTCGATTCGATCATTGGGAAACACCACCCCTAATCCCCCCTTCCAAAAATAGAATCATATCAACATCTGTTAAAAGATCTAATTCTATTTGAGTTATTTTTAACATTGCATCAAATGCTAAGCCAGGTGCAGTAGAATAATGCAAAGGATCTAAACCGTATACCTCCAATGCTTTTTCACGAAAATTTTCAAAAATATCCGTTAATAATAATACATCAGTTTGCAGATATAAATTTGTATACTGAGCTAAATTATTAATATTAAATCGCGACCATATATTTTGAGCATGTTTATAATCATTATCATCAATATGCTCATTATTTAATTTACTGAAAAAGCATTCTTTTGGTGGTAATTCAGTCTCTAATAATTTTTCATTATGATCAATATAATCATATAGAAATATTCCTTTCCTTTTTAATAAATGGAATTCTTCCATTGTGTTACATGATTCTAAAAGGGTGGTTTTATTAGTATCATCTAAGATTGATGCTAAATTATCTAAAGAGCTATTTAAACATCTATAAGAATCTAAAATCCTAAGTTTAACGTGTGTTCCTCTATCAAGATAAATAGATTTCGTAAAGGAAATATATTTTTCTCTAAAAACCCCCGTTAAATGGCAGTGATCGCGTACTTTTCTTACCATTACGCTAAACGATTTCTCACAAATATGGCATACGAGAGATTTTCTAAATCTCTCTTCATCTTTTCCCGACATTGGAACATTAGTTTTTTTCAATAAACGACCGAATTTATATGCTATATGTGTAACCTCTGTAACAAACCATTTGGCGCAATCCAGACCCGAATATGTTTTAAATTTCGATAGTGAGGAATCAAAAGAACATTTCAAATAAAAGGCCATTTTCATTGGAATATGTTCTTGATATGCACTATTGTTTGTTTCACACATCGGTTTTAAAATACATTCAAAGTCAGCGTACACAACAAATGGTTGCTTAATTTTACTATTAAAATTTGTAAATTCTAATTTTGCTTTATCATCAGCTGGTAATGTATTTCTACAATTATTTATACGTCCGCAATTTTCTTTATGACTATTTAACTTTAACTGATTATGGAAATATAAAAGACATACATCACAAATAAATATTGAGCCATTATGACTACTTATTTGCTTACTCAAAAGTTTGGATAAATCTTTTATATAGCAAAAATGAAAAACATTTGAATTAATTGTATTCTAAATATTTGAATGCATATTATTATTATTATTATTATTAGAAGGAATTATTAATAAATGAATTATTCTTCTAGAATCATTAACAATATTTTTTGAATTATATAATAATTGAATAATTCCTTCATCATTATTATCACTTTCATCATCATCTAAAAAATATATTTTTAAAGCAAGATTATTGCTTTTCTCGAATTTTTTAATATCCTTAAGTTTAATGGGAAATTCAATCCCTGTTATATTAAATTTTTCTACATGTGAACTTAAATATTGACTATAAGAATTAATCCTAGGTTCTATCGGGGTACAAATGAGTAATTAAACAATACATTTTTCGATTCTTTTCTTAAATTGGTATTTAAATCGACATATTTTTTAAGTGATTGTTGAAATTTTAATACACGATGGCATTTGGTTAATATCATACCGAGATTTAAGCATTGTTATAATTTTTGTTTGCATTTAATATTGTTAACAATTTCTTTATTCCTTTTGTTTTCATTGGTGGTAACATATGTTCTGGACATAGAGGTAAATCAGAATGCAAATAATGTAAACTCTCAGGATAATCTAAATCTACTTCTAAAATATATCCTTCATTTGATTCATTCGAAATACTTGTTATAAAATCTAAATCTGAAAAATCGCTAATATCATGGACCCATTGAAATTCTCCAGTAGATAAATATTTTGTCATTACGACGAAACCATACAAATTATTAACATCAAAATACATTAAATAACTAGTTGGAAGTTCTGCGTTATATTGCTCTTTCATATAAATATTATTAGCTTTCCCATACTTTGTTTAATTTTTCAGCCTTCGCTTCCATTTGCTTCTTTTTGTTTTGTTCGGCCTTTCTTTTATTTTCTTTAATTTTAAGGTCTTCCAATGTAAGTTGGCTTCCCTTGATGGCTTCATAGTAGCCTTCTCCTATCTTATTCTTCTTAGTAACATTTTCTCCTTCCTGATTTTCTGTGCTAATATTTCTATAGCTTCTCTTCGATGTCACTGTCGTTTCCGATATATTATCACCCAGTTCCATTTCGGATTCACTACTAATATTCTCTAATTCATGTTCTATCATTAATTTACTAATCAAACTCCTCGCAATTTCTTTATTAGGATCTCCTCCTGCTCTCCTCGTTTCCTTGTTAATATGCATCCTTACTTTATTGTAAATGCTTGTCGCTGCATCGAATAATTCTGTTTTAGTATCCATAATTCCAACCTCACTATTTTGTCCAGTAAGGTTATTAACTTCATCTGTTTCACTCATTTTATGCCCTTTTTTTTTAACTTTTTATTTTTAACTTTTTATTTTTAACTTTTTATTTTTGTGTCTGTATCACTTTTTTTTTCTTTCAAACTTCCATCCAGATCGGATGTGAAAATAATTTGCTCTTTGTTGATTTTAGCTCTTAAACCTATAAACTCTGTCATTATATTTGAATTTAATTCGTCTTTCATTAGACCATAAATTTTTTTATTTAATTGTAAAATTTCAAACTGATTATCTGAAGGAAAGTCGGAGGTATCAAATTTTTCTGGATTATTCTTGATTACATTGTAAATATTTTTATCATTACTAGTTATATGATAGATCAAACTATCTGTATCGGTGTACAATAATTTCAATTCATTTAATTTATATTCTTTCAACATAAAGTTAAAATGAAAATCGATTTTATATGATTTTCATTTTAACTAAAAATATAAAATTCAAAATCCTAAATATATTGGTTTATTAAAGAATATTTCTATCTTATTCATTTCTATAACAACCTATAAATAATCTATAATTCATTAACTATAGTTAAACTATGGAAATTTGGTTTACAAATTAAATTCTTGGCACCATATCTACCTTCCCAAGTTGTTCTAATTTTTATTATTTATTATTATTTTTATTTTATATTTATTATTAATTTTCTAACATTCTCCATCGTCTTCCCGAAGACACTGTTAATCATCAATTTTTAATTTTCTTTATCGAAATCATTTTTCGATTCTTTTCTTAAATTGGTATTTAAATCGACATATTTTTTAAGCCATGGTGATTGTTGAAATTTTAATACACGATGGCATTTGGTTAATATCATACCGAGATTTAAGCATTGTTATAATTTTTGTTTGCATTTAATATTGTTAACAATTTCTTTATTCCTTTTGTTTTCATTGGTGGTAACATATGTTCTGGACATAGAGGTAAATCAGAATGCAAATAATGTAAACTCTCAGGATAATCTAAATCTACTTCTAAAATATATCCTTCATTTGATTCATTCGAAATATTTGTTATAAAATCTAAATCTGAAAAATCGCTAATATCATGGACCCATTGAAATTCTCCAGTAGATAAATATTTTGTCATTACGACGAAACCATACAAATTATTAACATCAAAATACATTAAATAACTAGTTGGAAGTTCTGCGTTATATTGCTCTTTCATATAAATATTATTAGCTTTCCCATGTCGATTCGATCATTGGGAAACACCACCCCTAATCCCCCCTTCCAAAAATAGAATCATATCAACATCTGTTAAAAGATCTAATTCTATTTGAGTTATTTTTAACATTGCATCAAATGCTAAGCCAGGTGCAGTAGAATAATGCAAAGGATCTAAACCGTATACCTCCAATGCTTTTTCACGAAAATTTTCAAAAATATCCGTTAATAATAATACATCAGTTTGCAGATATAAATTTGTATACTGAGCTAAATTATTAATATTAAATCGCGACCATATATTTTGAGCATGTTTATAATCATTATCATCAATATGCTCATTATTTAATTTACTGAAAAAGCATTCTTTTGGTGGTAATTCAGTCTCTAATAATTTTTCATTATGATCAATATAATCATATAGAAATATTCCTTTCCTTTTTAATAAATGGAATTCTTCCATTGTGTTACATGATTCTAAAAGGGTGGTTTTATTAGTATCATCTAAGATTGATGCTAAATTATCTAAAGAGCTATTTAAACATCTATAAGAATCTAAAATCCTAAGTTTAACGTGTGTTCCTCTATCAAGATAAATAGATTTCGTAAAGGAAATATATTTTTCTCTAAAAACCCCCGTTAAATGGCAGTGATCGCGTACTTTTCTTACCATTACGCTAAACGATTTCTCACAAATATGGCATACGAGAGATTTTCTAAATCTCTCTTCATCTTTTCCCGACATTGGAACATTAGTTTTTTTCAATAAACGACCGAATTTATATGCTATATGTGTAACCTCTGTAACAAACCATTTGGCGCAATCCAGACCCGAATATGTTTTAAATTTCGATAGTGAGGAATCAAAAGAACATTTCAAATAAAAGGCCATTTTCATTGGAATATGTTCTTGATATGCACTATTGTTTGTTTCACACATCGGTTTTAAAATACATTCAAAGTCAGCGTACACAACAAATGGTTGCTTAATTTTACTATTAAAATTTGTAAATTCTAATTTTGCTTTATCATCAGCTGGTAATGTATTTCTACAATTATTTATACGTCCGCAATTTTCTTTATGACTATTTAACTTTAACTGATTATGGAAATATAAAAGACATACATCACAAATAAATATTGAGCCATTATGACTACTTATTTGCTTACTCAAAAGTTTGGATAAATCTTTTATATAGCAAAAATGAAAAACATTTGAATTAATTGTATTCTAAATATTTGAATGCATATTATTATTATTATTATTATTAGAAGGAATTATTAATAAATGAATTATTCTTCTAGAATCATTAACAATATTTTTTGAATTATATAATAATTGAATAATTCCTTCATCATTATTATCACTTTCATCATCATCTAAAAAATATATTTTTAAAGCAAGATTATTGCTTTTCTCGAATTTTTTAATATCCTTAAGTTTAATGGGAAATTCAATCCCTGTTATATTAAATTTTTCTACATGTGAACTTAAATATTGACTATAAGAATTAATCCTAGGTTCTATCGGGGTACAAATGAGTAATTAAACAATACATTTTTATCGAAATCATTTTTCGATTCTTTTCTTAAATTGGTATTTAAATCGACATATTTTTTAAGCCATGGTGATTGTTGAAATTTTAATACACGATGGCATTTGGTTAATATCATACCGAGATTTAAGCATTGTTTTTAATTCTCAATGTGTATAATATAATTTTTTTTTGCATTTAATATTGTTAACAATTTCTTTATTCCTTTTGTTTTCATTGGTGGTAACATATGTTCTGGACATAGAGGTAAATCAGAATGCAAATAATGTAAACTCTCAGGATAATCTAAATCTACTTCTAAAATATATCCTTCATTTGATTCATTCGAAATACTTGTTATAAAATCTAAATCTGAAAAATCGCTAATATCATGGACCCATTGAAATTCTCCAGTAGATAAATATTTTGTCATTACGACGAAACCATACAAATTATTAACATCAAAATACATTAAATAACTAGTTGGAAGTTCTGCGTTATATTGCTCTTTCATATAAATATTATTAGCTTTCCCATGTCGATTCGATCATTGGGAAACACCACCCCTAATCCCCCCTTCCAAAAATAGAATCATATCAACATCTGTTAAAAGATCTAATTCTATTTGAGTTATTTTTAACATTGCATCAAATGCTAAGCCAGGTGCAGTAGAATAATGCAAAGGATCTAAACCGTATACCTCCAATGCTTTTTCACGAAAATTTTCAAAAATATCCGTTAATAATAATACATCAGTTTTCAGATATAAATTTGTATACTGAGCTAAATTATTAATATTAAATCGCGACCATATATTTTGAGCATGTTTATAATCATTATCATCAATATGCTCATTATTTAATTTACTGAAAAAGCATTCTTTTGGTGGTAATTCAGTCTCTAATAATTTTTCATTATGATCAATATAATCATATAGAAATATTCCTTTCCTTTTTAATAAATGGAATTCTTCCATTGTGTTACATGATTCTAAAAGGGTGGTTTTATTAGTATCATCTAAGATTGATGCTAAATTATCTAAAGAGCTATTTAAACATCTATAAGAATCTAAAATCCTAAGTTTAACGTGTGTTCCTCTATCAAGATAAATAGATTTCGTAAAGGAAATATATTTTTCTTTATTTATACCTAATATTGTTAAATTAGAAGAAGAAGAATTATCACTGGCAAGTTCTTTTATAAATAAATGTGAATCATATCCGGTTAAATTATGGAATATGATTGGAATTACGAATTTAGATTTTAATTGTAAGTTGCAACTATTATGAGCACCTCTAAAAACCCCCGTTAAATGGCAGTGATTTTCTAAATCTCTCTTCATCTTTTCCCGACATTGGAACATTAGTTTTTTTCAATAAACGACCGAATTTATATGCTATATGTGTAACCTCTGTAACAAACCATTTGGCGCAATCCAGACCCGAATATGTTTTAAATTTCGATAGTGAGGAATCAAAAGAACATTTCAAATAAAAGGCCATTTTCATTGGAATATGTTCTTGATATGCACTATTGTTTGTTTCACACATCGGTTTTAAAATACATTCAAAGTCAGCGTACACAACAAATGGTTGCTTAATTTTACTATTAAAATTTGTAAATTCTAATTTTGCTTTATCATCAGCTGGTAATGTATTTCTACAATTATTTATACGTCCGCAATTTTCTTTATGACTATTTAACTTTAACTGATTATGGAAATATAAAAGACATACATCACAAATAAATATTGAGCCATTATGACTACTTATTTGCTTACTCAAAAGTTTGGATAAATCTTTTATATAGCAAAAATGAAAAACATTTGAATTAATTGTATTATAAATATTTGAATGCATATTATTATTATTATTATTATTAATAGAAGGAATTATTAATAAATGAATTATTCTTCTAGAATCATTAACAATATTTTTTGAATTATATAATAATTGAATAATTCCTTCATCATTATTATCACTTTCATCACACATCTAAAAAATATATTTTTAAAGCAAGATTATTGCTTTTCTCGAATTTTTTAATATCCTTAAGTTTAATGGGAAATTCAATCCCTGTTATATTAAATTTTTCTACATGTGAACTTAAATATTGACTATAAGAATTAATCCTAGGTTCTATCGGGGTACAAATGAGTAATTAAACAATACATTTTTATCGAAATCATTTTTCGATTCTTTTCTTAAATTGGTATTTAAATCGACATATTTTTTAAGCCATGGTGATTGTTGAAATTTTAATACACGATGGCATTTGGTTAATATCATACCGAGATTTAAGCATTGTTTTTAATTCTCAATGTGTATAATATAATTTTTTTTTGCATTTAATATTGTTAACAATTTCTTTATTCCTTTTGTTTTCATTGGTGGTAACATATGCTCTGGACATAGAGGTAAATCAGAATGCAAATAATGTAAACTCTCAGGATAATCTAAATCTACTTCTAAAATATATCCTTCATTTGATTCATTCGAAATACTTGTTATAAAATCTAAATCTGAAAAATCGCTAATATCATGGACCCATTTAAATTCTCCAGTAGATAAATATTTTGTCATTACGACGAAACCATACAAATTATTAACATCAAAATACATTAAATAACTAGTTGGAAGTTCTGCGTTATATTGCTCTTTCATATAAATATTATTAGCTTTGCCATGTCGATTCGATCATTGGGAAACACCACCCCTAATCCCCCCTTCCAAAAATAGAATCATATCAACATCTGCTAAAAGATCTAATTCTATTTGAGTTATTTTTAACATTGCATCAAACTCTTCTGCCGTTACTCTTGGTTTGAATTCCAGCAGACACCTGATTCCATTTTTTGATCAATTCATTAACGGTTGACTGATACAAATAACAAAAAAATTATTATAAATAATTATTAAATAAAATATGAAAATAATGTGTTTACCATTTTATATTAACTTTACTTTACAATATTTTTCGCGATACTGTCTAACTGGTAACATTAGCCCATTATATTTATATTATATTATTATAAGAAATGTACAATCAATAAAAAACAGTTGTTCAAATATTGGCACATCGTCTACCATATCTTATTAATGATGAAAAATTATAAAAAAAAAATCTGATCAAATATTGTTACATTTGTCTAATATATCTTATTAATGATGATGACCTTGTTTTTATGATTTAAATAAAAATATTTATTATTAAGGATAACATCCTCGACTTGGCGAATTGCAAACTCAGAATTGTTAATTTGATTGTTTTGGATTTGATGACTGTCATCATCATTTTCTGGATAAACAAAACATGTTTTTATTTCTTCAAAAGAATTGTTACAATTAAATTATTAATAAAATTTTATAAAAATATTTTTACTTAATAAAAATCAATTATTTGTGATTAAATTTAAAATTGCTTTATGTTCCCATAGAAGTGTTTGATTTGAGCCAGGGACGTTTATCGTCATAATTTTGTAAAGTGAGTTTGTTTACTATTGTTTATTACTTCTGAACACATATTGTTGTCTCATCAGTATTTTATTGTTAATAAGACAATTTATAAAATCTTTCGAGCATTCATTTTTGACTACACTTTTTTTTATCCCCTTTATCTTTGGCTCATTTTCTATAATAATACAATAAGTCTTTGATTTCAATCTTACAAATTCTAATATTATTTTTCCACCCGCTTCATCTTTAAATTTACCCACTTCACCCTTATGCAGTAATGGTAAATTAACTCTATTGTTTATTGGAAGATTACTTGTATCAAAGTGTAAAAGGTCGCTCTTTATGTCGTCATAATAATCGTTTGTTTTTATTTTGTAAATAAATGAGTCCGTGTCTGTATACATTAACATTACATTATTTAAATATTTCAGTTTCAGATAGTCATAATGAAATTCGTACATTAAAACCTTTGACAATTCTAAAATACAAAATCCTGCGTAAATAGGTTTATTATAAGTAATTTTTATTTTATTTAATTGAATCGGTACTAAATTTTCAGGAAATACAGATGATGAATGAAAATTTGCTTTACTTATTAGTATACTTGCACCAAACTTATTCTTGATATCCTCCCAATGTGTTAAAAGACGAACACCCCTTCTTTTTTCGACATTTTCAATTGTCTTTCCAAAATTCGCGTTATTCATTAATTTGTAAAAATACTTTTCAAACACATTAACACTTTTATTTCTAAAATCACTATTTAATTCTATGTAGCTTTTAAGCCAAGGATTTTGATTGAATTTTAAAATTCTATAAATTTTTTTAATACTAAGCCATGCTTAATACATTGAAATTATCTTGGTAGATTAAATATGGTAGTGTCAGGAATATTATTAATATTCAATAAAATAACTTTAAAATCGTTTAAACCACATTTATTTATTTACCAGTACTTTCATGTCCCCTCTTGACAATCTAGTTTTTTCTTATCTTCTCGCTTTACATTTTTCACTCTCTTCTCTTTTACATGTTTGTCAACTTAATAATAATAAAATAAAAATAACAACGAATCAAATAAATGACAGAGCCATCTATACAGACTTAACAATAAACAATAATTAACACCCAAAAATTCAAATTCAAATTCATTACCTACATTCGGCAATTTCTGACAAATCCAATCGACCCCGATTGCGCGGGACTTCTATAATACCTTTTCATGTTGAAAGGTGCATATTAAACAATTTATTTGTCTGTTTTCGTCCAGGTAGGTCTTCTATAACGTATCGTTCGTTAGGTAAAACTTTCGTGACAAAATATGGTCCGCGATATTTTGGTAGTAACTTTTGGTTTACTCCAGCAGTAGTTACTGAAATCATAATCCAATCACCACGTTTATAAACTCCTGATTGCTTCCGACGTTTATCAAAGTTTTTTTTTATTAGTAATCTGATTATGTATTGTTTCGTCATCAATATCTTTTCGAATTTTCTCGAACCGTATCATTAAGCGTTTCGATATATTGTTGTAAAAGATCGTTATTATTATTTTGATTAATTCCAAGAAGAGCCATGGATGGGGTCGTATTAATACTTCTATTTAAAGTACTATTAAAGACGTATTCAGCGTCTGATGAAACGTTATCCCAAACAATGTTCTTTTCAGAATCAGTCATTTTCGCTAACATCGGAATTAGAGTACGATTCATCCTTTCCAGATTTGAAACGTTATACACTTTAAACAACTCTTAATAAATCCTATAATATTTTCTTCCATGTTAGGAAAGTAATAATTTCGTTTAATCATTTCATTTACTTTATTAACTCCAACATGACCGATATCATGGAGTTTACGCATTACATTATCTTCTAAATCGCGTGGTACATAAAATAGTAACTTCTCGTTAATAAACTAAATCATCCCGAATCTCGTACAATAAATGGTTTTTAGTTGAATTATACGTTCGTCTTTTAATTAGTGCAATGAAAGCGTTTGCAAAAACGGACATTCGCGTAAAACAAGAATGGAACTTACTCGACTTAACGCATCTACGTGTCTTATTTTTGTTGCATTTCTATGAATTACTTCATAGTTAAAATTCGCTAAATATAGTGACCATCTCATAATACGTGGACTCACTTCTCGTTTTTCTAACGTTTGTTTAAGAGAATTGCAATCCGTTATAATTCTAAATTTAATTCCGTGCAAATATATCCTAAACCGTTTTAAAGCATTTATAATGGCTAGTGCCTCGAGTTCAAAAGAATCATATTTAGATTCCGCGTCAGTTGTTCGTTTACTGTAGAAAAATACAGGATGGAAAAGTCCATCTGTTTGCTTTTGTAAAAGTATAGCACCGTACCCCAAGGAACTTGCATCGGTAACTAATTCGATTTCTAATTCTGGATTGTAAATTCGTAATATTGGTCCGGAAATCAATTTTCGTTTAAGTATTTCAAAACTTTCCAATTGTCGTGTACCAAAATCATACGCACTATTTTTCTTAAGGAGTTCCTATAATGGTTTTGCTATTACTGAAAAGTTAGGAACAAACTTTCTAAAGAAACTCGTTAATCCAACAAACCGAAATAGTTCATGCTGTTGTGATTCTCCTTTGCGAGGGAATTTTTATTTTGAACATAATTCTATTGTTATTATTAATTGCGGCAAAAGTAATAATTTGAGATAGTAAATTTATGTCGAGATCTTTTGAAGACTTTCTCGTTAGTGTTTAGGTAATGATCTAGAATGTCTTGATTACGTAATATGTCTTTACGTATTTGACTAATTTCTATTGAAAATTTTGTACAAAGATCAGTTTTTATTATAGAAAATGAGTTTATGCATAGCTCTTTAATTTTAGTTCTGATATTTTGTAAATTAAACAATAATGTACGATAATCATCTAGATTTATAAAAGTTACAATATTCCATTCTTTATTGTAAAAGTGTACCTGTCCAATGGGTTGAAAGAAGATGCTTGTGTAGGGATGCAATTCCGTTAGTTGTGCCGATGTTAAATTTATGTCGGGAACGGCATTTATTAGTTTAGTTAAAGTGAGGACAATCAATATCATTCTTAACATGCTTCCTAGATAAAAAAAATTTTTTGTTAAAATTTATTTGTTTTTAAAAAAAAAAAAAAAATTTGCTTAATATGCTTTATTCTTGCGTATAAAAAAAAATTATATACATTTTTGTTTATTTTATTTTAATTTTATTATATATTTTTTTCTTGAAATTTGACCCTTTTTTTTTTTTAAACAATAAAGAAAAAAAGAAAGAGTAAGGAAATTACTTGTGGTTTAGTAAATTATGAAATGTGAGACCTTTTGTTCTACCGTGGTCAGTTTGTTTATATTATTTTTTTTTTTATTTTTGTTTTCATTTTGTTATGAGAATTTCTTTTACGTACGTTTGTTTTATTGTAAGGAATGTGTGTAATACTATATATTCAAGGTTACTATGTTAGTTTCTGTGTCGATGTTTTCCACTGACTTAATGTGATTTGATTATTATGAACAGATGTTTTAATTTTGTTATTTTCAGTGTCTTTTATTCTTGATATTGTTTTAATCTGTCATTATGTACGATTTTTATACATTTTTTTTATTTTTATTGCCGTATTGTGTGGTCAGATAATGTCAGCGACCTCGTATGGTCCTAACCATAGGGCTTCTAATTTGTTCTTTCGTGTCTCGTTTCGTAATAATATTTTTTCTCCTACGTTAGGTGAAAAGGGATTTAAATGTTTAGCGTATTGCTCTTTTGATTTTATCTTATTTTTCATTAATTCCGGGTAGGGATTACGGAACGAAACCGACTATTCTCAAACTCAATTATTGAGTTTACTCTTCTTATTTTTTTTCAAATGTATTGTCTTGTAAAAATGTTTTTATAACTACAACTATTTTTTTATTATTCTATAAATAGATCCACTACAGAATCTGTTATTTTACGTAAAGACTGACTTAGTTGCAGTGTATTCATTCACCACTTTTTGGAATCAATGCTTTTTTTGTTTGACATACATCATTTTTAAATATTTAATTTTGTTCTGAATATTTTCACCTAAAAGAAAATAAAATTTAAGTTTTATATTAAATGATTAAAATATCTTGAAATTTTTATTACTAACCACTCATGTTAATTGGTTGTCCAAAAGCGTCCAATTCCTTCAATTTAAATCTACTCTTTTTTATTGTTCATTTTGACAATTAAAAAGATGGAGTTTGTCGGCAATGAAGTCAATAATTTTTTCCAAAGTTCCACTTTCTTCGCTCTGCAATAATTAAATGAGAATTTTATAACAATTTCATATATATTTTGATTCTATTTAAAAACTTACAATTTCAATACTGGAATCCATTTTGAGTTTTGTTCTTTAATATTAATCACGTAAAATAAAAATTTATAGTGAAAAAATTGAAAATATTAACAAGCACAAACTAACTAATATAATGTTTGAACAGTAAATAAAAATGTCAAAACAAAATTTAGTTAAATTCGACACTCTAGATGTCACGTCACAACGCTACAATGGAAAAATGGAAAATGGTAATAATCATAAACTCGTAAATTCTACACAATTTGGCCATTTTTATTTCTGAACTTATTCCTTTGGAGATTTCTAAGCCTATTACTGTTTTGATAGTATTGGTGTAAAATATTATTCACCAGCTATGGTCGGGCGGAATGTGTCGTATCGTGTTTTCTATAAACGACGGATCGTGTTTTCTTTTATTACGATCACATTTTGTGATCGTGTTTTGTTTTAATGTACCGCCACAAGCTCATCAAAAGATCATCAAATTTACATTTAATATAATACGCAAAACTATATGACTCATGCTTATCAATATTTATAGTGAACGATTTACTAGGATCGGGTATACAAGTGTCGATTGGTGTAAGCATTGACTCAAAATCTAGATATATAACAAAGGGAACTTCCAACTGATAACTTATATTCCTAAATTTAATAAAATTGTTTTTCAATGATGGAACCATACATTTAACATGGTTTCAATCATTTTTAACATGGTGACTTAAATCTAATTGATCTTTAAAGAATCTGAGGCAGCCATCACAAACCATTTTTTAACATTTTTTTTTTGTAATCTGATATCCGACTAATCTGCTCAGATTCTTTATCCAACAAAACTGTGAATGATTTTTCTTTTCTATTAGTAATAAATTTATGTGGTTTAAACGTTTTGATTTAGCAAAATATAATGGACCAATTATTTCAGTTTTATTTAAACCATAAACTTTTATACTTATATTAGGATTAATTTGTTCAAACTTCCTTATATCCATTATTTTCATTGGAAAATTTATTCCATTAAAATTTAATAATGTTGAATAGTATTGATATGATGACGTTCTATGAGGATTTGCCACTGAATGTGATAGTGCTGCTGCAACCGACCATGCAAAGCATGCATTATCATTATTTTGAACGTTAATCACAGCAAGTTTTAGTTCAACTTTTTTAGGTAACTTTATATAGGTAGATCCACGCATAGGGTCATATTTATTAAGATTGATTTCTAAATACAACAGTTTTGATAAGGCCCATCCACTATCACGGTCTTGAAAATCTTCACTTTGTGTCTCAATTAAATGAATAAACTCGTCATATAATTGACTAATATTAACACCATCATTTATTATACAATTTTTTGAATTAAATGATTTAATATCATGGGAAATAATATTGTCACTATTTTCTTTAATTTATTCACCAAACAATTCAAAATTTACTTTAAATAAATAATGTATAGCCAATTGTTCAAGCAATAAATTGACTATTGTTGTTTTTCTTTCACTAAAAAAATCTTTTATGTTGATAAAATCGTCCGTAGCTTTAATTCTAAAACTTATAATTCTATATTTAAATGCTGACACAATCATTGTGTCATTGCTGCCATCCTTATTATTTGTTATTCCGTTCATTGCGGACGGAAAGTCTGTTTTATTGTTTTTAATTGACTCTATTGTTTTTTGGGCAGAGCCTCCGGCCCCACTAATTGTTTTTTTTATTACTGTAAGTCCCACTCACTTTGAATTTTCACTAAACTTTCACTTTTACCACATTAATTTTGCACTTTAACTCAGGAGATGTTGATTGAACGAAGTTTAAGAGAATAGTGGACCGTTTCTTAGAGAATTACAATATTATATAATACAAAGCGAACTCTTCTTTAGAAATTAGGGTAATATCCACGTCTACTTTTGTTGTTGTTGTTCTTTATTCGCTTGTATGTCCTTTTAAGGACTTTCGTTTTATTAGATTATTCCACCTACAACAAATTCTTCGATAGACAAAATCTTGCCAATGTCATCCCAAATTGTCTTGTTGTTATGTCCGGCTTTACCAAATTTTGTGAGATTGGAAGCCCAAGCCGAAATCAACCCATTTATTTGATCTGCAGTCAAATGTACTATAATAAAAATATATTAAGCTTGGTTTTTGCTTTATAATTATTGAAATAATGTACCTGTATCTGCAAGAACTTCATCAGTAGCATTATTTTGATTTTCATTGTTTATTTCTGCTATCGGCTCATCAATAAAGATGAGACACAGTTTCTGAAAACATAATTATTTCCTTGCAAGTAGGGCGTTCCTGCAACAAAAAATTCCAAACAAAAACATAACCTCAAAATTATTCAAAATATAGATTATTACATTTATTATAATATAACTATAATATATATAATATAACTATTTAATATTTATTAAAAAAAATTTTTTTAACTTTTTTTATTATTTATTTGTTTTGTTTATTGTTGATGTTTAGAATTGTCAAAACTAGAGTCAATATAATAAAAAACAGCATGGAGTCAAGTTTAGGAGTCACGAGCAAGAAAAGAAAACATGGAATATCGGTTTCACCCTTCAATATTAGACTGGATTGTTTCTTACTTATCAGGCAAGAAACAATATGTAAAAATATTTAATTTTAAATAATCTCTAATTAATGTTCACTTTGGGGTTCCTCAAGGTAGTCACTTAGGGCCGCTTTTATTTAATTTATTCATTATGACTTATCAACTTACTTTTTGAATGCTAAATATATATGCCGATGATTTAAAACTTTTTCATAAAACAAATAACATCAAAGATGCCTTAAATTTGCTATCTGATTTATATTCTCTTGCTCACTGGTGTCTCACGAATCATTTAGGTCTTAGCATAAAAAAATTCAAAATTATTTCTTTCACACGAAAACTAACGCCACTTTTCTTTGGCTATAATATTTATAAAAGAAGACTTGATCTAGCTGCCCAAATATGAAACAAGTTTTTCTTTAAAGTAATACACTATTATTTAACAGTTTAAATATACAATATTATTTACATTAAGTTTTGTCAGAATATAAGCTCGATGGTTTGTTAATATTTTACGGTAAGTATTGCACATGTTTTCCTAAGTTAGAAAACATATGTTTACGCCGCGACGGTTTAAACAGAAGAGACCGTTTCTTAGAGAATTACAATGTTATATTTTCCTTGAACTCCTTATGTGAAGCAATTTCTTCAAGTAATTTATATTTCGATCTGTTCTTCGTAATCACTTTGATCTCACTCCATGTTTTTCCAACATTCTTGATTTCATTTTCAATGGTCTTCTTACAAGTTATTTTTGGTCTGCCTCTCTTCCTTTTGCCGAATGGAGGATTCCAGTCAACAGCCTTTCTATTGATGTCTTGTACGTTTCTTCTTATGATGTGCCCCATCCATCTCCATTTTCGGCGCTTGATTTCGATTCCAGCAGGCGTCTGGTGAGTTCTTAACCAGAGTTCTGTGTTTGTAATTTTCTCTGGCCAGAAGATTGCCATGATTCTGCATAGGCATTTGTTCAGGAAGACCTGTACTTTATTACTTATTTCTTTGGTAATTTTCCAAGTTTCACAACCATATAGTAGTACTGATTTTACACATGCGTTCAATATTCGGATCTTAGTTATTCTAGACATGTGTGAGCTTCGCCATATTTGGTTTAGCTTTCCGTAGAGTTTTCTGGCTTTATTTATTCTGTTGTCTACGTATTTGCTAGTACCACCATCTTTAGCTATTACTGATCCCAGGTATGTGAATTCTTGTACTTCTTCTATTACATGGTCTCCCCGTTTTATTATCCTTTCGTATTTCGCTACGAACGTGTTGAATCTCATTATCTTTGTTTTGTTGGTGTTGATTACAAGTCCAAGCTTCTTTGCTTCTTTGCTTAGTACTTGTAATTTCTTTTCCATGTCGTCTCCGGAGTGATCTCAGATGTCGTCAGCATAGTCTTGATCATTTAATCTTCTTGTTAGATTCCATTGAATTCCGCCATTGTACTGGGCATTTATCTTTTGCTTGATCTAGAGCTAATATAAAGAGAAGTGGAGACAACACGCACCACTGTTTTAAACACGTTCTCGTTGTGAAGGAGTCGCAGCTTTGTCCTTTGAAAGAAAACTCTCTCACTCAGAGAGAAAATTTTAGTTAATTCGAAATGCGAACACGATTGCGTGTTCGGATTTTTAAACAATAATAGGTTTGTCAGATGCAATAAAATATAATTATACAAAGGCAAAACATTTAAAAATCCTGTAATGTTTTTATCTGTTATTGTTTCCAGTTTAGTTTTTCGTCCAGGATGCGTAATGGGGAATGTTTAATAATTTGTGATGAAATTTGATCGAAATCAGGTAAAGTCATAAACAGGTCACACTCAATTAAGTCCTCCACAATTTTTTCTTAAAGGAGTGACCTTAAAGTATTATTAAATACTGTGTGGCAGTTACATTGATGCCAAATATGTTGACCCTTAGGGGTTTTAAGAAAAACTGATAATTCCTAAAAAGGAATAATTATAGTCTTAATTTTAACCATTAACTAATTTCAACTAAAAGCAGTTATACAAAGTGTCAGTGTAGGGAATTCCTAGCAATTTTTTTTTTTGTGCTCATCTGTACAACTATTTATATAATTTATAAGTAGGTAGGAGAATTATATGCTCGTTAATATATGAACAGGAATTCCAAAATTTCTGTTTCATTAATTTTTTTTAATTCATAAAAAAATTATCTAAAACAAATATTTATTATGATTTTATTTCACCTTATAAATTTTTTTTTTCTAAGAACACATAAAATTTCTCTCTAAATAATATTTCAATTAATGAAATATTAATTAATACAAATAAATTAATTTTTTTTTCGCACATTTTCTTATCACATTTTCAGGTTTATTTTAAGTGCATATGATTCTACTTCCTAGTTTAAATTAAAGTGCGAAGCATGATTGATAAACATAGATTATTTATTATTGATAACATTCCAAAACTAATGGAATTAATCAAATTTTAAGTTTAAAAAAAAAATGTTTATACAGAAAAATTGTTACTGATGTTATGATAAGCAATATTGAAAAAAAATCAATGATTGAAGATGTAAAGTTGCAATTATTGTTGGAAAAAATTACACACCGAAGACCAATGCCTATACCAAATTTGTTGAAATATTGATTGATATTAATGAATCATTTTTTAATATGATATCAAATATAATTCACATTTAAATGTTAAAATGAGTAGAAAATAAAAAAAACTTAAAACAGAAATTATTTTCTAACTTTTTTCTATTATTAAATTTTACAAAAAATTTTATTTCCCCACTTTTTATAGAGGTTCTCTATTTTGAAACTCAAATGAAATTGTTTTTTCCATCCATGTTATTTTCATTGTTAGAAGATGGTCTGGATTAAATTTATCCACCTCATCTTGGGAAATCATTTCGCCAAATTTGCTTCGCAGAAATGTGCTCGTTTCTTCCATGTCGATCATGATCCTCGGCCCAAATCTAGTTTTAACCCTACTTAGTCTTCTTATAGGGTAAATTTTATTCAGCACCAATTCGTCAAATCTGACTAACGGTAAAAATGTTTGGGCTGCTCCAATGTTGTTGAGTTAAGAAAATTAGAAATGGCAGAATTACTTACATTTTTTTTTGATGCAGAATCGACATAATTCGAGACAAATTGATTTAATTTAGTCTTGGATCCTAATTTAATATTTCGTACCAGTCTATGGCCATCTGTATGTCGATACAAAGGCCAAACATTTAAAAGTCCTGTAATGTTTTTATCTGTTATTGTTTCCAGTTTAATTTTTCGTCCAGGATGCGTAATGGGAAATATTTAATAATTTGTGACGAAATTTGATCGAAATCAGGTAAAGTCATAAACAGGTCACGCTCAATAAAGTCCTCCACAATTTTATCTTAAAGGAGTGACCTTAAAGTATTATTAAATAGGCGGTTACATTGCTGCCAAATATGTTGACCCTTAGGGATTTTAAGAAAAACTGATAATTCCTAAAAAGGAATAATTATAGTCTTAATTTTAACCATTAACTAATTTCAACTAAAAGCAGTTATACAAAGTGTGAATTGGGTACTGTGTATTATGTTTTGACGATTTTGTCTGAAACAGGACTCTGTGTTCGGCTTGATGCTGAAGATAACTCATGGGTTTTAATCCATTCAGAAATGCGTGAGTTCAAGCGTATCTGTCAGTGTAGTAATTATTATTTTTTTTTTATTTGTGCTAATCTGTACAATTATTTATATAATTTATAAGTAGGTAGGAGAATTATATGCTCGTTAATATATGAACAGGAATTCCAACATTTCTGTTTCATTAATTTTTTTTAATTCATAAAAAAATTATCTAAAATAAATATTTATTATGATTTTATTTCACCTTATAAATTTTTTTTTTCTAAGAACACATTAAATTTCTCTCTAAATAATATTTCAATTAATGAAATATTAATTAATACAAATAAATTAATTTTTTTTTCGCACATTTTCTTATCATATTTTCAGGTTTATTTTAAGTGCATATGATTCTACTTCCTGGTTTAAATTAAAGTCCGAAGCATGAATGATAAACATAGATTATTTATTATTGATAACATTCCAAAACTAATGGAATTAATCAAATTTGAAGTTTAAAAAAAAAATGTTTACACAGAAAAATTGTTACTGATGTTATGATAAGCAATATTGAAAAAAATCAATGATTGAAGATGTAAAGCTGCAATTATTGTTGGAAAAAATTACACACCGAGGACCAAATGCCTATACCAAATTTGTTGAAAGATTGATTGATATTAATGAATCATTTTTTAATATGATATCAAATATAATTTACATTTAAATGTTAAAATGAGTAGAAAATAAAAAAAACTTAAAACAGAAATTATTTTCTAACTTTTTTTTATTATTAAATTTTACAAAAAATTTTATTTCCCCACTTTTTATAGAGTTTCTCTATTTTGAAACTCAAATGAAATTGTTTTTTCCACCCATGTTATTTTCATTGTTAGAAGATGGTCTGGATTAAATTTATCCACCTCATCTTGGGAAATCATTTCGCCAAATTTGCTTCGCAGAAATGTGCTCGTTTCTTCCATGTCGATCATGATCCTCGGCCCAAATCTAGTGTTAACCCTACTTAGTCTTCTTATAGGGTAAATTTTATTCAGCACCAATTCGTCAAATCTGACTAACGGTAAAAATGTTTGGGCTGCTCCAATGTTGTTGAGTTAAGAAAATTAGAAATGGCAGAATTACTTACATTTTTTTTGATGCAGAATCGACATAATTCAAGACACATTGATTTAATTTAATCTTAAATCCTAATTTTTTCTATGAATCAATGCAATCATATGAAAAAACTCTCTGTCTTTTTAATAATAAAAATTAAATAAGACCAATCATACCTGCATATTTGTGATTGTGAATGAGTTAAAAAAATTAGAATTGTTTTTGATGCAGAATCGACATAATTCGAGACACATTGATTTAATTTAGTCTTGGTTCCTAATTTTTCGAATGAATCAATATAGTCCTATGAAAAAACCCCTTGTCTTTTTAATAATTAAAATTAAGCATGAAAAATCATAACCTGAATTTTTAAGAATGAGTTAAGAAAATTAGAAATGGCAGAATTGCTTAGATTTTTTTTGATGCAGAATCGACATAATTCGAGACACATTGATTTCATTTAATCTTAGATCCTAATGTTTCTATGAATCAATACAATCATATGAAAAAATCCCTTGTGTTTTTAATAATTAAAATTAAACAAAACCAATTATATACCTGAATTTTTGAGAATGAGTTAAGAAAATTAGAATTGCTTAGATTTTTTTTATGCAGAATCGACATAATTCGAGACACATTGATTTAATTTAGTCTTGGATCCTAATTTTTCGAATGAATCAATATAGTCCTATCAAAAAACCCCTTGTCTTTTTAATAATTAAAATTAATCAAGACCAATCATACATGAGGTTTTGAGATTGAGTTAAGAAAATTAGAAATGGCAGAATTGCTTAGATTTGTTTTTGAGGCAGAATCGACATAATTCGAGACACATTGATTTAATTTATAGTGTTGTGTTCTAGGTTTTTAAATGAAACTACACGCACGAGCTTAGTTTGCTGAAGTGTTTATTTTAAAGTCACGTTTGTACAATTAATTGATTAAGCAAAAAAATTAAGTCTATTTATAATACTTAAGTGGTTACGCCCCAATTAGTGGTGGAACCAATGGAATAAATTAAGTTAAGTGGCATTCCATACTAACGGACGTAACCTACATTGTCTCAACATGTGTTCTATTTAATTGGCAACATGTGCAATACAGGTGTTGAGGCAATGTTTACATTATTAAATTATTATATTATTTGTTTAGTTGACATTATTATATTATTTGTTTATTTGGGAACATTACATTATTCATTTATTTGGGACGTAATATATTATTTGTTTATTTGTGATTTGGTTACATTGCATTTATTTTGGGTTTTAGGTTACTTGAATTTAAGTTATTAAAACAATGAAAATAGGACACTTGCTGACCGGAAAGGTCCATGCAATGTGTTTTCATTAAATCTGACAAGGGTCCGGATGAGCATTGTATAACTGCAACAAAGTATGCTCACATACACAGCTATACAACACCATCCCCCTTAGGATAAGTTGAATCTACTACTTGCGAATTAGTAGATTTAACTTTTTGTTTTAAATTCATTTATTTATTATTTATTTTATATTATTTTTTTTTTATTTACTTGTTATCATTTGTTTTATTTATTCTCAGTAAGTTGATTAAATTCATTTAATTTTTTATTTTTTCTTTCTTGTAACCTGATTTTAAGAAAAAAATAACAAAAAAAATTCACTTTGTATTATTATTATCTTTTTCTTTTTGTTATGACTTTTTTCTTTTAAGTAACCTGAGTTCTTTGATATAAAAAAATTTACAATTAGGTTATTTTTATCTGTTTTTTCTTTTTATTTATTTGTAAAATCAAATCTTGGATTGGATTTGATTTCGATCCTTTCGTCGTTATTTTGATTATTTGCTTTGAGATTTACATCAACGTTAGGATCATTATCATTTTGCTGACAATTCTTTCTTATTTTATTACATATGTTTTTCTTATTAACTATATAGATTATTGTAATTATAACTAATAAAAATATTATCGAGTAAATTGATGAAAACTGATGAATGTCATGTGTTGTCAAGTTATTATTTTGTACTGCTTTTTGTTCAGTATCTAAATTTTGGATGTCATGACTTATTTGGGCTAACTTTTTATTATGATCTATGACGTTTGGTTGATCATGTGTAACTTTTGACTCGTCAAGTTTCATTAATTTATCGTAGTTTATGTTAAATTTAATATTATTAGGTTCTAGGGTAGGTACACTAGTCATAATTCTACGGATGGGATTATTGTACCATACCAATTCTCTTTTACCTTAACCGGAATACTGATCATGTTAAAAGGCATTTATTAGTTTAGTTAAAGTGAGGACAATCAATATTATTCTTAACATGCTTGCTAGATAAAAAAAAATATTTTTGTTAAATTTATTCGTTTTTCTTTTCGTATATATAAAAAATTTGTTTAATATACATTTTCGTTTATTTATTTATTTTTTTTTTATATAATTTTTTTTCTGGTCGAAATTTGACTCTCTTTTTTTTTTGAAAGAAAAAAAAATAAAGATAAAGAGCAATAAGGAAAGAAATAAATGAAAAGAACGAGTAAGGAAATTACTTGTTGTTTAGTAAATTATGAAATGTGAGACCTTTTGTTCTACCGTGGTCAGTTTGTTTATATTATTTTTTTTTTATTTTTGTTTTCATTTTGTTATGAGAATTTCTTTTACGTACGTTTGTTTTATTGTAAGGAATGTGTGTAATACTATATATTCAAGGTTACTATGTTAGTTTCTGGGTCGATGTTTTCCACTGACCTAATGTGTTTTGATTATTATGAACAGATGTTTTAAATTTTTGTTGTTTTCAGTGTCTTTTATTCTTGATATTGTTTTAATATATCATTATGTACGATTTTTATACATTTTTTTATTTTTATTGCCGTATTGTGCGGTGAGATAATGTCAGCGACCTCGTATGGTCCTAACCATAGATGTTCTAATTTGTTTTTTCGTGTTTCATTTCGTAATAATATTTTTTCTCCTACGTTAGGTGAAAAGGGATTTAGATGTTTATCGTATTGTTCTTTTGATTTTAATTTATTTTTCATTAATTCCGCTTTGGCAATTGTATGCGTTGTTTGTAACCGCATTTTTAATTTATTTGCATAGTCGTCGTAATTGTAACACCTGTCGGGTTCTTTTTTTAAGTTTGTTGGTAATTCTGCTTTGTATCCGTAAAGGAGTTCGAAGGGAGTATAATTGGTACTTGAGTGTGGGGTTGTGTTGTACACAAACATTGCATAAGGGAGCCATGTGTCCCATGTTAATTTATCTTTAGTGGTGTAATTTCGAAGATATTCCGATAAAGTACGGTGACTGCGTTCAAGCGCGCCATTGGTTTGTGGGTGGTATGCTGTGGTTTGGATTTTTTCATATTTAGTAGTTTGCAGACGTTCTTAAATAAGGAACTTAGAAAATTTGTACCTTGATCCGTTAGTATTGATTCCGGAGTACCATATTTACATATTATTTGAGTGACAAATTGTTCGGCAATTGTACTTGCTTCAGAATCTGGTAAAGGTATTGCATCTGAGATCTTGGTGAGATCATCTTGGAACGTTAATATGTATTTATTATTATTATAACTGGATGGTAAGGGACCCACTATATCTAAGAAAACCCGTTCGAAAGGTTTACTTGAAGTTGTGGTAATTTTCATTGGAGTTTTTGTTAACCTACATGTTTTATTCTTTTGACAACTTTCACAATTTTTTATGTACTTTTTTATATCCGATTTCATTCCGGTCCAAGTGTAATTTTTTTTATTCTCTTTATTGTTCTTTGAAAACCGATATGACCGCCTAAAGGGTTATTATGATATTCTTTTAGAATGGATTGTATGTCGGACTGATTCGTTAATGTTTTTATGTTATCATTTGAATGGGTTGGTATGTGATTTGTTTCGGTGTGATTTTGTGTTTGCGATTGGGTTACTACTTCACATGTTTGCTCTGGAATTCTACTTAGCGCATCCGCGTTTGAATTATATCTTCCGGGTTTATATATTACTTCGTAATCGTACTCGGCTAATTTGATTTTCCATCTCATTAATCTAGATGATGGGTCTTTGACACTAAACATCCATATCAATGGTTTATGGTCAGTTACGATAGTGAACTTTCTGCCGTAAACATAAGGTCGGAAATTATGGACAGCCCATACTATGGCTAATAATTCTTTTTCAATTGTGAAATAATTAGTTTCTGCTTTACTTAGAGTTCGACTGGCGTAAGATATCGGGAGATCTTTTCCTATTTCTCCTTGAGATAATACCGCGCCGATAGCTTTTCCACTCGCATCAGTGGTTAAAATAAATTCTTTTTGGAAATCTGGGTATTGCAGCAAAGGTGGAGTTGTCAGTAATTGTTTTATTGAATTCAATGAGTTTTCGCATTCTACCGTCCACTCGAATTTAACTTTTTTTTTTAGTAACATATTGATTGGTTGTGCAATCATTGAAAAATCTTTAATGAACTTTCGATAATAATTAGCTAATCCTAGAAAGGATTTGACACCTTTTTCATTGGTTGGTCGTGGAAAATCTAGTACCGATTTTATGTTAGCTGGGTTTGGTTTAATTCCGTTGGACGTAATAACGTGTCCTAAATAATTTATTTCACGTCGAAGAAATTGGAATTTATTGGGTTGTAATTTGAGATTGACTTTTCTCAGACAGTTAAAAATTTCGATCAGTTTAGTATTATGATCGACTAGATTCTTACCATATATGACAATGTCGTCAAGGTAAACAAAACATTTTAAGCCTTGTAGTCCTGTGAGGACATGGTTCATCATTCTCTGAAACGTAGCAGGAGCACCTTTTAGTCCGAATGGCATCCGTTTAAATTCGAAATGGCCAAATGAAGTACTAAAAGCTGTCTTTTGTTGGTCGTCCTTATCGAGAATTATTTGGTGGTAACCGTTGGCTAAATCTAAGGTAGAGAAGTATCTAGAGTGACCTAACTGGTCAAGGATTTCTGTAATGTTTGGCAAAGGGTATGCGTCCCCGATTGTGGCTTCATTTAATTTACGAAAATCCACCACAACTCGCCATTTCTTTTCTCCATTTTCGTCGGCTTTCTTAGGTACAATCAGTAATGGTGCGTTCCAAGGACTTGAACTGGGATGGATTATATCGTCATTTAACATTTTCGAAATTTGTCTATTAATTTCTTCTTTCTGAGATTCCGCTAACCGGTATGGTCTTATATTTATTGGTGTGGTATCATGCATTAATGGAATTTTATGAGTGGTGGCATTGCTATGAGTCAATTTATCACCTTCGAAATAGAATAAATCGTGGTATTTATGGCATATGTCTAGAATGGATTCCTTTTCTTCTAAATTTAAATCAGCGTCCAGGTTTAAACTTTCATTTATTTTATTAATTCTATTTTCAAGGTTTTGATTTTGATTATATTGGACAATGTGGTAATTATTTAAAGATTCCAACTTAGGTTTAAAATTTACTAATTTTATTTCATAATCATTACTGTTTATTATTGACACGATAGTTTCGTTATTTAAAGGTTGCACTATTGCATTTGCGATATACACACCCTGTTCTACTTCCTCGGAAACACAGAGCATTTGTTGTTCGCACGCGTTGACCTCAACTTTTATTAACTGTTCTGATCGTGGGTTGATAATAATTTCTTGATTGTTTTTCGTTTGCGTTTTCAATTTTAATAATAAAAATTAAATAAGACCAATCATACCTGCATATTTGTAATTGTGAATGAGTTAAAAAAATTAGAAATGGCGGAATTGCTTAGAATTGTTTTTGATGCAGAATCGGCATAATTCGAGACACATTGATTTAATTTAGTCTTGGTTCCTAATTTTTCGAATGAATCAATATAGTCCTATGAAAAAACCCCTTGTCTTTTTAATAATTAAAATTAAGCATGAAAAATCATAACCTGAATTTTTAAGAATGAGTTAAGAAAATTAGAAATGGCGGAATTGCTTAGATTTTTTTTTGATGCAGAATCGACATAATTCGAGACACATTGATTTCATTTAATCTTAGATCCTAATGTTTCTATGAATCAATACAATCATATGAAAAAATCCCTTGTGTTTTTAATAATTAAAATTAAACAAAACCAATTATATACCTGAATTTTTGAGAATGAGTTAAGAAAATTAGAATTGCTTAGATTTTTTTATGCAGAATCGACATAATTCGAGACACATTGATTTAATTTAGTCTTGGATCCTAAGTTTTCGAATGAATCAATATAGTCCTATCAAAAAACCCCTTGTCTTTTTAATAATTAAAATTAATCAAGACCAATCATACATGAGGTTTTGAGAATGAGTTAAGAAAATTAGAATTGCTTAGATTTTTTTTATGCAGAATCGACATAATTCGAGACACATCGATTTAATTTAACTTTAGATCCTAATTTTTTTAATGAATCAATATAATATAATAAAACTCCTTGTCTTTTTAATAATTAAAATTAATCAAGACCAATCATACATGAGGTTTTGAGATTGAGTTAAGAAAATTAGAAATGGCAGAATTGCTTAGATTTGTTTTTGAGGCAGAATCGACATAATTCGAGACACATTGATTTAATTTATAGTGTTGTGTTCTAGGTTTTTAAATGAAACTACACGCACGAGCTTAGTTTGATGAGGTGTTTATTTTAAAGTCACGTTTGTACAATTAATTGATTAAGCTAAAAAATTAAGTCTATTTATAATACTTAAGTGGTTACGCCCCAATTAGTGGTGGAACCAATGGAATAAATTAAATTAAGGGGCGTTTCTTGTAATTTCCCCTTTAAGTGGTATTCCATACTAACGGACGTAACCTACATTGTCTCAACATGTGTTCTATTTAATTGGCAACATGTGCAATACAGCTGTTGAGGCAATGTTTACATTATTAAATTATTATATTATTTGTTTAGTTGACATTATTATATTATTTATTTATTTGGGAACATTACATTATTCATTTATTTGGGACGTAATATATTATTTGTTTATTTGTGATTTGGTTACATTGCATTTATTTTGGGTTTTAGGTTACTTGAATTTAAGTTATTAAAACAATGAAAATAGGACACTTGCTGACCGGAAAGGTCCATGCAATGTGTTTTCATTAAATCTGACAAGGGTCCGAATGAGCATTGTATAACTGCAACAAAGTATGCTCACATACACAGCTATACAACAATAGTTAGATCTTAATTTTTCGAATGAATCATTGTAATTATATGAAAAAACCTCTTTTCTTTTTAATAACTAAAATTAAACAAGACCAATTGTTTTTGAGGCAGAATCAACATTTAATTTAGTCTTAAGCCAAATTTTTGCTGCATTGAATGAAATATATTTCATAATAAATAAATTAGAAGGAGGGAGAAGAAGATTTTGTATTGTTATTAAGCTCTTTGATAAAAAAAAGTTGTTAAATTATAAATTTAATAGAAATTACGAAGTTTGTTTTAAAATATAAATTGCAACTATATAATGAACTGACCTCTTGAAATGTCCATTAAATGACAATGATCTTGTACTTTTCTTTCTAATTTATAAATATGACATAATTGATGATATTATTTTTTCATGAACTCATATTAAAAATGGATCAAGTTTATATTGTTTTAGTTTAATTTACGCCTCGTATGCTCCTACCTGAAACATTTTCCTGAAATTCATCCATATGTGCCATCAGCTTCTAATATTTTGTAGATTTAAGGGAAACACATTGATTAAACAAGGGCAATCATACCAAAATTTTTGTGGAAAATTTAAAAAAAAATTAAGACTAAATTATTTAAAGAACATTTTTCATAAATTAAATTAAATTTAAACATATATGTAAGATTTTGTAGTTTTTCTCAGAATAAATCACCTTTGTCTGCTTTTAAAATAGAACACCTTTATTTTTCTTCTTAATTGAACACCTTAATTTCTTTTTTTTGAACTTATCTATTTTGATTCCAAACTAAGACTAAAAAATCTACATTTCATTTCTTTTTTAAATTAAACTAAAAAAAATACTTCATTTAAAAATTGTACTAAACTTAACTTAACTTAACTTATTACAGAAATATATTTTTGGCTTATCTTCTAATTAAATTGCCTAAAACTATGCTATTTAAAATTTAAAATATTCCACTCGGCCATTCTGCATTATAATCTGTCCCAGATTGTGGTGGATCTTCTTGGTCTTCCTCTGAATTGTCTCCATCAAAGTATGGTTTTATATACTCAGCACTGGTAGATGTGTTAATTGGACCCTCGGAAACACCCGCCTTATGGACGTCATAACGATCTCTACTGTGTACTTTGGTAACTTGGTATGGACCTAGAAATTTAGAAAGAATTTTTAAACCGCTTCCAAATTGAGTTTTTCTTATAGCAACCCAGTCACCAGCTTTATACTTAGTCGTTATTTTCCTTTTTTTATTGAAATTGCGACGGTTTTCTTCTTGAATTTTGAGGATGTTTTGTTTGGCTGTTTCTCTTAGATTTCTTCTTTCTTCCTCGAAAAGAATTTTTTCTTCTTCATCCAAAACGTCCTTTAATTTAGCATCCTCTCCACAGTGCATCTTAACACCCACCATTACTTCAAAAGGTGTCATCCCAATGCTTCGCTGGATACTATTATTTAAAAATCGCTGAAGATTGTTAGTATGTTTGTACCAATCTTCTGGCTCCTCTCGTGCTAGCTTCGTCAGTGCAGTGTATAATTATTCTATTGATCCTTTCAACTTGGTAATTTCCAGTTGGAACACCAGTGGTTATGGTCGAATGATCTATACCTTCAGTCTCACAATAATCACGAAATTCAGCCGAAGTAAAACTGTACCTCTATCTGAGATTATCTGCTTTGGATTACCAAATACTGTTTTCTGTATTTCCAGCTTCTGAATAACTTCTTTAGAGTTCGTCGTTTTTGTTGGATAAATCCAAACAAATTTTGAGAAACCGTCAACTACACAAAATATGTGCTTATACTGCTTTTTAGTGGATACTAAGTTTCCCAAATGGTCGACATGATAAGTGGATAATGGAACAACACCTTTAGGAATTGTGTTCAGCAAACCATCGTGTTTTCCACTTTTTCTTTCCGCCATAATGCATGGGATGCAGTTTCTCATGCAACTCATAATTTTTTCCCGCAATTTTGGTATGAAGAATTGTCGCTGAACAAGTTCCTCCGTCTTCTTCACAGTAAAATGCCCTGGATCGTGGCACATTTTTATAATTTCCACTTGCATTGCTCTTGGTACGACGAGTGCTGTATCACCTTTAATCTCCTTAAATAAAACTCCATTAATTTTAGCATAATCCTCGAATGTATCTGTCTCTAGCAATGTGAAAATTGCCTGTAAATTTTCGTCTTTTTGCTGTGCTGCTTTTACTCGTACTGTGACATCTTCTTGAATAGTTAATAATACTGGGTTCCTGCTTAGAGCATCAGCATGTCTCATGCGATGACCTGACCTATGCTCTAATTTATAACTAAATTCCTGTAGCTGTAAAGCCCATCCAGCAATCCTTGATGTCAAATCCTTCTTCTTCATCGTAGCTTTAAATGCCGCACGATCTGTAGCAATAATAAATTCCAAGCCCAACAAATAAACTCGAAATTTTTTTAATGCTGTTATTATTGCCAACACTTCCAGTTCATATCTGCTGTAGTTCTCTTCACAAGCAGATGTTTTCTTGCTGTAATAAAACACTGGATGCAGCTGCAAATCTTCTGCACACCTTTGTAGAAGAACAGCACCCAATCCCGTCTTGCATGCGTCTGTATGCAATTCCGTCTGAGCTTGAATATAATCGTAAAATTGGTTGATTGGACAGCAGCTTCTTTAGATTCTCGAACGCGTTTTTCTTCTTGTCACCAAAATTAAAAAAAACGTCCTTGCGTAAAAGATCTATCAGAGGTTTTGCCACCAATGCATATCCCTCAACAAACTTCCTAAAATATCCAGTCAGACCAAGGAAACTTTGCACCTTTTTAATATTCGTTGGTTCTGGAAATTTTGTTATTGCGTCTTTCTTGCGAATTGACGGTTTAATATAACCAGCCTCTATTTCATATCCTAGATATTCTTATCGCCTGTGATAGAAATTGACATTTTTTCCATTTAATCTCTAGTCCATTTTCCTCTGCTACTTTTAACATCATTGTCAGTCGCTGGATTGCTTCTTCTTCATCCTTTGCTGGAATCACCAAATCATCCATGTAGATGCAAACGATCTTCTGTAAAGTGAGAGAGTTAAAATTGTCGTTAATGAATCTTTGGAACGTTGCAGGAGAATTGCAAAAGCCAAATGGAGTCTGTGTGAATTCGAATTGACCAAATGGTACAATAAAAACTGTATACACTGAAAAAAAAAATTGCTTGTATTATGGCTTTTCTGTGTTAAATTATGCAAAATCTTGCCATAATTATCCGCCAAGGATTTAATGCATGATTTATGCGTAAATTTAACATGTAAATATGAATAATTTCAGTAAGCAAGTTATGGTAAATAATCCTTGATTTAAGCAGAATTCGAACGATTACAGTGATATGTAATCATGTAATTATGCAAAAAGTTCGTTTATCAAGATCGACGGTTTATGATTTGAGCGGAATTATTCTTAATAACATAACAATGAAATCCTTAACTTATGCAGAAAATGCATGATTTGATCGGAATTATTCTTAATAGCACATCATGAAAATCCTTCAATTCTGAGGAAAATGCATGATTTGATCGGAATTATTCTTAATAACATAACAATGAAATCCTTAACTTATGCAGAAAATGCATGATTTGATCGGAATTATTCTTAATAGCACATCAAGAAAATCCTTAAATTCTGAGGAAAATGCATGATTTGATTGGAATTATTCTTAATAGCACATCAAGAAAATCCTTAAATTCTGAGGAAAATGCATGATTTGATCGGAATTATTCTTAATAACATAACAATGAAATCCTTAACTTATGCAGAAAATGCATGATTTGATCGGAATTATTCTTAATAGCACATCAAGAAAATCCTTAAATTCTGAGGAAAATGCATGATTTGATCGGAATTATTCTTAATAGCACATCAAGAAAATCCTTAAATTCTGAGGAAAATGCATGAGATAAAACAAAAATTTATTTAAAAAAAATATTTTATTATTATAAAACATAAAACAAGGAAGAGTTCATAATAAGTGAGCCAATATCACTTTTGTTCCTTTTAATCTATAAAAAACAAAATAAGGAACAATTCATAATAAGTGATGTCACAATATCACTTGTACAATATTAATTAAATATTTTAACTTATAAAAAACAAAATAAGGAACAATTTATAGTGATGTCACAATATCACTTGTTCAATATTAAATAAATATTTTAACTTATAAAAAATAAAATAAGAAACAGTTCATAGTGATGCATAGCACTTGTAAAATATCAATTAAATAATTTAACTTAAAAAAAATTAGAGCAAGTTAACTTACACAACAAATCTCGGAGGTTTTTGTATATTTATATGTTTAACCAGATGTTGAACCAGATCATGACATTCTGGTTCAATATTTCCACAAGCAAATCGATGATGTCATCATGTATTTTTTGCATATTTACGAAATTGTCATCAACATGTTGAGACATGATTTTTAATTTTTGATTATTTTCAGATATTTATTCGTATTTTTTAAACGCGATGATGTTTGTTTATTTGAGTTATAATTAAAATATATAATAAAATCATTTTTAATCAATTAGGACACAGGATGGCTATAAAATAAATAGATTTATTTAAGAAAGAAAACTCTTCTTTGGACACGCGGTTTATTAGTTTCTCTAATTGCGTAGAAAATCACGTTTTTTTTTGCATATTTAGGTTAAACTAAACCCAATTTTTTGTTATTTACTTAATAAATTTAAATTTCTTTATTCACTTATACAAAAACTTATATGAAAATACACTTTCTTCACTTTTTTCACTGACGCATCGCGCACATGAACTACTGAAATATGATTTACGAATAACGAATAAACGTATAATTGAAACAGTGTTGCCAAGTCTCTAAAATTAATTGAAGTAAGTTGATGGTGAGTTTGGCGGTTTTATTAAACGTATATAATAAAATCTACTTAATCAAAAAAAATTTGAAATCTTAACATTTGGCTTTTCAAAGGCAGAAATAATAAAAAAAAAATTCTTAGAGAAAAATATGACCTTTTTCATAATTTTCAGTTTATATTATTTTATATGTTTAAAAGTGGACATTTTTTTTGTTACTTTTACAATATTTTACTTTTGAATCTTTTTTAAAACCATAAACTATACTTGCATATGACATTTCGTCACAAACTTGTAATATTAATATGGTTTAGAATTATAATGATTAAATTAGAATTATAATGATTAAATTTCCTTAATTTATGTAGTTGTAGTTAATTGCATAATTTCTTATGCAAAAATCTGCATAATTTAATCAACTTATTTCATCTAAGACACATGCGATATTTATCTTAATTCATGCAGTGTTTCTGCTTATTTAATACCGGTTTCTCTGTTTTTGTTAACGTGAGGCTATACAGATGTGCATAATCTCATAAAAGTTTAAATATCATAAATTAAGGACATTCTGCATAATTTAATTATTATTCTGCAGAATTTATGGAATTTATCCATAATTGTAAAATCGAATGTGTCATAATATGATTTTTGTAAATATGAAATCGAAATCCATAATACCTGCATTTTTTTTCTATCAGTGTATTTGATTGATTCTTCAGCTATTAGCACATGAAAAAATCCATTACGCAAATCCAACGTTGAAAACATCTTAGCTCCCTGCAGTTGATCTATTTGGTGTTCGATTAAGGGTAGGGGATGCCTGTCTTTTACAACCACTTCATTCAACTTCCGATAATCCACACATAATCTTTTTGATCCATCTTTTTTGTTCGCCAAAACAATTGGACTAGCAAAGCTTGATTTACTTGGCCTAATAATTCCTTCTTCAATCCATTCGTCTATTTGTTTTCTAGTGATGTCTAATTCTAACGGAGCAAGTCTCCTCGGTTTTTGATAGATTGGTTTTTCATCCGTTAAAATTATTTTCATTTCAATGTCAGTTTTTATGTTAGACTTCTTATTCGGATCATAATTGATAACCATCTTCTTAATCTGGTCAACAACTGAGTTATTTTTGATATGAACACAACACAATGTCGTCCTTTTCTATGGTTAGCAAATAATTATCTGGAACAAACTTTTTCATGGTGACTCCTAAGGGACTAAGAGTAGTTACAGTCTTTCTTATTAACTCTTTTCCCAAAATGATGTCAACTGGTAAGATGTTATCTGAAACAACGTGAAATACAGTGTCATATTCTTCACCATCTACACTGACCTTAGTATAAAATCTTCAAATTGTCTTCATCCCTTTACGTCCAACACCATGGAACACTGTGGTTTGACTATCAAAATCTGGTTCACCTATACTCAGATACTTATTCTTTGCCATGCAGTGAATGTCACTTCCCGTGTCAATCAAGGCATACAACTCTTTGCCATGAACCGTAATTTGTTTCACGTCACCTATAGAATCAGTTTTTGTTTGTTTGACATCTTGGAGCAATGTGACACATTTGAAACATTTCGGCCCCCTTTCCTTGTTTACACAATTTTTACCAACGTGTCCCAAACCACCACAGTCATAACATCTTAATATTCGCCTCGATTTGCTTTCTGGTTTAGAGGTTTGTTCTACTTCTTTAATGCTCATTTCTCGTTTAGTTTTCCTCTTCATAAGCTCATAGATATCAAGCTTACGTTTAAAATCACCCATCTTATCTGTGCCGTACAATATCGCCTTATTGGACTGTGAGTCTGAGATTCCGTCAATGCAATATTGTATTATTGATTCGTCTTCGATCTTACCCAATTTACCAAGTTCTCTTAGGCAAATCAAATAACTTCTGAAAGATTCATCGGGTCTCTTCTTTCTATTGCTCGTCTTCATCTCCTTCTAATCCATATTCATTAATGCTTATATTACTATTTAAATTTTCGAACTTACTTATTTCCCCTAATTTCCTGGGAAAAGAAATTCCATTTAAGTTTAATAGTGTTGAGTAATGAGGATATGATGATAACCTCACGAGATGTGCAACTGTAGGACATAATGCTGATGTTACTGCCCATGCAAAACAAGCATCATCGTGGTTATTTAAATTTATTATGGCTTTTTTTTGTTCAATTTTTTTTGGTAATTTTATATAACATGAAGCTTGTAACGGATTAAATTTATTTATATTGACTTCTAAATAACACCTCTAATGTCCATCCTGAATCTCTTTCCTGGAAATCTTCACTTTGTGCATCAATATAGCTTATCATCAAATCATATTCTTCGCTTAGATTAACACCATCATTAATAATAATATTTTTGGTATTAAATGATTTAATGCAACAACTTTTAGTACTATCATCTTCTTTATTGGCAAGAAACTTTCCATATTGTCCAAACAATTCAAAATTAACTTTTATTGTTGTATTTATTTCTAATTGTTCTTGAATTAAATTTATGACCCTCTTTTTTACTACATTTAAAAATTGTGCAATATTTATGAAATCTGTAGCATCAGAAATTCTAAAAGATATAATACGATTTTTAAATGCTGAATTTATAACTTGAATGTTCTCATTATTATCATACTGTTTGATAACCCAGAACCATCCAATTATAACTACTATTGAAGATGTAAAGTTGCAATTATTGTTGGAAAAAATTACACACCGAGGACCAAATGCCTATACCAAATTTGTTGAAATATTGATTGATATTAATGAATCATTTTTTAATATGATATCAAATATAATTTACATTTAAATGTTAAAATGAGTACAAAATAAAAAAAACTTAAAACAGAAATTATTTTCTAACTTTTTTTTATTATTAAATTTTACAAAAAAATTTATTTCCCCACTTTTTATAGAGTTTCTCTATTTTGAAACTCAAATGAAATTGTTTTTTCCACCCATGTTATTTTCATTGTTAGAAGATGGTCTGGATTAAATTTATCCACCTCATCTTGGGAAATCATTTCGCCAAATTTGCTTCGCAAAAATGTGCTCGTTTCTTCCATGTCGATCATGATCCTCGGCCCAAATCTAGTTTTAACCCTACTTAGTCTTCTTATAGGGTAAATTTTATTCAGCACCAATTCGTCAAATCTGACTAACGGTAAAAATGTTTGGGCTGTTCCAATGTTGTTGAGTTAAGAAAATTAGAAATGGCAGAATTACTTACATTTTTTTTTGATGCAGAATCGACATAATTCAAGACACATTAATTTAATTTAATCTTAAATCCTAATTTTTTCTATGAATCAATATAATATAATAAAACTCCTTGTCTTTTTAATAATTAAAATTAATCAAGACCAATCATACATGAATTTTTGAGATTGAGTTAAGAAAATTAGAAATGGCAGAATTGCTTAGATTTGTTTTTGAGGCAGAATCGACATAATGCGAGACACATTGATTTAATTTATAGTTAGATCTTAATTTTTCGAATGAATTATTGTAATTATATGGAAAAACCTCTTTTATACAATATTATATAATACAAAGCGAACTCTTCTTTAGAAATTAGGGTAATCTCCGCCGATCTCCCATTGCAGATTCCATTGAATCGAAAAATTGCCAATGTTGATTACCACGTCTACTTTTGTTGTTGTTGTCCTTTATTCGCTTGTATGTCCTTTTAAAGACTTTCGTTTTATTAGATTATTCCACCTACAACAAATTCTTCGGTAGACAAAATCTTGCCAATGTCATCCCAAATTGTCTTGTTGTTATGTCCGGCTTTACCAAATTTTGTGAGATTGGAAGCCCAAGCCGAAATCAACCCATTTATTTGATCTGCAGTCAAATGTACTATAATAAAAACATATTAAGCTTGGTTTTTGCTTTATAATTATTGAAATAATGTACCTGTATCTGCAAGAACTTAATCAGTAGCATTCTTTTGATTTTCATTATCATCATCATCATCCATAGGAAGAGTACAATACGACTTCAACCGGTCGGCAGCGATCACCCCACGAAATCTTCTCTCAGACTGAACAACTCCCGGAACATCTTCTATTACATAACGATCTCCATGAAGAACTTCAACAACCACATATGGTCCCTTAAATTTGAGTTGAAGTTTTTTACTTTCGCCCGTTACTATTGGTTCTCTTCTAGCTAATACGAAACTTCCCACATGATAAACATCAGCGGGTGGATTCTGTACGCGCATCGATATTTTATCACATAGAGATTTTCTCTATCCCAGATATCAATGTGAAAAAAAATGTCGATTCTGTACGACCCATTGATATCTCGGCATAGACAATTTTTTTTGTCTATGCCGCCTAGTCATTTAGTGCGCCATCTTTTGAACATACAGTTGTAACTATTGAAAACTTTACAACAAATATTAATTTTTGTTGTATTAACATGTTTTTTCATGAAAATCATAGATATTTGTTGTTGTTGCTATGATGAAATATTGAAATAAAATTAATAATTTGTACGGATGTACAAAGAAAATCATATAAGATTTTATATTAATACAATTAATTATTAAGCTAAATTTTAATTAATTGTATTTATTTAAATTAATTATAAATAGCAAAATAATAATTCAAAAAGACAAGGAACATAATAATAGAAAATCAGTTTACTTAACAATTGAATTCTTTTATATTTTTGAAAATATGTACATAGGTACATATTTTAAAAATAATTTTCTTCTCAATTTTTTTTTTTGTCTAATTATCAAATTTTCTTCTTTTAATTTATTTTTAGAACATAAAAAATGCATACAATAAAATTATAAATAATTCTACAGTTATTCAGTCTTTTAAAATGTTTTATTTTACTTTTTATTTAGTTTCCACAGGGCTAATAGCTGTTGATAAAATACCAATTTTGTTAGCCGATGTGTGTGATAAATTGTCAATACACAGGCTTACAGAATACACTTTACGATCGCTTCTCTTTAATCACAGCGCCACATAGATATGCGTACGTTTTAAAAATTTCTAATAGACAAAATCTCTATGTCTATGTCATATAGAATCGGAAATAAGATATCACACAATCTATGTGCGATATCACTCAATCTATGCGCGTACAGAATCCACCCGCAGGTGTACCATGTTTTTTTTATGAAAAATCAACTTTTGATACTCTTGATTCTTTTTAATACGTTCAGACGCTTCTTCTCGCAATGAGTCAATATCCGGAAGTCATCGTCTTGAAGTGTGACTGTAAGTTTTTCTGTAAAAATAGTTCTTGGTCAAAAACCAAATAATAATTGTTAGGGCGTTACTTGAGTAACAGAATTCGGTAAACTGTGTATAGCCTATTGAATCTGACGTAATGAATCGTCCCATGATTTCTCACTTTTTGTTTCTGCGTAGTGCGTTAAGTATTGTGCGGTAATAACGCTTAACTTGTCCGTTAGCACGACGAGTGGCGGTAGCATTCAATACATGTTAAATTCCATGCTCCTCACAATATGTTTTAAAACCTTTCGATGTAAACGAAGTTCCTCTATCGGTCACAATTCGGTATGGAGATCCAAAATGTGTTGATAATACTGGTTTCGTTGATGTATTAACCACTGCCTTTATGATACAGTATTTTGTAAACGCATCAACAATAACGAGAATATGCGTATTTCTTTTTTGAGTTTTTACAAACGTTTTTACAAACGTCCATATGCCATGTATAACAGGGTAATGGTGTTTTTTCGATTGGATGCAACTGTGCTCCAACTTTTTCTCCTGGAGTTTTGTAAAAAGCACATTCTATACATGATTTTATGTACTTTGTTATAAACCGACGCATTCCTGTAAACCAATACTTTTGCTTCACCCCTGCAAGTGTTTTTTCTACCCCAAAATGTCCCATTTCATCATGAAATACTCTAACTATTCGCCATCTACATGCATGTGGTATGCATTGACACTATCCAATCATCGCGATCTATGTTGATATGCATTACATCTAAGCTTGCCGGTTCACTCAATTATGGTTCTTCTACTGGGTATCGACTTAGTGTGTCAACATGTATCATTTGTTTTCCTTCACGGTGCTTAACTTCAAATTCGCAGTCCACTTCAGTGGGCGTGGGTTCAAATCCCACTTCTGATATGTAAGACTAAAACACTTTTTAAACTCAACTTATTTATTATTAAAGTCTTAAAAATATACATTAAATAAAAACTAGATTTAATACAAAGAAACTTTCACTATGTTGTGCACGTCCTTCTTCATCGACGGCCATTAGAACTCTCTTTTTTTCTTTCACTGCAGCTCCTTCTATATGCAATATTGCAACATAAAAACTTAAACAAAATATAGCGCCAAATTCAAATTAATTCATTACACAGATATAAAAATATTTTTGAAAAGGGTTATACACCAAATTGGACAACAGAAATCTTTAAAATTCGAAAAATTCAAAATACTTATCCAATTACTTACCTTCTGGAAGATTATAACCATCAACCTATTTCTGGAGGATTTTATCAATTGGAAATTCAAAGCGTTAAATATAAAGATTTTTATTCAATTGAAAAAATTTTAAAGAAAGGAAAAAAAAGGGGAAAGTCCTTGTAAAATGGTTAGGATTTAATGACAAACATAACTCATGGATTAATGCTGAATACTAATAATATTTATTCATTTAATTTACAGAAAAAAAAATATATATACAAAAATATAAAAAAATATAAGAATTTTTTTTTATTATTTAATTATCCAAATAATAAAAAAAAAATATAGTAATAAGATTTTTTTTATGTATTGTAAATTTATAAACATAATGTAGTATATACATAATAATATAATATTAATAAATAATAATAATAATAATAAATAATAAATAATAATAATAATAATAATAATAATAATAAATAATAATAATAATGATTTTTTCTTTTCTTTTTTTTTTAACTATAAAATTAATGTACCATTAATTGTGCCAATAAAAAATTTGGAAATATATATCTCTTATCATCACCCCCATTTAAAACAATTTTTTTGCTGTATCGTATAAAGCGTGTGCTTTGTACTTTTTATAGTCTGCTGGAGATGAGAGAGATTTATATTTTCAAATAATGTGTTAGAGTAATTATTAAAAGTTATTTTTTTTGTTATTGCATTTTTAACTCCTTTAGCTTTTTTCTTTAAATCAGACAGAGTTTGACAGCAATACATTTTAGCTCTTAAACCTATAAACTCTGTCATTATATTTGAATTTAATTCGTCTTTCATTAGACCATAAATTTTTTTATTTAATTGTAAAATTTCAAACTGATTATCTGAAGGAAAGTCGGAGGTATCAAATTTTTCTGGATTATTCTTGATTACATTGTAAATATTTTTATCATTACTAGTTATATGATAGATCAAACTATCTGTATCGGTGTACAATAATTTCAATTCATTTAATTTATATTCTTATAACATAAAGTTATAATGAAAATCATATAAAATCTTTTGGATAAATATAAAATTCAAAACCCTAAATTTTTTAATATCCTTAAGTTTAATGGGAAATTCTGTTATATTAAATTTTTCTACATGTGAACTTAAGTATTGACTATAAGAATTAATCCTAGGTTCTATTTCGGGGTACAAATGAGTAATTAAACAACACATTTTTATCGAAATCATTTTTTGATTCTTTTCTTAAATTGCTATTTAAATCGACATATTCTTTAAGCCATGGTGATTGTTGAAATTTTAATACACGATGGCATTTGGTTAATATCATACCGAGATTTAAGCATTGTTTTAAATTCTCTATATGTATAATATAATTTTTTTTTTCATTTAATATTGTTAACAAGTTCTTTATTCCTTTTGTTTTCATTGGTGGTAACATATGTTCTGGACATAGAGGTAAATCAGAATGCAAATAATGTAAACTCTCAGGATAATCTAAATCTACTTCTAAAATATGTCTTTCATTTGATTCATTCGAAATATTTGTTATAAAATCTAAATCTGAAAAATCGCCAATATCATCGACCCATTGAAATTCTCCAGTAGATAAATATTTTGTCATTACGACGAAACCATACAAATTATTAACATCAAAATACATTAAATAACTAGTTGGAAGTTCTGCGTTATATTGCTCTTTCATATAAATATGATTAGCTTTCCCATGTCGATTCGATCATTGGGAAACACCACCCCTAATCCCCCCTTCCAAAAATAGAATCATATCAACATCTGTTAATAGATCTAATTCTATTTGAGTTATTTTTAACATTGCATCAAATGCTAAGCCAGGTGCAGTATAATAATGCAAAGGATCTAAACCGTATACCTCCAATGCTTTTTCACGAAAATTTTCAAAAATATCCGTTAATAATAATACATCAGTTTTCAGATATAAATCTGTATACTGAGCTAAATTATTAATATTAAATCGCGACCATATATTTTGAGCATGTTTATAATCATTATCATCAATATGCTCATTATTTAATTTACTGAAAAAGCATTTTTTTGGTGGTAATTCAGTCTCTAATAATTTTTCATTATGATCAATATAATCATATGGAAATATCCCTTTCCTTTTTAATAAATGGAATTCTTCCATTGTATTACATGATTCTAAAAGGGTGGTTTTATTAGTATCATCTAAGATTGATACTAAATTATCTAAAGAGCTATTTAAACATCTATAAGAATCTAAAATCCTAAGTTTAACGTGTGTTCATCTATTAAGATAAATAGATTTCGTAAAGGAAATATATTTTTCTCTAAAAACCCCCGTTAAATGGCAGTGATCGCGTACTTTTCTTACCATTACGCTAAACGATTTCTCACAAATATGGCATACGAGAGATTTTCTAAATCTCTCTTCATCTTTTCCCGACATTGGAACATTAGTTTTTTTCAATAAACGACCGAATTTATATGCTATATGTGTAACCTCTGTAACAAACCATTTGGCGCAATCCAGACCCGAATATGTTTTAAATTTTGATAGTGAGGAATCAAAAGAACATTTCAAATAAAAGGCTACTTTCATTGGAATATGTTCTTGATATGCACTATTGTTTGTTTCACACATCGGTTTTAAAATACATTCAAAGTCAGCGTACACAACAAATGGTTGCTTAATTTTAGTATTAAAATTTGTAAATTCTAATTTTGCTTTATCATCAGCTGGTAATGTATTTCTACAATTATTTATACGTCCGCAATTTTCTTTATGACTATTTAACTTTAACTGATTATGGAAATATAAAAGACATACATCACAAATTGTTCGCGAAATGAAACACAATAAATCAATCTTTTCTGCACATTTAACCTTATGTTTTTCAAATAATAAAAAAACTAAAAGGTTCACTGTTCTTGGCTATATTTTAAATAAAAAATAATAAACTAATAAATTCACTAATAACAATTCATAACTTAAATAAATATAATAACTAAATTTCACTCTATGAGAACTAAATGTGATTCATAATTCAAGTCTTAATGTTTTAATTATAATACAGATTTTATTTAACACTTTAATTCAATTTAATAGAACAAATAGTTTAATGATAATTCAATAATAATGCAATAATAATTCCAATTCAAATATACTTAATAATAATATACTAATAGTAATGATTGTTGTTGAGATGTTAGTCCTTCCAAAGTCCAAGATGAATAGGAAGATGATCTGTCAGCTTAATAAGAATGTGCTTATTTTTTGACAATTCGAAGAGTTTTCGATATTCGTGATTTCGTTTAACTTGTATAAATTCATGTTTCGTGTTTTCGTGTAATATGTAAAATTCATGTTTCGTGTTGTCGTTTAATATTTTAATGGTTGGGTTGCCCAAACATTCTCCCGGCAGTTAAGGAATTCCTTAACTTTCTTCATCATCGGAAGTGAGTGGAAATGATACAACTTTCGAAATTGGACGTTTTAATTCACCTTTTGATGTTCGAACTGAGATGACTCGAACTACTTGATCATAACCTGGGTGAAGATCAGTCACTCTGGCTGTTAACCACCTTGTTGGTGGAAGATTAGGCTCAATGATTAAAACCAAATCTCCAACCTTGATGTTTGTGTGTTTTGACTGCCACTTTGGTCTTTGCTGTAGGGTAACCAAATATTCGACAATCGTGATAATGTAACATGTTCCAAATTGGGTTCTGGAATAGAACATAATGGCTCTCCAATCAAAAAATGTCCGGGTGTTAGAACATCATAGCTGTTGACGTCTGATTGATTGAGTGGAGATAGAGGCCTTGAATTTAACAAAGCTTCGATTTGAGATAATAAGGTGACCATCTCTTCAAATGTAAGTGTTGCTTCCTTAACCACTCGTACTAAGTGGTGTTTGACAGATTTTACCCTGGCTTCCCAGAGACCGCCAAAATTTGGGGCAGCTGGAGGAATAAAATGCCAATTGACACCCATCTGTAGAAGAAAATGAGAAATTAGGTTTTGTTTTTTAAACTGGGTTAATTGTTTGATGATCTCGTTGTTAGCTCCCACGAAATTAGTGCCATTGTCACTAAACATATCAGATGGTAATCCTCGGCGGGAGATAAATCGTCTGAGTGCTGCCATGAATGCTTCTGTTGTTGTTGACAAGCTCAAGATGCATGGATTTAGTGACCAAACAGATAAATAGAGCTATGTAGCCCTTAGTGGTTTTAGCTCGAGGTCCTCGACTGTGGTTAAGTTTTAAAGTCAAAGAGTACTGAAGATGTGTTTCTTCGGTAAAATCATTGGATGAGTGGTGTCGTATGATAAATGTGATGACTGTAAACGACCTCCAACTCTGATCAGCCCTTCTCGATCCACAAAAGGAGTTAAAGATTTTAATGAACTTTGCCTGGATACTTGAGAAGTGCGTGTAAGTTCTTTGATATCATCATAGAATTCCATTTCTTGAGCCCATCGAACACAAATGTTAGTTGATTGACGAAGCTCATCAGTAGTAATGACCCCAATATTACGATCATTATTGGATTGTCTAGAATTAAATATAAATCTTTTACAAAAACAGATTATTAATAAAATTTTTGAAAGAGAGGAAACTTCATTAAATAAAGTTTCTAATACATCGTTTTTGATTTTGACGTGATGAATCTGTAGTATGTGTTTTTCTTCTAGATTGATTTTTGATGGTAATGTGTATCCTGTGTTGATGGGCCAAGAGTCTGAAAATAACGATAGCCAATTCGGGCCATTCCACCAAAGTATATTATCCTTGAGCGAATCTGGAGAAATTCCGCGAGACGCACAGTCAGCGGGATTTTCTGCAGATTTAACATGATTCCACTGCTTAGATGGAATTATATCAAGAATCTCCGATGTTCTGTTAGCAACAAATGTGTTCCACCGTCGAGGGTGATCAGCTAACCAAGCTAGGACAATCATTGAATCTGTCCATGCATAAGTGGGTATTTCGTCATCTTTTAGTGCTGATTTGACCGTCTTCATTAATCTTGATAAGAGCAAAGCGCCGCAAAGTTCCAATCTCGGAATTGAAATTTGTTTAAGTGGGGCCACTCGTATTTTAGATGAGATTAAGTTGACGACTGGTACACCAGAGACATTGCATGACCATGAATAAATTACTGCTGCGTATGCATATTCAGAGGCATCAGAAAAGCCAATTAATTTAATTTTGCTGTTTGGTGCTAACATTAATCGTGGGATGGAAATGTTTTCTAAGCTTTTAATTTGATTTTTTATTACATACCAATGATTAGCTATCTCATCTGGTACAACATCGTCCCAATCTAATTTTAATAACCAAAGTTTTTGGAGTAACATTTTGATAGTTATTACAGTTGGAGCCAACCATCCTAGAGGATCGAAAATTTTGGATACTTCCGAGAGAATGACTCGTTCACTAATTCACTAATAACAATTCATAACTTAAATAGATATAATAACTAAATTTCACTCTATGAGAACTAAATGTGATTCATAATTCAAGTCTTAATGTTTTAATTATAATACAGATTTTATTTAACACTTTAATTCAATTTAATAGAACAAATAGTTCAATGATAATTCAATAATAATGCAATAATAATTCCAATTCAAATATACTTAATAATAATATACTAATAGTAATGATTGTTGTTGAGATGTTAGTCCTTCCAAAGTCCAAGATGAATAGGAAGATGATCTGTCAGCTTAATAAGAATGTGCTTATTTTTTGACAATTCGAAGAGTTTTCGATATTCGTGATTTCGTTTAACTTGTATAAATTCATGTTTCGTGTTTTCGTGTAATATGTAAAATTCATGTTTCGTGTTGTCGTTTAATATTTTAATGGTTGGGTTGCCCAAACACAAATAAATATTGAGCCCTTATGACTACTTATTTGCTTACTCAAAAGTTTGGATAAATCTTTTATATAGCAAAAATGAAAAACATTTGAATTAATTGTATTATAAATATTTGAATGCATATTATTATTATTATTATTATTATTATTATTATTATTATTATTAATAGAAGGAATTATTAATAAATGAATTATTCTTCTAGAATCATTAACAATATTTTTTGAATTATATAATAATTGAATAATTCCTTCATCATTATTATCACTTTCATCATCATCTAAAAAATATATTTTTAAAGCAAGATTATTGCTTTTCTCGAATTTTTTAATATCCTTAAGTTTAATGGGAAATTCAATCCCTGTTATATTAAATTTTTCTACATGTGAACTTAAATTTTGACTATAAGAATTAATCCTAGGTTCTATCGGAGTACAAATGAATAATTAAACAATACATTTTTATCGAAATCATTTTTCGATTCTTTTCTTAAATTGGTATTTAAATCGACATATTTTTTAAGCCATGGTGATTGTTGAAATTTTAATACACGATGGCATTTGGTTAATATCATACCGAGATTTAAGCATTGTTTTAAATTCTCTATGTGTATAATATAATTTTTTTTGCATTTAATATTGTTAACAATTTCTTTATTCCTTTTGTTTTCATTGGTGGTAACATATGTTCTGGACATAGAGGTAAGTCAGAATGCAAATAATGTAAACTCTCAGGATAATCTAAATCTACTTCTAAAATATATCCTTCATTTGATTCATTCGAAATATTTGTTATAAATTCTAAATCTGAAAAATCGCCAATATCATCGACCCATTGAAATTCTCCAGTAGGTAAATATTTTGTCATTACGACAAAACCATACAAATTATTAACATCAAAATACATTAAATAACTAGTTGGAAGTTCTGCATTATATTGCTCTTTCATATAAATATGATTAGCTTTCCCATGTCGATTCGATCATTGGGAAACACCACCCCTAATCCCCCCTTCCAAAAATAGAATCATATCAACATCTGCTAAAAGATCTAATTCTATTTGAGTTATTTTTAACATTGCATCAAACTCTTTTGCCGTTACTCTCGGTTTGAATTCCAGCAGACATCTGATTCCATTTTTTGATCAATTCATTAACGGTTGACTGATACAAATAACAAAAAAATTATTATAAATAATTATTAAATAAAATATGAAAATAATGTGTTTACCATTTTATATTAACTTTACTTTACAATATTTTTCGCGATACTGTCTAACTGGTAACATTAGCCCATTATATTTATATTATATTATTAAAAGAAATGTACAATCAATAAAAAACAGTTGTTCAGATATTGGCACATCGTCTACCATATCTTATTAATGATGATGACCTTGTTTTTATAATTTAAATAAAAATATTTATTATTAAGGATAACATCCTCGACTTTGCGAATTGCAAACTCAGAATTGTTAATTGCCCATTGAGAAATGTTTTGGATTTGATGATTGTCATCATCATTTTCTGGATAAACAAAACATGTTTTTATTTCTTCAAAAGAATTATTACAATTAAATTATTAATAAAATTTTATAAAAATATTTTTACTTAATAAAAATCAATTATTTGTGATTAAATTTAAAATTGCTTTATGTCCCCATGGAAGTGTTTGATTTGAGCCAGGGACGTTTATCGTCATAATTTTGTAAAGTGAGTTTGTTTACTATTATTTATTACTTCTGAACACATATTGTTGTCTCATCAGTATTTTATTGTTAATAAGACAATTTATAAAATCTTTCGAGCATTCATTTTTGACTACACTTTTTTTTATCCCCTTTATCTTTGGCTCATTTTCTATAATAATACAATAAGTCTTTGATTTCAATCTTACAAATTCTAATATTATTTTTCCACCCGCTTCATCTTTAAATTTACCCACTTCACCCTTATGCAGTAATGGTAAATTAACTCTATTGTTTATTGGAAGATTACTTGTATCAAAGTGTAAAAGGTCGCTCTTTATGTCGTCATAATAATCGTTTGTTTTTATTTTGTAAATAAATGAGTCCGTGTCTGTATACATTAACATTACATTATTTAAATATTTCAGTTTCAGATAGTCATAATGAAATTCGTACATTAAAACCTTTGACAATTCTAAAATACAAAATCCTGCGTAAATAGGTTTATTATAAGTAATTTTTATTTTATTTAATTGAATCGGTACTAAATTTTCAGGAAATACAGATGATGAATGAAAATTTGCTTTACTTATTAGTATACTTGCACCAAACTTATTCTTGATATCCTCCCAATGTGTTAAAAGACGAACACCCCTTCTTTTTTCGACATTTTCAATTGTCTTTCCAAAATTCGCGTTATTCATTAATTTGTAAAAATACTTTTCAAACACATTAACACTTTTATTTCTAAAATCACTATTTAATTCTATGTAGCTTTTAAGCCAAGGATTTTGATTGAATTTTAAAATTCTATAAATTTTTTTAATACTAAGCCATGCTTAATACATTGAAATTATCTTGGTAGATTAAATATGGTAGTGTCAGGAATATTATTAATATTCAATAAAATAACTTTAAAATCGTTTAAACCACATTTATTTATTTACCAGTACTTTCATGTCCCCTCTTGACAATCTAGTTTTTTCTTATCTTCTCGCTTTACATTTTTCACTCTCTTCTCTTTTACATGTTTGTCAACTTAATAATAATAAAATAAAAATAACAACGAATCAAATAAATGACAGAGCCATCTATACAGACTTAACAATAAACAATAATTAACACCCAAAAATTCAAATTCAAATTCATTACCTACATTCGGCAATTTCTGACAAATCCAATCGACCCCGATTGCGCGGGACTTCTATAATACCTTTTCATGTTGAAAGGTGCATATTAAACAATTTATTTGTCCGTTTTCGTCCAGGTAGGTCTTTTATAACGTATCGTTCGTTAGGTAAAACTTTCGTGACAAAATATGGTCCGCGATATTTTGGTAGTAACTTTTGGTTTACTCCAGCAGTAGTTACTGAAATCATAATCCAATCACCACGTTTATAAACTTCTGATTGCTTCCGACGTTTATCAAAGTTTTTTTTTATTAGTAATCTGATTATGTATTGTTTCGTCAACAATATCTTTTCGAATTTTATTTATGTCTCGAACCGTATCATTAAGCGTTTCGATATATTGTTGTAAAAGATCATTATTATTATTTTGATTAATTCCAAAAAGAGCCATGGATGGGGTCGTATTAATACTTCTATTTAAAGTACTATTAAAGACGTATTCAGCGTCTGATGAAACGTTATCCCAAACAATGTTCTTTTCAGAATCAGTCATTTTCGCTAACATCGGAATTAGAGTGCGATTCATCCTTTCCGGATTTTGGTTGAAACGTTATACACTTTAAACAACTCTTAATAAATCCTATATTTTTTTCTTCCATGTTAGGAAAGTAATAATTTCGTTTAATCATTTCATTTACTTTATTAACTCCAACATGACCGATATCATGGAGTTTACGCATTACATTATCTTCTAAATCGCATGGCACATAAAATAGTAACTTCTCGTTAATAAACTAAATCATCCCGAATCTCGTACAAAGGATGCGTTTCTCTCAATAAATGATTTTTAGTTTAATTATACGTTCGTCTTTTAATTAGTGCAATGAAAGCGTTTGCAAAAACGGACATTCGCGTAAAACAAGAATGGAACTTACTCGACTTAACGCATCTACGTGTCTCATTTTTGTTGCATTTTTTTTTTGTTTAAGAGAATTGCAATCCGTTATAATTCTAAATTTAATTCCGTGCAAATATATCCTAAACCGTTTTAAAGCATTTATAATGGCTAGTGCCTCGAGTTCAAAAGAATTATATTTAGATTCCGCGTCAGTTGTTCGTTTACTGTAGAAAAATACAGGATGGAAAAGTCCATCTGTTTGCTTTTGTAAAAGTATAGCACCGTACCCCAAGGAACTTGCATCGGTAACTAATTCGGTTTCTAATTCTGGATTGTAAATTCGTAATATTGGTCCGGAAATCAATTTTCGTTTAAGTATTTCAAAACTTTCCAATTGTCGTGTACCAAAATCATACGCACTATTTTTCTTAAGGAGTTCCTATAATGGTTTTGCTATTACTGATAAGTTAGGAACAATCTTTCTAAAGAAACTCGTTAATCCAACAAACCGAAATAGTTCATGCTGTTGTGATTTTCTTTTGCGAGGGAATTTTTATTTTGAACATAATTCCATTGTTATTATTAATTGCGGCAAAAGTAATAATTTGAGATAGTAAATTTATGTCCAGATCTTTTGAAGACTGTCTCGTTAGTGTTTAGGTAATGATCTAGAATGTCTTGATTACGTAATATGTCTTTACGTATTTGACTAATTTCTATTGAAAATTTTGTACAAAGATCAGTTTTTATTATGGAAAATGAGTTTATGCATAGCTCTTTAATTTTAGTTCTGATATTTTGTAAATTAAACAATAATGTACGATAATCATCTAGATTTATAAAAGTTACAATATTCCATTCTTCATTGTAAAAGTGTACCTGTCCAATGGGTTGAAAGAAGATGCTTGTGTAGGGATGCAGTTCCGTTAGTTGTGCCGATGTTAAATTTATGTCGGGAACGGCATTTATTAGTTTAGTTAAAGTGACGACAATCAATATTATTCTTAACATGCTTCCTAGATCTTGCTTCTTGCGTATAAAAAAAAATTATATACATTTTTGTTTATTTTATTTTAATTTTATTATATATTTTTTTCTTGAAATTTGACCCTTTTTTTTTTTTTAAACAATAAAGAAAAAAAGAAATGAAAAGAAAGAGTAAGGAAATTACTTGTTGTTTTGTAAATTATGAAATGTGAGACCTTTTGCTCTACCGTGGTCAGTTTGTTTATTTTTTTTTTTATTTTTGTTTTCATTTTGTTATGAAAAATTTATTTTATGTACGTTTGTTTTATTGTAAAGAATGTGTGAAATACTATATATTCAAGATTACTATGTTAGTTTCTGGGCCAATGTTTTCCACTGACTTAATGTGATTTGATTATTATGAACAGATGTTTTAATTTTGTTATTTTCAGTGTCTTTTATACTTGATATTGTTTTAATCTGTCATTATGTACGATTTTTATACATTTTTTTTTTATTGCCGTATTGTGTGGTCAGATAATGTCAGCGACCTCGTATGGTCCTAACCATAGGGCTTCTAATTTGTTCTTTCGTGTCTCGTTTCGTAATAATATTTTTTCTCCTACGTTAGGTGAAAAGGGATTTAAATGTTTATCGTATTGCTCTTTTGATTTTATCTTATTTTTCATTAATTCCGGGTAGGGATTACGGAACGAAACCGACTATTCTCAAACTCAATTATTGAGTTTACTCTTCTTATTTTTTTTTCGAATGTATTGTCTTGTAAAAATAGCAAACAAGCATATTGTTTAAATGTACGTATACATGCATTAGTGTGAAAAGTACGATTTATGATGGTGTTAGTATGAGCAATAATTTAATACTTCGAACGAAACTCAAATTTTGTCAAAACCAGTTGGAAATAAATTTTGCGTTTCGTTCAAAATATTACTCATAGTAAGTTATTGCATATACTAACACAATCATAAATCCTACTTTTCACACTAATGCATGTATACGTTCATGCTTGTTTGCTTTTTTACAAGAAAATACATTCAAACAAAAAATAAGAAGGGGAAACTCAATAATTGAGTTTGAGAATAGTCGGTTTCGTTCCGTAATCTCTCCCCCGCTTTGGCAATTGTATGTGCTGTTTGTAATCGCATTTTTAAATCATTTGCATAGTCGTCGTAATTATAACACTTGTCGGGTTCTTTTTTTAAGTTTGTTGGTAATTCTGCTTTGTATCCGTAAAGGAGTTCGAAGGGAGTATAATTGGTACTTGAGTGTGGGGTTGTGTTGTACACAAACATTGCATAAGGGAGCCATGTGTTCCATGTTAATTTATCCTTAGTGTTGTAATTTCGAAGATATTCCTATAAAGTACGGTGACTGCGTTCAAGCGCGCCATTGGTATGTGGGTGGTATGCTGTGGTTTAAATTTTTTTCATATTTAGCAGTTTACAAACATTTTTAAATAAGGAGCTTAGAAAATTTGTACCTTGGTCCGTCAATATTGATTCTGGAGTACCATATTTACATATTATTTTAGTGACAAATTGTTCGGCAATCGTACTTTTTCAGAATCTGGTAAAGGTATTGCATCTGAGATCTTGATGAGATCATCTTGGAACGTTAATATGTATTTATTATTATTATTTTCCATCTCATTAATCTAGATGATGGATCTTTGACACTAAACATCCATATCAATGGTTTATGGTCAGTTACGACGGTGAACTTTCTGCTGTAAACATAAGGTCGGAAATTATGGACAGCCCATACTATGGCTAATAACTCTTTCTCAATTGTGGAATAATTAGTTTCTGCTTTACTTAGAGTTCGACTGGCGTAAGATATCGGGAGATCTTTTCCTATTTCTCCTTGAGATAATACCGCGCCGATAGCTTTTCCACTCGCATCAGTGGTTAAAATAAATTCTTTTTGGAAATCTGGGTATTGCAGCAAAGGTGGAGTTGTCAGTAATTGTTTTATTGAATTGAATGAGTTTTCGCATTCTACCGTCCACTCGAATTTAACTTTTTTTTTTAGTAACATATTGATTGGTTGTGCAATCATTGAAAAATCTTTAATGAACTTTCGATAATAATTAGCTAATCCTAGAAAGGATTTGACACCTTTTTCATTGGTTGGTCGTGGAAAATCTAGTACCGATTTTACGTTAGCTGGGTTTGGTTTAATTTCGTTGGAAGTAATGACGTGTCCTAAATAATTTATTTCACGTCGAAGAAATGGGCATTTATTGATTTGTAATTTGAGATTGAATTTTCTCATGCAGTTAAAAATTTCGATCAGTTTAGTATTATGATCGACTAGATTCTTACCATATATGACAATGTCGTCCAGGTAAACAAAACATTTAAAGCCTTGTAGTCCTGTGAGGACATGATACATCATTCTCTGAAACGTAGCAGGAGCACCTTTTCGTCCGAATGGCATCCGTTTAAATTCGAAATGGGCAAATGAAGTACTAAAAGCTGTCTTTTGTTGATCTTCCTTATCAAGAATTATTTGGTGGTAACCGTTGGCTAAACCTAAGGTGGAGAAGTATCTAGAATGACCTAACTGGTCAAGGATTTCTGTAATGTTTGGCAAAGGGTATGCGTCCCCAATTGTGGCTTCATTTAATTTACGAAAATCCACCACAACACGCCATTTCATTTCTCCGTTTTCGTCGGCTTTCTTATGTACAATTAGTAATGGTGCGTTCCAAGGACTTGAACTGGGATGAATTATATCGTCAGTTAACATTTTCGAAAATTGTTTATTAATTTCTTCTTTCTGAGATTCGGCTAACCGGTATGGTCGTATATTTATTTTTGTGGTATCATGCATTAATGGAATTTTATGGGTGGTGGCGTTGCTATGAGTCAATTTATCACCTTCGAAATAAAAAATATCGTGGTATTTATGGCATATGTCTAAAATGGATTCTTTTTCTTCTGAATTTAAATCAGCGTCCAGGTTTAAACTTTCATTTATTTTATTAATTCTATTTTCAAGATTTTGGTTATATTGGACAATGTGATAATTATTTAAAGATTCCAACTTAGGTTTAAAATTTACTAATTTTATTTCATAATCATTACTGTTTATTATTGCCACGATAGTTTCGTTATTCAAAGGTTGCACTATTGCATTTGCGATATACACACCCTGTTCTACTTCCTCGGAAACACAGAGCATTTGTTGTTCGCACGCGTTGACTTTTATTAACTGTTCTGATCGTGGTTTGATTTCACCGGATGATTCGAAATTAGGTATTTCTAGAATATTATTTCTGAAATCGATGTTGGTTTGATTCTTTGATAAAAAATCTTTTCCGATTAATCCGTCTGTTGTGAGAGAATATTTATCCGGTATTACATGGAATTCATGTGTAATGATTTTCTAAGACGGTAATATTATTAGGACTGAACATGTACCAAGGGTTTCTATTTTATCTCCGGTAATGCCACGAATATAAATTTGTCTGAAAACATATTTTTCTTTATTTTGAGCAATTAAATCGATTTTTTCATTATTGTAACCTAATTCGCGAATAATAAAATATGCATCATATCCACTTAAATTATGACATATTATCGGTACATATTTTGGAACTTTATATTTAATATTGCACTCTGTGTGTGCCGCTCCACGATATTTACCAGTTAAATGACAATGATCTTTTACTTTAAAATTATCTAATGAAAAACATTCAGAACATATGAAACATTTTTTTGAAGTTTCATATTCTAAATTTTCTTTATTATATTGACATTGGAATTTCGGTAAATAATTTTTCACCAATAGACCCTATATCACGAGAAATGTACTCGATAAATACTTTCCCATAGTCTAATCCTCTATACGTAACAAATTTTGATAAGCTTATGGAAGTGTTATTTACGGCGTTCAATTCACCGGGCACAGAATAAAACACAGTATTTATAATTCAATAGATTTATTATATTGATTAATTATAATAAATACGGAGATAATAGCTGTGTTCGTTTGGGGACAGCGCAACTCACATGCGCTGCGCTATACTTTTTTTCATTAATTTTTTTCACTGAAAATAGTATACTTGTGCAAAGTCCTACACAACCTCTCATAAGTGAGTAAGAAAAATGGGCAAGGCCTACTCAGTATTAAATATATCCGCTAGATGTCTCGCGGTCGGGTTATTGCAGTTTATTGCAATTTTTCCTATGTAAAACAGGATTTTTTTCCTTGAACTTAAATTTTTGACATTTATAAATAAACAAAAAAGTGAAACGATTTCAAACGATTGTTCGAAAGAGGAAGGATATCCAAAATGAAATTAAAAAACACAAAAAATATTTATTTTATTAACTAAAATTAATCAAGAAAGATTTTTTCATAGTTTTTTGGTTTATTTTTTAAATGCAAAATTTCTGTTTTTTAGTATGAACCAAAACATAGAAATGGATACGAAAGATTAGAAAATCAAAATCAATTACATACTGAAATGTATTTCAATCACAAAACTAAATGATGACCGATTACTATTAAATTAATTTAAGTGAATTGTTTCTTAAGTAAATTAATTAAAATAAATGATTTCTAATAAAATCTCTAAGTAAATATAAATCTATATTTTCATTTGTCATTTTTTTCAGTTTAAAATTCGTAATTTTTTTTAAAAAACATTTTATAAAATTTGACATCTCTGCTCACGTTTTGCGAAAAATGTAGTTCTTTTGGGAAACAGTAAAACTGCGCAGCGAAGTTAGCATTTTATAGTTGATTTGCGCAGCGCATGAATTGCGCTGTCCCCAAACGAACACAGCTACTTAATTATTTATAAACAATTATTTAACTTGTTTAATTATATAATTATTTAATTAACTAATGTTTTGATGTTTGTCTATTTAAATTAAATGAACGAGAAAAACTTTTTCCACAAAGATCACACAAAAACATTATGAATTTAATTTATTAACAAAAACAAAAAAAAATCAGGAGGAATGTTATATTTCAAATAATATACCAAAAAGATGTACAGTGCACGATCACGTATTAAATATTTTTAACTAACACGATAAAATCAAACTAATAAATATTTTTTTATCTTTGTTTATATTTAAGAAGAAACAAAAAAAAAAAAAATAAACAAAAATCAAAACATAAAATATTATCGCGAGGCATCAACCATTTTTATTTTTTAATATGTTCATATTCTTTACGTATACTATATAATCACGATGAAAATATGTACTTTGTTGCATCAACCATTTTTATTTTTGAATCTATATATTTTCTTTACGTCACGAAAGAGTACACCAATTTACAATTTGTGGGCGAATACGTCACGAAACAAAATCAGCCATTTTTAATTAAATATACATAATTTTTAAGCTGAGACTCTCACACAATTTTACTTAAGCATGGGAATTTAGACTTAAGTGCATAATGTTATCTATTTTTGGTTTAGGTACGTACTATAGAAAGAATATTTTTAAGACAATACTCAGTAGCAAAATTTGACGTATTGAAAATCCAAGTTATCGAAGACACAAAACCGGTTTAGTTAATTCAGAACTACAAGAAGAAGAATAACCAAACAACCATCATTTACCAACTCATTTTTCCGCAAAATACCAAACATTAGTCTGGATTATCTACCAATTTACGGTTTACCAAAGTACAAAACCTTCATTTGTCAAATTTCAAAAAAAAAATCTGCGCCATCTACCGTAAAATACAAACACTAATCAGCGCCATCTAACATTTTACCGGTTCAGCCACCGTCTTGTTTTTTGAATCGGGAAAATTCCGGTTTGCTCACTGCTCATTGCTCGTGGCCCAGAACCATCCAATTATAACTACTATTGAAGATGTAAAGTTGCAATTATTGTTGGAAAAAATTACACACCGAGGACCAAATGCCTATACCAAATTTGTTGAAATATTGATTGATATTAATGAATCATTTTTTAATATGATATCAAATATAATTTACATTTAAATGTTAAAATGAGTAGAAAATAAAAAAAACTTAAAACAGAAATTATTTTCTAACTTTTTTTTATTATTAAATTTTACAAAAAAATTTATTTCCCCACTTTTTATAGAGTTTCTCTATTTTGAAACTCAAATGAAATTGTTTTTTCCACCCATGTTATTTTCATTGTTAGAAGATGGTCTGGATTAAATTTATCCACCTCATCTTGGGAAATCATTTCGCCAAATTTGCTTCGCAAAAATGTGCTCGTTTCTTCCATGTCGATCATGATCCTCGGCCCAAATCTAGTTTTAACCCTACTTAGTCTTCTTATAGGGTAAATTTTATTCAGCACCAATTCGTCAAATCTGACTAACGGTAAAAATGTTTGGGCTGCTCCAATGTTGTTGAGTTAAGAAAATTAGAAATGGCAGAATTACTTACATTTTTTTTTGATGCAGAATCGACATAATTCAAGACACATTGATTTAATTTAATCTTAAATCCTAATTTTTTCTATGAATCAATGCAATCATATTTTTAAAAAAATTAGAAATGGCGGAATTGCTTAGAATTGTTTTTGATGCAGAATCGACATAATTCGAGACAGATTGATTTAATTTAGTCTTGGATCCTAATTTAATATTTCGCACCAGTCTATGGCCATTTGTATGTCGTTACAAAGGCCAAACATTTAAAAGTCCTGTAATGTTTTTATCTGTTATTGTTTCCAGTTTAATTTTTCGTCCAGGATGCGTAATGGAAAATATTTAATAATTTGTGACGAAATTTGATCGAAATCAGGTAAAGTCATAAACAGGTCACGCTCAATAAAGTCCTCCACAATTTTATCTTAAAGGAGTGACCTTAAAGTATTATTAAATAGGCGGTTACATTGCTGCCAAATATGTTGACCCTTAGGGATTTTAAGAAAAACTGATAATTCCTAAAAAGGAATAATTATAGTCTTAATTTTAACCATTAACTAATTTGAACTAAAAGCAGTTATACAAAGTGTGAATTGGGTACTGTGTATTATGTTTTGACGATTTTGTCTGAAACAGGACTCTGTGTTCGGCTTGATGCTAAAGGTAACTCATGGGTTTTAATCCATTCAGAAATGCGTGAGTTCAAGCGTATCTGTCAGTGTAGTAATTATTTTTTTTTTTTTATTTGTGCTCATCTGTACAATTATTTATTTAATTTATAAGTAGGTAGGAGAATTATATGCTCGTTAATATATGAACATGAATTCCAACTTTTCTGTTTCATTAATTTTTTTTAATTCATAAAAAAATTATCTAAAACAAATATTTATATATTTATTATGATTTTATTTCACCTTATAATTTTTTTTTTGTAAGAACACATAAAATTTCTCTCTAAATAATATTTCAATTAATGAAATATTAATTAATACAAATAAATTTTTTTTTTTTTCGCACATTTTCTTATCATATTTTCAGGTTTATTTTAAGTGCATATGATTCTACTTTCTGGTTTAAATTAAAGTCCAAAGCATGAATGATAAACATAGATTATTTATTATTGATAACATTCCAAAACTAATGGAATTAATCAAATTTGAAGTTTAAAAAAAAATGTTTACACAGAAAAATTGTTACTGATGTTATGATAAGCAATATTGAAAAAAATCAATGATCTTCAAGTTGCAATTATTGTTGGAAAAAATTACACACCGAGGACCAAATGCCTATACCAAATTTGTTAAAATATTGATTGATATTAATGAATCATTTTTTAATATGATATCAAACATAATTTACATTTAAATGTTAAAATGAGTAGAAAATAAAAAAAACTTAAAACAGAAATTATTTTCTAACTTTTTTTTATTATTAAATTTTACAAAAAATTTTATTTCCCCACTTTTTATAGAGTTTCTCTATTTTGAAACTCAAATGAAATTGTTTTTTCCACCCATGTTATTTTCATTGTTAGAAGATGGTCTGGATTAAATTTATCCACCTCATCTTGGGAAATCATTTCGCCAAATTTGCTTCGCAGAAATGTGCTCGTTTCTTCCATGTCGATCATGATCCTCGGCCCAAATCTAGTGTTAACCCTACTTAGTCTTCTTATAGGGTAAATTTTATTCAGCACCAATTCGTCAAATCTGACAAACGGTAAAAATGTTTGGGTTGCTCCAATGTTGTTGAGTTAAGAAAATTAGAAATGGCAGAATTACTTACATTTTTTTTTGATGCAGAATCGACATAATTCAAGACACATTAATTTAATTTAATCTTAAATCCTAATTTTTTCTATGAATTAATGCAATTATATGAAAAAATCCCTTGTGTTTTTAATAATTAAAATTAAACAAAACCAATTATATACCTGAATTTTTGAGAATGAGTTAAGAAAATTAGAATTGCTTAGATTTTTTTATGCAGAATCGACATAATTCGAGACACATTGATTTAATTTAGTCTTGGATCCTAATTTTTCGAATGAATCAATATAGTCCTATGAAAAAACCCCTTGTCTTTTTAATAATTAAAATTAAGCATGAAAAATCATAACCTGAATTTTTAAGAATGAGTTTTGAAAATTAGAAATGGCAGAATTGCTTAGATTTTTTTTTGATGCAGAATCGACATAATTCGAGACACATTGATTCCATTTAATCTTAGATCCTAATGTTTCTATGAATCAATACAATCATATGAAAAAATCCCTTGTGTTTTTAATAATTAAAATTAAACAAAACCAATTATATACCTGAATTTTTGAGAATGAGTTAAGAAAATTAGAATTGCTTAGATTTTTTTATGCAGAATCTACATAATTCGAGACACATTGATTTAATTTCGTCTTGAATCCTAATTTTTCGAATGAATCAATATAGTCCTATGAAAAAACCCCTTGTCTTTTTAATAATTAAAATTAAGCATGAAAAATCATAACCTGAATTTTTAAGAATGAGTTAAGAAAATTAGAAATGGCAGAATTGCTTAGATTTTTTTTGATGCAGAATCGACATAATTCGAGACACATCGATTTAATTTAATTTTAGATCCTATTTTTTTTAATGAATCAATATAATATAATAAAACTCCTTGTCTTTTTAATAATTAAAATTAATCAAGACCAATCATACATGAGGTTTTGAGATTGAGTTAAGAAAATTAGAAATGGCAGAATTGCTTAGATTTGTTTTTGAGGCAGAATCGACATAATTCGAGACACATTGATTTAATTTATAGTTAGATCTTAATTTTTCGAATGAATCATTGTAATTATATGGAAAAACCTCTTTTCTTTTTAATAACTAAAATTAAACAAGACCAATTGTTTTTTATTTCCCCACTTTTTATAGAGTTTCTCTATTTTGAAACTCAAATGAAATTGTTTTTTCCACCCATGTTATTTTCATTGTTAGAAGATGGTCTGGATTAAATTTATCCACCTCATCTTGGGAAATCATTTCGCTCGTTTCTTCCATGTCGATCATGATCCTCGGCCCAAATCTAGTTTTAACCCTACTTAGTCTTCTTATAGGGTAAATTTTATTCAGCACCAATTCGTCAAATCTGACAAACGGTAAAAATGTTTGGGTTGCTCCAATGTTGTTGAGTTAAGAAAATTAGAAATGGCAGAATTACTTACATTTTTTTTTGATGCAGAATCGACATAATTCGAGACACATTGATTTCATTTAATCTTAGATCCTAATGTTTCTATGAATCAATACAATCATATGAAAAAATCCCTTGTGTTTTTAATAATTAAAATTAAACAAAACCAATTATATACCTGAATTTTTGAGAATGAGTTAAGAAAATTAGAATTGCTTAGATTTTTTTATGCAGAATCGACATAATTCGAGACACATTGATTTAATTTAGTCTTGGATCCTAAGTTTTCGAATGAATCAATATAGTCCTATCAAAAAACCCCTTGTCTTTTTAATAATTAAAATTAATCAAGACCAATCATACATGAGGTTTTGAGAATGAGTTAAGAAAATTAGAATTGCTTAGATTTTTTTTATGCAGAATCGACATAATTCGAGACACATCGATTTAATTTAACTTTAGATCCTAATTTTTTTAATGAATCAATATAATATAATAAAACTCCTTGTCTTTTTAATAATTAAAATTAATCAAGACCAATCATACATGAGGTTTTGAGATTGAGTTAAGAAAATTAGAAATGGCAGAATTGCTTAGATTTGTTTTTGAGGCAGAATCGACATAATTCGAGACACATTGATTTAATTTAGTCTTGGATCCGAATTTTTCGAATGAATCAATATAGTCCTATGAAAAAACCCCTTGTCTTTTTAATAATTAAAATTAAGCATGAAAAATCATAACCTGAATTTTTAAGAATGAGTTTTGAAAATTAGAAATGGCAGAATTGCTTAGATTTTTTTTTGATGCAGAATCGACATAATTCGAGACACATTGATTTCATTTAATCTTAGATCCTAATGTTTCTATGAATCAATACAATCATATGAAAAAATCCCTTGTGTTTTTAATAATTAAAATTAAACAAAACCAATTATATACCTGAATTTTTGAGAATGAGTTAAGAAAATTAGAATTGCTTAGATTTTTTTATGCAGAATCGACATAATTCGAGACACATTGATTTAATTTCGTCTTGAATCCTAATTTTTCGAATGAATCAATATAGTCCTATGAAAAAACCCCTTGTCTTTTTAATAATTAAAATTAAGCATGAAAAATCATAACCTGAATTTTTAAGAATGAGTTAAGAAAATTAGAAATGGCAGAATTGCTTAGATTTTTTTTGATGCAGAATCGACATAATTCGAGACACATCGATTTAATTTAATTTTAGATCCAATTTTTTTTAATGAATCAATATAATATAATAAAACTCCTTGTCTTTTTAATAATTAAAATTAATCAAGACCAATCATACATGAGGTTTTGAGATTGAGTTAAGAAAATTAGAAATGGCAGAATTGCTTAGATTTGTTTTTGAGGCAGAATCGACATAATTCGAGACACATTGATTTAATTTATAGTTAGATCTTAATTTTTCGAATGAATCATTGTAATTATATGGAAAAACCTCTTTTCTTTTTAATAACTAAAATTAAACAAGACCAATTGTTTTTGAGGCAGAATCAACATTTAATTTAGTCTTAAGCCAAATTTTTGCTGCATTGAATGAAATATATTTCATAATAGATAAATTAGAAAGAGGGAGAAGAAGATTTTGTATTGTTATTAAGCTCTTTGATAAAAAAAAGGTGTTAAATTATGAATTTAATAGAAATTACGAAGTTTGTTTTAAAATATAAATTGCAACTATATCATGAACTGACCTCTTGAAATGTCCATTAAATGACAATGATCTTGTACTTTTCTTTCTAATTTATAAATATGACATAATTGATGATATTATTTTTTCATGAACTCATATTAAAAATGGATCAAGTTTATATTGTTTTAGTTTAATTTACGCCTCGTATGCTCCTACTTGAAACATTTTCCTGAAATTCATCCATATGTGCCATCAGCTTCTAATATTTTGTAGAATTAGGGGAAACACATTGATTAAACAAGGGCAGTCATACCAAAATTTTTGTGGAAAATTTAAAAAAAATTAACACTAAATTATTTAAAGAACATTTTTCATAAATTAAATTAAATTTAAACATATATGTAAGATTTTGTAGTTTTTCTCAGAATAAATCACCTTTGTCTTCTTTAAAAATAGAACACCTTTATTTTTCTTCTTCATTAAACACCTTAATTTCTTTTTTTTGAACTTATCTATTTTGATTCCAAACTAAGACTAAAAAATCTACATTTCATTCCTTTTTTAAACTAAACTAAAAAAAATACTTCATTTAAAAATTGTACTAAACTTAACTTAACTTAACTTATTACAGAAATATAATTTTGGCTTATCTTCTAATTAAATTGCCTAAAACTATGCTATTTAAAATTTAAAATATTCCACTTATATTTGAAAAGATTTTCCTACTACCATTAATAATCAGTTAAATTTAGGAGGACAAACCAGATATTTAGTTTAGTAGACCAGTAATTCTTCTAGTTCTATATAATATATATTCATAATTTTGAGTTTGTATCTTTTTAGAACGTTTTCTGCAAAAATGATTGAATTTATATAAAAATACTTTAAAAAAAATGTTCAAACTTACCGATACACTCAATTAAATAATATTTTTAAATACATCGAATGTATTTAATTGTATATTTAACTTACAATAATGTTTTAAAATTTTTGCATTTTCCGACGAAATTATTCTATAAAAGAAGACTATTTTCACTTTTAAATATGAACACGATCTTTCTTTTACGTAATATAATTTTATTTAAATAGATAAGATTTACAATATTATTATTTATATAAATTTAGTCAGAATATAAGCTCGAGGAATTATTAATATTCAGGTTAAGTTTTGTTTTGTTTTCCTAGCTCAGAAAACATATGTTTACTCCACGACGGTTTTAACATAAGAGCGCATTTCTTAGTATAAGTATAAAGTATATATAAGTATAAAGTTATATAAGTAATACAAAAAAAAGAGAGATAGAAAATTAAGTTAATTTGGAATACGATTGCGCTTTCAGGTTTTAATAAAATATGAATAAGCAATAATGAGATTGCCAGATGCAATAGGATATAATTATTATGCTGTGACTATTAAATCAACAAATTCATGTTGCTGATTATGATGTTGAAATTCAAAAATTAGGCGCCTTGAAAAACCTGACTTTAAAATTTTTAAGTCCGATTCGAATTCTCTTCTCAACTTTTCGGAACAAAACTTCTGGATAATTAAGGATATTGATGTTGGATGAGACAAAAGTGACAATCTGATGTGTTTCTGTCCCAATCTAAGCTTTTACTATTCTATAAGTTGTTTTCCAAATTTTAATTATTTTTTAACAAAAATCCAATAATTGGCTGTAAAATGGAGCGATATAATGTATAAACAATATTGATCCATATACTTTTAATATTAACAATAGCTTGTTTTCTCATAAGAAAATCGAGGAGTTCCGGTCGTTATTGGTTCAAATGTATTTAAATTTAATTACTGATGAATGCGTTACACCAATTTATATGAAGTATTTATGTCACTTTATTCATTGCAAATACACCAAAATCTTTACATATTTTATTATGGTTTTATGGGAATGCAATGCATATAGTGGATGACTTAGTCACACATTGGAAATACTAAATAATAATTAATAACATGGCGGACGAAATAATAACCAAAAAATAAATATAATTCTCCCAAAAAAAAAAATCGCATTATAGTTTTTACATTTTCTGCTCTATCAAACATATTATAAATATTATAAATGAATTTGCATTAAAATAACAGAATTTTAGTTTTTAATTTAGTTTAAAATAAAGAAAAAAATTTAAAGAAATGTTTTAAATGAAATCAAATATGTTAAGAACTTTAAAAAAATAACTTATACTGACTTATGTAATTTTAAAATTAAGGTCATAAAATTACCTTGTTTAGTTTTTACTATACTATACTATATATATTAAAAACTATTATAAATTAGATTCGAATAATAAAAAAATAATAGAAACATTCCACAAGATCAATAAAAGATCATTTGGTACAAAAAAGAATCATAAAACTATTTTATTTTAAGGATGTTATAAAACATACATATATGTAACATAGTTTTTGTAAATAATTTGTAAAAATTAGTGCTAAAGTATTTAAGAGTTAGTTATTTAGAATGTTACCCAAACACTATAATAAAAATAATCATAAGATCTATAACAAAAGATCAAAGCCAATATAACATCAATGTAAATTATGAAAGAAATAATTAAATTAATTATAAAAGAAAGTTATTTAAAATAAATTTCAGTTTATAAAATATAAGTTTTTATAATATTTATAACATTTTATAACTCTGTATCTTTAAGGAACTCTAAAATCTGATACTTAAAATAAATATTTTAAAAGAAAAATGAAACGGTTTTTAAATTTTTTTGAAACTATTACCCCATCAAAGAATTTTGCAGTTTGTGCAAAAACAACTTTTGTGTAGTAATATTACAGACACAAGCCCGACTGAATTAATAACTTTGGCCTAACACAAAAGTAACGTTGAGCGCTAAAAAGACACAACGAACATACACATGATAAACTCATATGCTAATTAAAATCAACACGCAATAGGCGATGAAATGTTGCACACCAAAATAGGTAAATCAAAAGTAGTAGTAAGTAATAAAAATTTTATTAATTACATTTCATTTCATTTATTTATTACATCAGTGCAAGTGAGCGAGGGCTCTTTTAATATGCACTTATACATAAATTACTAAATACATTGTAAAATAAAAATTTGATATAACAATCTTCATTATTGCGGTATCTCAATTTAATTCAATTCAGAAAGATTCTATTAAATAATAATGTTTAATTGTAACTTATGCCGGAGCAAGGCATTCTAGATCTACAGGCAGTAATGCTCAAATGATGACGTCACGCTAGGAGAGTTAGTTTTTTTTTATGGATATTTTTAATATTTTTGGTTATAAAAAAAAAAACAATTTAAATAAAATTAAAAAATATTTATTAAAAAAATATTAAAAAATTTTTAAATTTTTAATTCATAAAAAAAATTTTTTTTAGAAAAAAAATAACGATCAGAAACATTAATATGCTTTTATCATCATTTCGTTAAACTAAGAGGACCTACTTTTTTTGTGGAATCCGAACCACACTCTGAAATGGATTTGAAAAATATTTAAATAAATATAATTAAATATAACAATAAATAAAAAAGAATAACATAAAAAAAATAATAAACTAAGAATTCAACATTTAAAAAATTAATATCACATCAATTCAACAATTGAAGTATAAAATCAAAATAAATAATTCTTTATCACAAACATATAAATAAGAATTTAAAAATAAAAAAATAAACTTATTGACTAGTTAAAGAAGACAATTTCCTCTTATTTACTGATTGTGTACAAATAGTATCGCATTTAATTTTAGAATAATTATTTAATAAGATATTGCACCAAGTGTCAACTCTTTTATCAATTATACTTTGTGAACTAGTTCACATTTAAATAAAAAGTTGCTCAGATTTTCTGTTCCAATCTAATTACATTAATAAACTGTTTTTGATATGCAGAATTTAGAAAATGATTACTGGAAATATCCAAATATTGTCCTTGAGATAAATTCAATGTCAAATCACACAAACTTTAAACACATATTTTAGACACAATAAAACGGAAATATTATCAAAACGATAGTTTAATAAGAACTGAACTAACTATAGATCACAATAATTACAATGAAACATATTTCAGTTAGAAATTTATTGCATAAAAATGTATTTTGAATGTTTGAAATATGGGGTTATGTTCAAAATATTAAAAACTTCAATGTCAAATCACGCAAACTTTAAACATATATTTTAGACACAATAAAACGGAATTACTATCAAAATGATAGTTTAATAAGAACAGAAATAACTATAGATCACAACAATTACAATGAAACATATTTCAGATAGAAATTTATTGTATAAAAATGTGAACGAAAAATGCATTTTGAAGGTTTGAAATTTGGGGTTATGTTCAAAAAGCATTTATCTTTTACACTTTTATACAATAAAATAAATCATTTTCACGTGAAAACTTTGCGTTATTATAATTATTAATATTCACAGAACACTTAATATCATTTTCCAACTTGTAACTTACAATTATATTCACTAAAAACAGTTTTTATTGCGTACCGAAAAAAACGCGTGCGTTTCAATTTTGATTATCATAGAAACTATACTCTTTTGAAATGACATCACACGGTAAATTTCATTGAGGATTATGGCCCGGTACAAAAAATAAAGAAGGCCCTGGCCGGAGCCACAACCTCCTATATACATAGCCGTGTCACCGTTTTGCGTTAGTATTGGTACGAGGCTGTCAAAAATTATATACAATCTTTCGTGGATGAATTTTGTCCTGTTTTATTTCGTTGTTTATAATAATAAAACTAAATAAATTATAAAAGTAAGTGGTTAATAATAAGTTTGAAGTGTTTCTAATTGCAATAATATATTTTTTTATTTGTAAAACAATATCTACAAGCGATTTATTGTGAATTAAATAATTTCAAAAATTTTAGGATAGATATGTTGTTTTCTAAATTATTTTGTGTGATATTATTGAAAAATATGATATAATTTGTGACAATTAAGCTTAGTTTTATATGTTTTGTGGAGTGTTAGTTTATATTTAATATAAACATTATGTTTTTGTGATCATGTTTTCGTTTTTTCCGCTATAATTTACATTTAGAATAAATCAAAAAATTCCCAATAAATATGTAGTACTTATGTTTATGGATGTTGTTTTTTTCAATTATTATTATTGAAAAATGTTATATAATTTCTGTGTTTATGTGTTTATGTAGTTTTGTTGAATGTTCGTTTATATTTAATATAAACATCATATTTTTGTATTTCTCTGTAGTTTTGTGCATGAGTTTATAGATAATATAAAAATTTGAGGTTATGGTGTTTTTTAAATTGTTCTGGGTGATATTATTGAAAAATATTGTTACAAAGGCGGAAAGAAAAATTTCATTTTGTGTCTTTTATAATTCGCTAGTAGAATTAAACATTTAGTTTTTATGTATTAGTCATTTGTCTTGAATTTTCAATAATTGTTACTATAGTTCGCTAAAGAAATAAATTTATTCTGAAATAAATAGCTGTAAGAGAATTGTAGTAGGCAAGCAAAAATTTATATGTGTTAAAATAAAATTGAAATTTAAAAGTTATATCAAGTGTTTTCTTTAAATAAGTGCGAGTCTTTCCAAGTGGAGTTAATCTAGTGATTAAAGTGCTTAAAGTACCCGGTGGAAAAGATCCTTCGTAACATTGGTGTCAGAAGTGGGATCTACAATGGAGGAAATAAAAGCCTTGCTTGAAGAAGTAAGAGCATCTAGAAGAAGAGATAGAGAGCATTACGAAGAGTTCCTCAACCGCCTCAAGGCTGATCAGACAGTTACACAAGAGGGGTTCGAGACCCGAATGCGGACAGAAATGGATGCATTTAAAATGTCAATTTTAGGAAACCAGACAACCCCTGGCGGTCATGCGGTGATGAGTACCCCACATTCAATAGACGATCCAGGAAGTGAAATAAATGATGTACGGCAAGTATCTGAAATAAGAATTAAGCCCAGTCCATTTGATGGATCATCGTCGTGGACGGAATATTTAATTCAATTTGAGATGGTAGCCGACATTAACAACTGGAACGATGTCATCAAGGCTGTACAATTGGCAACGATGTTGAGAGGTCCTGCCGTAGCGGTCTTACGTAATTTGCCACCAGAAGACCGTAGAAGAACCTAAGATACATGGATACGCATCTGGATAAAATCAGTCACACTCTGCTTCGAACTCGTACGCAGAAACAAGAAGAAGACTTACGTGTATTTGCATTGGAAGTAGAGACTTTGGCCCGATCCGCATTTAGAGATTGTCCACCTGAAACACAGGATAAAGTGGCAATGATGCAGTTTATAGATGGAATTGCAGACCCGGAGGTTCAAATTATGGTTCGGATGGCAAATGTTATGACCATGGCTGATGCATTAACAAAAGCTATGGAAATTCAAGCCGTAAGAATAGCCACGCGTAGCAGTCGAAGATCTGTACGGGGAGTAGAGGCACTCGATGAAAAAGAGGAGGAGAACGCATCTCCCTCCCAAGTTCCAAGAGGGCGTCGTCCACGTTGGAGAAGAAGGCGACCTGCAAACCCGAGTACGGTGCAAGGACCGACTTCGGGAAACGAGAATTCGTCAGATCCACGGGTCTGAATCTGACGCCACCTATTAACATGACCCTTGACACTGTCACTATAAAGTCCCTGTTCTGTCAGGCGAGTGGTCTGTTAATCTTAGGCCAGATCGAGGGAGTGGAATGCCAGATAATAGTGGATACGGGAGCAAACGTTACGCTACTTAGCTCAAGATTGTGGGAACGACTGCAATCTGATAAGTCGCTAAGACACTGCAATAAAATACTACGCACCATTACTGGAGTCGTTGCACCTGTATTAGGTCAGCAACACGTACAACTACGAATTGATAACACCAATTATGATCACGAAGTCATCGTTGCAGATATTTCTGATGATTGTATTCTTGGAATGGATTTCATGTCGAAATTTAAATGCAGAATTGATTTCCAAAATAAAACCATAAGTTTTGGTTTAAAAACTCATCCACTGGAAATCAGAGCTGAACCAAACATTGAACCATATTTCCTAAGGACTGCAAACACAATCACAATACCAGCACGACATGAACAAATTGTATATCTAGAAGGTGACCCTAACGGGAAAGAGGCTGCCCTAATTGTTCCATTAGAAATTTTAACAGAGTTAGGTGTAGGCATGCCAGAGTGCCTGAGCTCTCCAACATCTGGACATACTCCAGTACGCATGGTGAACGTAACAGGGAAGCCAATACAGTTAAATGCTGGTATGCAAGTTGCCAGAGGTGAACCCGATATTGCTATATCAACAGTTGATAGCGGACGAGTTGACAATCACAATTTGAATACCGTACCAGTACATTTAGTTGATTTGTTCCACAGATCAATTACGAACCTTACACCAGAAGAAAGCAACAAATTATTGGAACTACTCTTAGAATATCAGATGATCTTCTCCAGTTCTCCATCTGATTTTGGGCGTACCAATATGGTCAAACACGAAATAAATGTAGCTGAGGCTCAACCAATTAAGCAACCACACCGTCGTGTTCCATTAGCTAAAATTCATGAAGTGAACTGTCTTGTAGAGGAAATGTTAGACCAAGGCGTAGTTGAACCGTCTGAAAGTCCATGGGCATCTCCGGTCGTCTTAGTGAAAAAGAAAGATGGAAGTGTCAGATTTTGCGTCGACTACCGACGTTTAAACGACGTAACAAAAAAAGATTCCTACCCACTTCCCCGAATCGATGACACCTTGGATGCTATGTCCGGGTCCAAATGGTTTTCTACATTAGATCTACAGAGTGGGTATTGGCAAGTGGACATGGAACCGACAGACCGTGAGAAGACTGCTTTTACTACTGGGACTGGTCTCTTTCAGTTTACAGTCATGCCTTTTGGATTATGTAATGCTCCTGCAACGTTCGAACGTCTAATGACTTCCGTTTTAAAAGGTCTTTCATGGAAAATTTGTATGGTCTATTTGGATGACATAATTGTTCATGCAAAAACGGTTGAAGACGAATTAGCAAATTTACGCCAAGTATTTCGTAGATTGAAACTAGCAAATCTCAAGTTAAGTCCAAAGAAGTGTGACCTGTTTAAAAAACGTGTAAAATACTTGGGTCATGTCATCTACGATGAAGGCATACAAACTGATCCAGTTAAGACGGAGTGCATAGCAAACTGGCCACAGCCAACTGATCAACATCAGTTGCGAAGTTTCTTGGGATTATGTACCTACTACCGCAAATTTGTACAAGGTTTCTCAACTCTGGCGAAACCATTACACCAGCTTACAGAAAAAGACAGAACATTCCAATGGAATGAAATATGTGAGGAAGCTTTTGAACGGCTGAAAGGCGCACTCGTGACGTCACCAATTTTGATCTTTCCGGATCCTGAAAAGGAGTTTATTTTGGACACTGATGCGAGTAACTTTGGACTCGGAGCCGTATTATCACAACTAGATAATGGAGCTGAAAAAGTAGTTGCCTACTATAGCAAGACACTAGGCAAACCAGAGCGTAACTATTGTACAACTCGGAAAGAACTTCTAGCTGTGGTGAAGGCAACGGAACATTTCTACCCTTATTTGTACGGTCGCCAGTTCACTCTACGAACTGACCACTCCGCCCTCAACTGGTTGATGTCATTTAAAAATCCAGAGGGTCAAATGGCAAGATGGTTGGAGCGTTTGCAACAGTTTCAATTTAAAGTGGTACATAGAGCAGGACGGATTCATGGAAACGCCGATGCCTTATCGAGAAGACCCTGTGCAGAAACTGAATGTAAACAGTGCGAGCAGAGAGAAGCCAAACAAATTACAGAGAGTCCAGTTTGTCGGGTTCAGATTGCCAGTCTGGAAGAAGACTCAGCTCATTTTATCCAACATCAGACAGAGGATAAAGTGTTAAGCAAAGTCCGTAGCTGGGTTCAAGGAGGAATTCGACCAGAATGGCAGGAAGTAGCAATGCTGGACAAACAAGTCAAAGCATACTGGGCAATTTGGGCGTCGCTGTCCATAAGTGATGGGGTGTTGTGCAAAAGATGGGAGAGTCCTGATGGTTCAGTTGTACGACTGTTACCTGTAGTTCCAGAAAGTTGTGTCCATGTAATACTCCAAAATCTGCATGACTCTCCAAGCGGAGGACACTTTGGCATAAATAAAACATTGGAGAAAGTTCGTGAGCGCTACTACTGGCTTCAGAGTCGAAAAGATGTGGAAGATTGGTGCAAGCGTTGTGATAGAAAGAAAGGTCCGCAAAACAAAACAAAAGGGCAATTGAAACTATACCAAGTTGGTGAACCTTTTGAGAGGATAGCAATCGATATTTTGGGGCCCCTGCCAATTACTCAGACAGGAAATCGTTACATACTAGTTGTGATGGACTACTTCACGAAGTGGCCTGAGGCGATAGCTATACCAGATCAAACGACCGAAACCATCGCAGAGGCAATAATCGAACACGTTATTAGCAGATTTGGAGTTCCATATGAGCTGCACTCTGATCAGGGTCGAAATTTTGAAGCCGAAATATTCCAGAAGATAATGATTCTTCTGGGTATTCATAAAACCCGAACGACTCCATTGCATCCACAATCAGATGGAATGGTAGAAAGAATGAACCGGACGATACTCCAATATTTGACCAAATTCATTGATCAACATCAAGACGGATGGGATCGGTTGCTTCCCTTATGTTTATTGGCCTATAGAACTGCTGTACATGAAACCACCGGTGAAACTCCAGCTTTAATGATGATAGGCAGGGAACTACGACTACCTGGCGACTTGCTATTTGGTTGTCCTCCAAAACTTCCAACTGATCCTGTTGACCCACCCTACGTTGCAACAATACATGAGCGCCTATCGAAAGTTCACCAGTTTGCTAGGGGAAAGATCAAAATAGCAGCTGATCGAATGAAAACCAGATATGACCGAAGTGCCAAGCCACAACTTTTTACCGTGGGGACGTATGTATGGTTTTATAATCCTCAGCGCAAAGTTGGTAAATCTCCAAAACTACAAAATGACTGGGAGGGTCCATACAGAGTGATGACAGCACTGAGTGATGTCACGTATCGAATCCAGAAAACTCCGCGGACGAAATCCAAAGTTGTACATGTAGACCGCCTAGCCAAATATAATGGATCCCGTATAGAAGCTTGGACTAATATAGACCGAGACGGTTTATCTTAAGAGGGGGATAATGTTACAAAGGCGGAAAGAAAAATTTCATTTTGTGTCTTTTATAATTCGCTAGTAGAATTAAACATTTAGTTTTTATGTATTAGTCATTTGTCTTGAATTTTCAATAATTGTTACTATAGTTCGCTAAAGAAATAAATTTATTCTGAAATAAATAGCTGTAAGAGAATTGTAGTAGGCAAGCAAAAATTTATATGTGTTAAAATAAAATTGAAATTTAAAAGTTATATCAAGTGTTTTCTTTAAATAAGTGCGAGTAGTAAAAGTCTTTCCAAGTGGAGTTAATCTAGTGCCTTCGTGAGTGATTAAAGTGCCTTTGTGAGTGCTTAAAGTACCCGGTGGAAAAGATCCTTCGTAACAATATGATATAATTTCTGTGTTTTTGTTTTTTTTTTATTTTTGTGATTAATTGTTTGTTTTTTATTGCTATAATTTACAGTGACTCGAAAATGTTGTGTACCGAACTGCAAATCGAATTATGACAGTACAACTGATGTTATTACAACATTCTCATTTCCAAAAAATGGAAATAATTTAAAATTGTGGCTCAAAGGAATTCCACGAGTAGACTGGGCTCCAAGCAAATATTCTGTAGTTTGTATTTTGCACTTCAAACCGGAAGATATTATTTATTCGCACCAATCTTCTGGAAGAAATGTTGATGAACCTTTTTGCTTCATAGATGACCCAAGATTTGAGTTTCTTGATAAGTTTTTGAAGTGGATTGATGATTGGCATTCTATGGAAAATAATAATGGACATTTAACCAAAGATACTTATAATGCATTATTCAAATCAACTTCAGCAATTTCTGCCTTTATTAAATTTTCCTTAACTACATTTTCTGTTAAATATGTTCTGACTGGAAAATTGCAAACAGATGCTTTGGAGAAAAGATTTGGCTTATATCGTGGTTTATCAGGATATAATTATCATATTTCTTACAATGAGATTGTAGAATCGGAAAAAAAAAATAGAATTCAACATATTTTTTCCCATCATTCCAAGGACTCTGAAACACTAATAACTGATTACAATGAGCCGGTTGAAATTGATCACGATAATATATTGTCTTTTAATTCTGTGTTTACATCTGATTATTTGGCAATATGTCAAATTGATAAATCAGCATTTTTATATGTTTGTGGCTATGCATCTCATGCGAAAAGTAAAAGATTTAATAGTTCAAAATAAAGGAAATAAAATCGGCGATGAATATTTTGCTCATTTGCAAAGAGGTGGTTTATCAATCGCAACCGTTGAATTATCATATATTTTTTATCACATGTCATCTATATTTCAAACTATTATAAATCCTGTCCATCAGAAACATCAATTTTTTTCTGCGAATAACCAGAAAGATTTATTGTGTGCTTTAATTTTTATTAGTTTGGAAACTGATACTGATCTCTCATTAAGCTGTTTATGTGGAACTACATTTAAACAAATATATTCTAGGACATGTAATGTTATGTGCAATATAATAATTTAAATAATTTAAAATAATTTCGTCAAACAACAAAATGATGAAAAAAATACACAGAATAATAACAAACGAAAATTGAAAACTTTTAAAAAATCAAATGCAAATATTAAAATTGCAAAAACGATCTAATTAGGCTAAAAAACTATAAAATTCTACTATTTTTTTATTCATAACTTTTTTTTTCTTAAAGAAAATTGTGATTTTTTTAGTTTCTTATTTTATGTTCCTTTATTTATTATTGTTTAAGAATAAATTTTTTTTTTTTATATTTATATATATGTGCAATATATATTATATCATTATAATTTAATGAATTGAAATAAATTTGATTTTTTACCCCAAAAGAATGTTCGTTTTATTATTATTTCAGAAAGTAAAAATATCGGCCTATTATGAGCCTTTTATGTATTAGTAAGTGAAGCGGTGACACTGCTATGTATATAGAAGGTTGTGGCCGGAGCTACAATGAAAACCATGCCGGTTTAAACTATTGCGTATTTCTTCACTCATTTAAAAAATATTATCTTCGCGTTCGCACGTTCGACATGAGCACGACTTGTTTCTGTCCCTCTGAATTTTAGTCAGTCCAAAATACTAAAAGAAATTTACCGAGTTCGTTCTGGTCTGGCATCATTGAAAGTATATCTCGAAAAGGAAAATAAGAAAATTAAAATTAAAATTAAATTTAAAAATAAATTTATTGATAACGTGGTGTTTATGTGGGTTTCTTGATTTAGTAATGTAGTTAATTGTTAGTTTTTTTAATTTTGTTTTTCTTTTGTTGTTGAATAGAATTTTATCTTTATGATTGCTGAACTGTTTCTTCGTTCATCTTTGTTTAATGTATTAATGTTCACTTATATAACTTTTATACTGTATAACAACATCATTAATTGTAAGTTCCTGTTTGTTAAAACAATTTTATTTGATTTATTTTGATGCTTATATATATTTTATTGAAATAAAACTTTGTTTTAGTCACCTGAGGAAGACACCAAAAAAGTGTCGAAACGTAGTGATAAATTAAAAATTGTTGTTTTAATTTAGAAAATTTCTGACTGATCCGTCATCAACACATTACGGTTCTCATTTTAAGAGATTTATTTCATAAATTTAAAGTCAAATTTTTAACCAAGTTACACAGCTTAAAATCACCAAAGTTAAATTTTTCTCACCCATATTTTTTCACCTAATTTTAACTTATTTTTACCTTATTTTTGACCAAGTTACACAGACCCATTATTTAATATAACACTGTAAATAATTAATGCTTATTGTTGACATATCATTTGAAAGATCAGGAAAAAAATGTACTTTGCTCTCTTTCTAACCAAAAACATTGCAATTTCATCTGCTCGCCACCTACATTTGTGCAATAAAACTAATTCAATATTAAAAAATTGGCGAAAAATTGTATATAAAATCTTTAGTCCAGTAGTAACTTTACAATAAGTAAATAGCGAAATATCTGTAGAATTTACGTTTTTCGTTATTTTTCTCTTGAGTTCGACTCCAATTCATTATGGACAAGTATTTAAAAAGAGCCCGTTTAGAAGAAACAATTTTAAGTGTACCTTCAACCTCTGATAACAAACTATCAAAAAAAAATCGACAGTATGATGAAAATTGCTTGAATATGGGCTTTTTCTGGTGCGGAGAAAAAGATAATCCTCTTTCATAGTGCGTCGTCTGTGGAGAAAGGTTAGTGAACGAATGTATGGTACCAAGTAAACTTAATAGACACTTCACATCGAAACATGGACATCTTGCAGGTAAAGATTGTAATTATTTTAAAAGGTTAAAAAAAAGAGCAAGGTAATCAAGCAAAATACTTTAAAAAACAAATAACAATATCTGAAAAACCCCAACTATCTTCATATCAAGTAGCAGCAATAATAGCAAAACAAATGAAACCGCATACTATAGCTGAGTCATTGGATCCTACCTACTTGTAGTAAAATTGTTGAGACAATGTTGGGTGTTGAAGATTAAACACGCAGAGTTCCATCTCGATGAGTTTTGGATTTAAGCGTCAAAAAACATCTCTCAAAAAAGGCCTTAAATATTTTGCTGCAATTCTCAACTGCTTATCCAGAACTCGAGCTCAATTAAACGAGATACTGAAAAAACATCAAGTACAAATCTCGCACTGATGCTCCATTTTTCTCTTTGAAAATTGTTTCTTATATTTTGTGATTTAAATTGAATTTAAAACTATATCTGTTTATGTTAATTTTCTTGGTTGTGAATTTGTTAGAAATTAATTTTTAACTATATATATATTTTTAACTATAAATATAAATAAATAATAAAAAATTACAAAAATTTCGTTTTGATGCAATGAAAGAAAAAAATGCAGGTATTATGGATTTCGATTTCATATTCACAAAAATCGTATTATGACACGTTCAATTTTACAATTATGGATATATTTCATAAATTCTGCAGAATAATAATTAAATTATGCAGAATGTCCTTAATTTATTATATTTAAAATTTTCGGAGATTATGCAGAATCTGCATAGCCACACGTTAACAAAAAACAGAGAAACCGGTATTAAATAAGCAGAAACACTGCATGAATTAAAATAATTAGCGCATGTGTCTTAGATGAAATAAATTGATTTAATTATGCAGATTTTTGCATAAGAAATTATACAACACCCTACATAAATTAAGGAATTTTAAGCAGTGTCAAAAAAAAATGCATCGAAATTTTCTAATTTTATGTTTCATAAAAAATTATGCAATTTACTACATGAATTAAGGAATTTTAATCATAGTATCAAAAAAAAAAATGCATCGAAATTTTCTAATTTTATGTTTCATAAAAAATTATCCAATTTACTACATACATTAAGGAATTTTAATAAATAAAATATGTTTTACTCCATGAATTTTTTTTTGCAAATCCAAATAAGATCTTTTCTACTTTTTCGGTACTACAGAACTTTGTTTGAATTATAATTATAAACTATATTAATATTACAAGATTGTCACGAAATGTCATATGCAAGTCCACTTTATGGTTTTAAAAAAGATTCAAAAGTAAAATATTGTAAAAGTAACAAAAAAAAATGTCCACTTTTAAACATATAAAATAATATAAACTGAAAATTATGAAAAAGGTCATATTTTTCTCTAAGAATTTTTTTTTCTTATTTCTGCCTTTGAAAAGCCAAATTTTAAGATTTCAAATTTTTTTTGATTAAGTAGATTTTATTATATACGGTTAATAAAACCGCCAAACTCACCATCAACTTACTTCAATTAATTTTAGAGACTTGGCAACACCGTTTCAATTATACGTTTATTCGTTATTCGTAAATCATATTTCAGTAGTTCATGTGCGTGATGCGTCAGTGAAAAAAGTGAAGAAAGTGTATTTTCATATAAGTTTTTGTATAAGTTAATAAAGAAATTTAAATTTATTAAGTGAGTACAGTTAATAAAAAAAAATTGGTTTTAGTTTAACCTAAATATGCAAAAAAACCGTGATTTTCTACGAAAATGGAGAAACTAATAAACCGCGTGTCCAAAAAAAGCGTATTTTCATATAGGTTTTTTATATGATGTAAGTGAATAAAAAAATTTAAGTTTATTAAGTAAGTACAGTAAAAAAATAAAATAATCAAAAATTAAAAATCATGTCTCAACATGCTTATTTATTTTTTATTTTATTTTATTTGTACAACCAACAGATATCAAGCAGAAACTGCTGATATCTAAAAAAGGAGCCGCGATTTACATATACATAATAATTAAATCTAATTAAACAACATACATATAACAAGCAATCATTAATAAATTAATTTATATATACAACATAATACAAAATACAAAATTCCAGAATTATTTTTGAATACAATTTAAATTTTTTTTTTTTTTTTATTTTCAAAAAACTATGGAATTCAAACAAGCTCATATTAAAAGGATCAATATCTGAACAGTAATCATTAATACTAGTCATTATTCGGTTAAAAGATGCAGTGAGGCCAAGACTAGTAAAACTTTTATTAATATAAAATAGTAAATTGGATCTGGTGTTTTTTTTGGTACTCGAAAATTAAAAAACTGACGAAAACCTTGGGAGTCAATAAGATGATTCAGACTTTTAAATACAAATAGAATTTCACTCTTGCGGTGTCTTGTTTTTAGGCTGTTTATTTTTAAAAGATCAATAACAGTATAATAATTATAGTTTGCGTACGATGACGATAATAGACGACGCTTAAATAAGATATAAACAAATTTCTTCTGAATTTTCTCAATCAGATCAGAGGCAGCGTTATAAGATGGAGACAAAATTGCTGATGCATATTCAAGGTGACACCGGAGAAAAACATTAAACAAGACAATTACAAATTGCACTTTTCGGAAGAATTTACTTGATCTTATGATAAAACCTAACATTTTGTAAGATTTGCTAATAAAAAAATAATCGATATGAACAGAAAAAGATAGGTAAGATGAAAATATTACTCCTAAATCTTTCATTTGATGGACCAGTTCTAGTACTTCACCGTTAATTTTGTATTTAAGACACCAGAAAGTTTTTTAGTAAAGATAATGCATTTTCAATAACTGTATTTATACCGGTGGCACTCCGCTGCGGTTGCTATTATTGAAATTCTTAACATTTAAGTTCAGCCAATTAGCATTGCAATAATGCACAAGGTTGTTGATGTCAGATTGAATTAACAATTGATCAGCTGGATTGTCAATCGTTATGTATAGTTTAAGGTCGTCAGCATGCAAAAGATATTCGCAAGACTTGAAGCATGAAGTTATGTCATTAATAAACAAAACAAACAGAATCGGCCCGAAATGAAAACCCTGCGGTACTCCTGATGTGACATTAATCGGCTTCGAATATGCCTTGTTTATCTTAACAACTTCCGTTCTATGACGTACATAACTACCAATCCAATCTAATAGGGTGCCATTTACCCCAGAACAGCTTCATTTAACTTTGACGGCGTCGAAGTTAACTGTGTCAAATACTTTAGCGAAATTCGTATATACAACATCAACTTGCTTCCTACAATCTACTTGTTTATGGAGATATTCAGAGAACAATATCAAATTCGTGGAAGTTGATCGACTATTAACAAAACCATGCTGTTTTGGAATACTGATATTCTTAAAAGCTTTATTGAGTTCGTCAACTACAAGGCTCTCAATTTTAGCGATTATTGATAATTTTGATATCGGTCTGTAATTTTCATTATTATTAACAAGACCAGATTTATATATTGGAATAATGTAGGATAATTTCCATTTGCTTGGGAAAATACCGGAAGACATAAAGGAGGTAAAAATTAAGAATAACGGGTATGACAAGAACTCAGAACAATTTTTCCAAAAAATAGGCGGAACACCATCCGGACCCCTACCTGTTTTTAGATCAATGTTCTGTAGTTTATTGAATATGGATAATGGACAAAATCTTATAGTAGAAACGTTTAAATTATACAAAGATTGAAATGGAGGATATGAAAATTTATTATCACGATATACCGACTCAAAATATCTGGCAAATAGGTTCGCAACGTCCAGATCATTGTCAACATTCATGTTATTATATCTTATAGTATTTGGAGTTGATGAAAACCTCTTTTACAAAATGCCAAAAAAATTTACTATCTTTAGTGTTAGAAATATAAATTCTATAAGATGATTTAATTAGTTTTTTTAATCTACGTCTTATAGTAACATAAGAATTGTAATCAGAAATATTCCCATATTTTTTAAATTTTTTATGATATTTAACTTTTTCATGGTAACATATTATGGCTGCTGTTGAAAACCAACAAGGAAAATTGCAATCTCTCACTTTTTGTGTCTTTACGTGTCTTGAAATAATTAAGTTAATTTGATCATAAAAAATGTTTACCTGGTCATCCGGATTATTAATATCCATAAGAACTTGGTTCTTCAATGATTCTTAAGTCATCACAAATCCCGATATAATTGGCTTCATTGAAATTAAGCCACTCACGTAATTTTTTTAGTATGATTGTTGTTAGAAGTCACGTAATTTTTTTAATTCGATAAGCAAAGGAGGATGAAAAGGAATAAGGCCAATTCATAATTTTTAATCTCCAGGCTACTTTCAGAAAATCCCCGATCCAAAATGTTTTTACAGCAATTTTCAACAAAACAATGTTGAGTCAAACCGCAAATATTAATAGTATCTACAATCAGCCTAGTACTATCATTGTATGGTTTAATCATCTATAATTATTATCTTATTATGATTACTATTCATATTTGAATTTACATTGCAATTATTATTTTACTTTAGTTCAATTGAAAAAGTGGTTACTAAAACACTTTTTCAATTGAACTAAAGTGATTTCTTAATTTAAACACATCGCAATTTGGTTCAATGTATGCACAACATATATGCACACAAAAACTTTCACAATAGACAGAAATCCAGATATCCTCGGCAGAGCTGTTCCAATCAAATTGATAAGTGATTTTGATAGACAGCTTTGCCAAAATAAAGGCGAGAAAAATTAATTTACTAAAGTAAAGTTAAAGAAAAAACTGACATAATAAGGTAAACGTCCGTAATATTGATCTAGTACCAAATACTGACATATGTCGGCTGTTTTCATTAAATTAGTTAAATGAATAAAAACTATCATGAAATGAAACAACAAACCACTTCTCTATATCGTTTTCCCGATTTCACAACAAAATTTTTGGTTATAACTCGAAAATCTATTGACAATATTCACTCGTGTTTCGGACCTCAGTCGGTAAAGAGTGAAAACAGGATTTTTCCTATAAAATCAGGCAAGGAATTGACAAAAAAAATTAGTGTTAATCGGCTCTATTGTTCATAATTTTTTAGAATAAGGTTTATTTATACAATTTATTAAGGTAAAACACACTTTATTTAAGCGAAAATATAATTGAGATTCCGAAATTAGCTTATAATCAAGTAAAACCGTTAAGTCAGTATTAGAAACAAATTATGAAAAAATGTTCTCTATAGTGAACTATAAGTCAGTATAGAGGAATTTAATTCAAAGTGCAAATTAATTTTTATGGCCAAATAATTTAAAAAGTCGCTTATATTATTACAAATAGTTATAAAAGTAATAACATTGAAAACATTGATCGAATTCTGACATAAGGATTTTTTAGTATTTATTGCCTTATTAATTACTTGAAGTTGTAGATCAGCATTATGGACATGATTCGGTCAGTATAGCGATTAGTTAATCTTACTTTTATTTTAAAATTTTGTAGAATGTCACAGAGATTAAAATATACCGAGGTTGATACGGATAATGCTTTAAAAGCAATATCTAAAGGTATGTCCATCCATAGAACCAGCAAGGAATTTAAAGTTCCAAAAACCACTTTATTTTACAAAAAAAGTGGAAAATATCCGGTTAAAAGACAGATCGGTCATCCAACAGTTTTAACCTATGTAGAAGAAGAACAACTCATCGAATGGATTTATTATCTTGGTCGCTGTGGGTTTCCGGTTACAAAAGATCAGCTGCTTGAAAGTGGCAAACTTCTTTTGAATAAATTAAACAGGCCTTCAACGTTTACCAATGGGAAACCAGGAAGACATTGGTATGAAGGATTTTTGAAACGGCATGCAGATATTGCATTGCGAGTGTCACAAAATTTGACAAAAAGTAGATCTCTAGTGCAGAGCAAGACATTAGAGATTGGTTTTTGAAAGTGGAAAACTACTTTCATGACAACAATTTAAATGTAATAATTGCATAAATTCATTACATTGTGTATAATATAATCAATTTCAAAGTATTCCTTTTTTCTCAGACCATCTTTGCGGATCCCACTAGAATTTTCAACTGTGACGAAACCGCATTTTTTTTCAGTCCCAAAGAAAAGAACGTGTTAGTTCGCAAAGGTGAAAAGGCAGTATATAACTTCATAATAAACGACGAAAAAGAATGTTTGACATCGCTTATTATGGTTAACGCTGCAGGAAATTTAGGGCCATCCATGATAATATATCCGTATAAAAGGATACCTCTTCAGTTGGTGAAAAAAATGCCTAGAGGATGGGGAATGGGGCGTTCAGACTCTGGGTGGATGATTGGCGAAGTATTTTATGAATACATCACAACTGGGTTTTATCCGTGGCTTGTTGAAAATAATTTCAAGTTTCCAATTGCCTTATTTGTGGATGGCCATGTTTCACATATTACGCTTTCATTGAGTTTATTTTGTAAGGAAAAATCTATAAATTTAATAGCCCTTTATCCCAACGCTACCCATCTCTTACAACCTCTTGACGTGGCGGTTTTTCGCCGACTCAAATTAGCTTGGAAAAAGTCAGTGCATGACTGGAGAATTAAAAACGAAGCTCAAAAGCTTAAAAAAGAAGATTTTGCACCTTTATTATTTGAAGCTTTAACTGAAGCAACTAAACCCCAAACTGTGCAAAATGGTTTTCGTACATGTGGCCTATTTCCATTTTCTGCTGAAAATGTTACTTATAGTAAAATGATTTCAAATAATTCAGTATTGCCAACTACGTCAACACCTAAATCGTCTAGAACCACAACGGACTATAATACTTTTTACAGACAGGAATTCTCAATCTAACTATTCTGGTGAAGCTGTTCCCAATGAACCTGAATTACCACAAGAAGTACAAGAAGAACCAGAAAATAGAACTCCACTAAAAGAAAGACCATCACAGTAAAAAAAATCTGTGTAAAATTACTACTCTGAGAGATGGCAACAAAAAACCATCTCTGAGAGTAGTAAAATTACATTATAAAATGTACATTAAACACTTGTATGTAAAATCACATACACCAAATATGTGAAATTACATACTCCAAATATGTAAAATTCAACAGAAAAATGTAATATTACATATTTTGAATATGTGAAATTACATATTCCAAATATGTAAAATTCAACAGAAAAATGTAATATTACATATTTTGAATATGTGAAATTACATATTCCAAATATGTAGAATTCAACAGATAAATGGAAAATCACATACTCAGAGTATGTGAAATTCAGCACTAAAATGTAAACTGGCTGAAATAAAAAATGATATAAATTACAGTGAAATCTTTTATTAGTGAAATTAGTGAAAAATTTCATTGCATTAAGAAAACACAACACAATCTTTTCATTTTAAAGGAAACATTTTTATTCATGACATATATGAACAGCAATTCAATTCATTTAAAAAAAAATATTTATTCGTTGAATTTCTTTTGGAAGACAGTCGTCAAATTCAGTTATTGATGTTAGGGAAGAAGTATAACTAAAACTTCCAGATATTGTTGTTTTTGGACTTTCTTGTAACTCAGAATCAAATAAACACAAAGATGAATTTGCTGGCAACCATATATCACTTTTTTTTAATAATAAAAAAATATTGTCTTTGGCTAAAATAGAAAAGTTTCCGAATCTTCAATACTGCTGCCATCACACTCAAGAACAAGATTTTCTCCAGGAATTCCAAGTGTTACAATTGGCTACACAATGATAGAAAAAATCGTCATAATCAGATAATTATTACGGATAATTGTTAAAAAATTTGCTTTAATTATAATTACCTCTCGTGATTACTTGGTCTAAAATACCGTCTGAAAAAAATATTTTTTTTATTGAACGATTGCTGTCCCATATTTTAAACATTAATTTCTCCATCTGCAAAAAAAATAATTTGTAATTTCATAATTTGATTACATAAAATGATTACAGTAAATGAAATGATGATTATTGGCTTAAAATCAATGATTAATTTTTATAAATTTCATTTAATTAATCTGTACCTGGAAAAGTAATTTAATTTCTTTTACATATTAATTGCAATATGCCATATAAATAATCCAAAAAAGACACCAACTAATAAAAAAATAGAAAAAAACTCCTTACTTTCATATTTCCTTTTTCAGAATTATATCCCGTTTAACCTTTTTACAGCTATGGCGAGATAGGTACATAAAACCAAAATCTGCAGTTCTCTCTTTTTAATCTCAAAACTAACTCTCTTGAAGGTTTCACTGGTTTAAAAATAATTAAAAATTAGATTTTTCATATTAACGGTTGTGATGTTTAATAAAAATAAAAAAATTCAACAAAAAAATGTAAAATTAAAGAAAAATGATTTTTTAACGGTAATTTTTCCTGAAAACAAAACTATGCACTATTTAAATTTGTAATAATTATTCGGAATTTATTTATATATGTATAATATATATTTATTTTTTTAAATACTTTACTAACAATAATTTTTTTGATTATCGCAAAATGAAATAAAAAGCGGCAACATTGTCAAGCAGGTACCAAACAATACGATACAAACACAATGTTTTTAAATTAAATGTTTTCGCGCAAATATTCCATTTTTCTATTGAATACTACATTTTTCTGTTGGATTTTAAATTTCCTTGTTGAATATTCCATTTTTCTGTTTAATGTTACATTTTTTTGTTGAATATTCCATTTTTCTGTTGAATTTTACATTTCTTTGTTGAATATTCCATTTTTCTGTTGACTTTTACATATTTTTGTTAAATATCACTTAAATAAAAAAATGTATTATTCAACAAAAAAATGTAAAATTCAATAAAAAAATGTAAAAGTCAACAGAAAAATGGGATATTCAACAAAAAAATTAAAAATTCAACAGAAAAATGGAATATTCAACAAAAAAATGTAATTCTACATAAAAAAATGTATTTCTACATAAAAATCAGCAATTCACAATCATTTTTGTGAAATTACATTTCAGTATGTAAAAACTTACTACTATCAGAATAGTAAAATTATTGAAAATTTTTTACTGTGCAGACATACCGAATGTACAAACACCTTTTAAGCAATGTTTATTTTGGCCTGATCCGATTAACCCGACACGAATTGGTGGTAAAAGAATCCCTTCTGTTATTATTTCAATTATTAATCCAATAATAAATAGAAAAAAACAAATTGAATTTTCTGACTATCTAAAGTAATTTAAATGTTGATTTTTTCTTGGAATAAGTTCATAAGCAAAAAATCGGTTAGTATATGGGACGTTTACCTTATGTTCGTTTATTATTAATTGTTCCTTTGTTAAGTGATATTTTTTTTAGTTCATTTTTATTTTTACAATATGTACTGAACATTTGCAATTTTGTTTTATTTTTTATTTTATATTTATTTGCTTTATTGATTTTTTTTAAATAAAATGTTATACTCATAAAGGCGCCTTTTTTTAAATTCAACCGGGCGCAAAAATATCTAAAAACGGCCCTGACAATGAGAACACAACCACCAGTTGATTTATTTGTTGATAACAGTAGACCGATTACGATTTATTTCGTAGAGAAATATTTCGTATTTCGGGATATTAAAAAAAAGTGTGTCGCTTATTAATCTTCAAAAAAAAAGAAAGAGACAAATATAAAATCCCTAAATGCGTACGTCGTACTTTACTTCACTTTAAGCTAACTTATGCGCCATTTTGATTACTTTTCATTTATTTCAACAATTATTCTATCGCTCTCAAACTGACATATATTCATTTTCAAATTTGGTATAGTAAAATTTTTAAAAATTATAAATAAAAACACGAAACAAATTAATTTAATTTTTTTATTTTAGTTTTTATTACAATTTATATTATATTTATTATACTTGTATTACTTATATCTACTTATAGCTTATTTATACTTATTAATTATTTATTATTATCTACTAGTATTATTATTATTATTCCTATTATTTATTATAGTTTTCAGTAAGTCAAGAATGTTTTGCTAAAAAAAATAAATATACACAATTAAATTATTTTGCTTCTAATTTTCCTTTTGACTGACTTAAGTTTAAACTCATCATTTTGTAATTTTTTTTTCTTGTACACGGTTTTCTTGTATTCTAAAAAATGATAAAAAGGTTATTATAGTTTCTTTTAAATTATTCTTTTAAATTTTTTAATTAAGTTTTAAAGTTTTAAATCAATATAAATACTAGTAAAAATTAAAATAATAAATTTAAAATTTACTTACAGTTTAAAAAATATAAAAATACACCAACACAATAATAATAAATAATACATAAAATATCCCACAACCTATAGTAGGTTGTGAGAAATATTTCAAAAACGGGCGATGAAAAGCATAGAAACGCTGCAACGTATCATAGCATTTCGGGCATCTCGCACTATCACAGATGTAACTTTACGAAGTGACACATTCTCATTATTATGTACGTACACACATTTTCTCGTTTTTCTCTCTACGAAATAAATCTTAATCGGTCTACAGATCTCTATCTCTACGGAAAACCAAATAGCGATCATTGACAAATTATGTCAAAATTTTCCTCCAAGAGATTAAGTTAAAACTCCGTTGTTTTAGATTTTAGCCTCAACAATTCTGATAGTAGATTCTAATGTTTGCGATAGACGGTTGATCTAGATTAATATTGTTACTCATCTAGAATTATTAATTAAAGCCAACAAATATTAATAAGGTTTTTTTTTAATTCAGTGTAATTCAGCTGATGTTGATGACAATTTCGTAAATATGCAAAAAATACATGATTTTCTACTCAATTGGAGAAACTAATAAAGCGCGCGTCCAAATAAGAATTTTCTGTCTTAATTAAATCTATTTATTTTATAGCCATCCTGTGTCCTAATTTATTAAAAATGATTTTATTATATATTTTACTTATAACACAAATAAACAAACATAATCGCGTTTAAAAAATACGAATAAATATCCTGAAAATAATCAAAAATTAAAAATCATGTCTCAACATGTTGATGACAATTTCGTAAATATGCAAAAAATACATGATTTTCTACTCAATTGGAGAAACTAATAAAGCGCGATTCCAAATAAGAATTTTCTGTCTTAATTAAATCTATTTATTTTATAGCCATCCTGTGTCTTAATTTATTAAAAGTGATTTTATTATATATTTTAATTATAACACAAATAAAATTTTCTTTTCTTAAGACATGATGTTAAGAAAATCATGTATTTTTCATAGTGAACTAGTGCTATAATTATTCCTTTTTAGGAATTATCAGTTTTTTATTTTTTTAACACCCCTAAGGGTCCACATATTTGGCAGGTTACATTGCTGCACACAGTATTAAATAATATCCTTAAATTCTGAAGAAAATGCATGATTTGATATGAATTATTCTTATAATAGCATGAAGAGAATCCTTAAATTCTGAGGAAAATGCATGAGATAAAACAAAAATTTCATTTAAAAAAATATTTTTTTATTATAAAACATAAAATAAGGAATAAAAAACAAAGTAAGGAACAATTCATAATAAGTGATGTCACAATATCATTTGTAGAATATTAATTAAATAAAAAATAAAATAAGAAACAGTTCATAATAAAGTGATGCATAGCACTTGTACAATTTTAATTAATATATAAAGAAGTAGAAGAAAAGTAAAATATTTCAGATTACAAAAAAATCTTATTAAAATTAATAAGGTTTAAATGATTTTTTACCACCTGGTAAAGTGTGTAATTCAAATAACATAATATTTCCTACGTATTCGGTCAAAATTAAACAATGGTATTGAAATTTTATCGACATCAATTAAATAGCAACACAAATGCTTATCAAAATCTAAATCAGTTTTATGTGTTCCCAATCCGCCCGACCATAGCTGGTGAATATTACTTTGAATATTACAAAAATATATAAAATTGCAAATGAATTTATGAAACAAAAAATAAAAAGCAATTTGTGGCTAATTGATTGTAAAAGTAAAGATACTTACTGTAACCATGCTTGCCCCCATTCCTCAAACTTTGGTACCAATTCATCTGCAACACTTTCATTTGCATAAATAACGAGTTTTAACGAGTTTTAATTGTTTATCACCTAATAATATCGAACAACTTTTAATCAATACTTCTAATATATTCAGTCGACGAAACAAAGCACTCCACCACCCTGTTGATATATTAAATCAATTGGGCATCCTAAATTTAAATCAATATAATCAATTTCTGCATTTTCATTTAAAAGTTGTGCAGCAAAAGCACAACATAAAGTCCACAGATTTGTACACCAAAAATATCTTCTGACACATGTTTTTTAGTTAATGCCCATTCTTGTGCGGCATGAACAAGCCATTTCACCACATGTAACATCAGCACCATTTTCTTTACAAATTCTCCGAAATGGTAAATTGCCCACTGTTGTTAAAGGACTTAATAAAAGTTTCTCTCGAAAATCAATTGTTTTCTTTTCATGTTCATCTTTGATAATATTGGCGTATGAAGAATAACCAATACACTTTGTAACTGAAGAATCTTTGTCATCATTATTTGTCGTCTGTTCGTCATTTCTTTTCACTGATTCTAATTTGTTCCATTTCTTCAACTAGTTTCTTAGAGATATCAAAATTGTATGATTTCTTTCTTCATCTGTAACTCTAGAAAAATAAAGTAAGATAATAGTCATGATATGGTTTTGCTCAACTTACCATAACTAATCTGATTAAATGTTTGAGTTTTAGTATTTTTATCATATGTATCCAAGACTTTGTTATGATTATTTTCATCCATGTGAGAACGTGCAAAACGACAAGTTAATCCATAATGGCAATAACCTCGCGTTGAATAAATACAGCATGAAGGCCCAATATCTTCTCCTTTTGTTTTTAAATATGTTTCAATATAATGAATAAAAATACAGTTCTTGTAGGAACAATTTTTAGCATTTCCTTGATCTCCTTCAACCAATGTTTTACACAATTTAACATCTCGGGATTCCTTAAAAGGTTTTGGACGTGACTGAAATAAAATAATTATTGTTTAATTTTCATTAATCTATGTAGATTGGATGATAATACTTTATTTTGTCCTCGATTTCCTCTTTTATTATCACGTTTTTGTTTTTTTGTATAAATTATTTCTTCTTGATCATCATCACAACAACGTTTGTTATTTATTGAAACTTTCTCATTATCATTCGAAACTTTAATTTCTTCCATTTTTATATATTTTTTAATTTTTATTTAAAATTTTCAGAACACATTTATAAATAAATATATTCTTAAATCTTAACCTCACATTTACGATTTTAATTTATAATATTTTAATTTTTGACGTTTCAATACGGTAAAACTTAATTTAAGTATGAAAGCCTAGATGGCAACAAATATACATATTTAAAAATTATGTCGCCGGTTAAATTACAAAAAGTTCTATTAATATTTTTTTAAATTTTATAAAGGACTTAACGATATTAATTGTAAACTCTCGAAGTCTCAGATTTCCTAACACTAAAAATTAAACATTATTTTATTTTGTTTGAAAGAAAACCACCTTTTTTGTTATTTTTATTCTTAATTTTTTTTTCTAAATTAAATCAAAGTAGGCTAAGTAAAAAAAGTCTATAAAAGTAAATAAACAAATATTAATTTTCAGTTGTCATTTGAAAATTTAAGAATGGAGTTCGGCAATATTATGTTTCCGTGTGATGTGTTAATTGTTTCCGAAATAATTGAAGTTATTATCAACACAGCAAATAACATTATAGTTCCTTGTGAAAGTGAAAGTTTTGTTAATGTGCGTGAAATAATAAACGATCTTATTAGAGAAACAGTTAGAAAATCTTTTATCAGACGAAAACTAGTTCAATTCGACGTAGCTGAAAATTCAAAAGAAATTCTTGATGCTTTTACGTATTTTGATTATTTAAAGTCCAGATGTGCAACAACATCAGATTCTGATTCGATTGCATCCGAAGACTCTTTAGGACATTGTTCTAATTCATTCGAAATAGAACCTTGTCATACAGAAGAAATAACGGAAGAAGTAAATGTTGAAGCAGAATGTTCGGATTCTCAACTAAAGAAGAGAACCAGATGGAAGACTTTTAAAAGATCTGTGTACCACCTTTTCATAAGATGTTCGTGTCTTAAATTTTCAAAGGCAACGTAAGAGTAGTTTTAAGTGATTATTATGTACATACACATATTCAATTAACCAACTATAATTGAATATGTGTATGTATGTAATATTAGTTAAGTTTAATTTTAAGTATATTTAGATTAAGTAGTTGGCGTTCAGAACGAGCTCTCCTGATGATTTAGAATTTAAATTCCAAATCATCAGGAGGGCTCGTTTCCGAGCGCAAGGATAAACGATATTCAGACAAAATAAAAATAAGATTTTTTGTACCATTTTTTATCGATGTAATTAATAAAATAAATTTTATTGAAACAAATTTGTTGGTTTTGCATTTTTTTTTCTTGTTTGATTTATATCTAAAGATTCATATAGGGTGGTAAGTAATGGAATGGTAAGTATGTATCACCAAATTATACTGAAATGATATTTAATTTAAATTAAAATTTGAATTGTTGTTATTTTTTTTTTTGTTATGCCAATGCAAAGAAATATTGTGTGATATTCCATACACACAATAGTAAGATGAACAATTTATTTTTTTATTTTTAATAAATTATTTATTATTTTTATGATTTTCAAAAAGCTCAATATGCAAAGTGGTTTTCCCTTAGCCCACACAAATGATAGCATAACATAATATAATATGTAATAAGTGCATTAAATCAAATAAAAAAAATAAATAAAAAAATATTTTATTGTTTTTATTCTGTCGTAGTTTAATTTAAAAAACTGTTATAGCATTTTTTTTCTACATTAATAAAAACCATGCAAGGCAGTGTGAAATTTGTGTCCATAAATTTAAAAGAAAGTTGAATTTATAATAAAATAAATAACGAATTTATATATTATTTAAAACATAAAAAGTTATAAAACATATTTTATGTAATATATCTTGCACGTATAACGATATGTCAAAATATTGTTGAAATAAAATGAATTTAAAGTAATCTAAATAAAACTATATTTTTGTCTTGTTCCTAAAGTTCCAGTGACTAAATATAAATAATAAAACAGACCGTGCACTGTTTTGTTTTTAACAAATTCATTTGTTAATAAATTTTTTTTCTTCACGGATAAGCAACTGTCAAATACATTGCCGTCATAAAAGTATTTAATTTGTTAAGTTTAAAATATGAACTGACCAGAATTTTATTTTTAGTGTGTTCCTGAAGTTCCAGTGCATCTAAAGAATAAATAAAATCCACCGTGCATAATTTAGTTGTTAACAAATGGAATTGTTTATAAAAAAAAATATCCACGGAAAAATGTGATGCTGACATAAATGGATTTATTTTGTGGAGATCTACCAGTGAACTTAATCAAACTATATTTTAGAGTGTTCCTTGGAACTTTAGAAATCTATATAAATAATAAAATCTACCGTAAACAAATTAAAATCTTATGAAAAGTGGTCACGGATAAGCATTAAAGTTCTTCATATCCATTTACATTATTTTGTTATGTATTTGCTGTAAAAAAAACATTTCTGAAAGAACTAAAAATATAAATAAAACAAATTATTTTGAAATTACTGTCTTTTTATTATTTATTTAATAATTTTTTAAAATATTTATAATAAATATAGAATGGTAGCATGAAAAAATCATTTCCCCCACTCCACCATAAAATTTCCCCTAGCTATCAAAAGTGTGGATGGCTACTGTCAAAAGTGTGGCTTGAATCAGCTAACTCAAGTACAGATCCTTGGGGAACTCCATGTTTAGAACATTTCCAGCTGGATTTAGTATGATTGATTTCTACACATTGGATTCTGTGCCTCAAAAATGAACTGATCCATTGATTTACAACACCTGTTCGGAATATCTAAAAAAACAACCGAACAATTAATTAATATAAGTTACTAAATAAAATATTGAAATCGGAAAAAAAATAATAATTGAAAATATTGTTGCAAAGATAAAGTTCATAGGGATATAACTTAAGCCATCTATTAGTAATTAATTGAAATTATGTAATTAAAGTGAAATTGTTTCTTATCAGAATTTAATTGAATATATTTGATTTCCGACTTTTGTTTTTTTCCGGTGTATTCACATGTTAAAAAAAAGGAAGGCAAATATTTCTATTATTAAATTCTTTCACTTAAAATTTTATCGTCATTGAATCAACATTAATTACTAAACAATAAAAAACATAATTTTTGCGTTAAATTATTTCATCTGTATCAATTAATTGGTCATTTTATAATTAAATTGTATTTAATTGGATTTTGTGAATTTATTATAATTATTTGGATTTTTTAATAGTTGAATTGTTAATTTTTTTTTAATAAATTAATTGTTTTATAATAAGTTAAATTTGTGTTCTGTTTGGGAAAGTTGCAGTTCATCATATCACCAATCTTTGAGTGTTCCACAGTTTTCCACACACAACACCTCTAATCCCATACTGTTGAAGTTTGTGAAATAACCACAACCTTCTATATACATAGCCGTGTCACCGCTTCAATTACTAATACATACAAGGCTCAGAATAGGCCGATATTTTTACTTTCTGAAATAATAATAAAACGAACATTCTTTTGGGGGAAAAAATCAAATTTATTTCAATTCATTAAATTATAATGATATAATATCTATTGCACATATATATAAATATAAAAAATAAATAATTTAGTCTTAAACAATAATAAATAAAGGAACATAAAGTAAGAAACTAAAAAAATCACAATTTTCTTTAAGAAAAAAAACTAAAGTTATGAATAAAAAAATAGTAGAATTTTAAAGTTTTTTAACCTAATTAGCTCGTTTTTGCAATTTTAATATTTGCATTTGATTTTTTAAAAGTTTTCAATTTTCGTTTGTTATTATTCTGTGTATTTTTTTCATCATTTTGTTGTTTGACGAAATTATTTAGAATAATATTGCACATAACATTACATGTCCTAGAATATATTTGTTTAAATGTAGTTCCACATAAACAGCTTGATGAGAGATCAATATCAGTATCAGTTTCCAAACTAATAAAAGTTAAAGCACACAATAAATCTTTCTGGTTATTCGCAGAAAAAAATTGATGTTTCAGATGGACGTCTTTTATAATAGTTTGAAATATAGATGCCATGTGATAAAAAATATATGATAATTCATCGGTTGCAATTGATAAACCACCTCTTTGCAAATGATCAAAATATTCATCGCCGATTTTATTTCCTTTATTTTGAACTATTAAATCTTTGCAAAGGGAGCATATCAGTTTTTTACTTATCGCATGAGATGCATAGCCACAAACATATAAAAATGCTGATTTATCAATTTGACATATTGCCAAATAATCAGATGTAAACACAGAATTAAAAGACAATATAATATCGTGATCAATTTCAACCGGCTCATTGTAATCAGTTATTAGTGTTTCAAAGTCCTTGGAATGATGGGAAAAAATATGTTGAATTCTAATTTTTTTTTCCGATTCTACAATCTCATTGTAGGAAATATGATAATTATATCCAGATAAACCACGATATAAGCCAAATCTTTTCTCCAAAGCATCTGTTTGCAATTTTCCAGTCAGAACATATTTAACAGAAAATGTAGTTAAGGAAAATTTAATAAAGGCAGAAATTGCTGAAGTTGATTTGAATAATGCATTATATGTATCTTTGGTTAAATGTCCATTATTATTTTCCATAGAATGCCAATCATCAAGCCACTTCAAAAACTTATCAAGAAACTCAAATCTTGGGTCATCTATGAAGCAAAAAGGTTTTGAAAAATATTCTCTTTTTATTGTTCCCTGTAAAAACAAACAATTAATCACAAAAATAAAAAAAACAAAAACACAGAAATTATATCATATTTTTCAATAATATCACCCAGAACAATTTAGAAAACCATAACCTCAAATTTTTATATTATCTATAAACTAATACACAAAACAACACAGAAATACAAAAATATGATGTTTATATTAAATATAAACGAACATTCCACAAAACTACTTAAACACAGAAATTATATCACATTTTTCAATAATAATAATTGAAAAAAACAACATCCATAAATATAAATACTACATATTTATTGTGAATTTATTAATGTACTCTAAATGTAAATTATAGCGGAAAAAACGAAAACATGATCACAAAAACATAATGTTTATATTAAATATAAACTAACACTCCACATAACATATAAAACTAAGCTTAATTGTCAGAAATTATATCAAATTTTTCAATAAAATCACACAAAATAATTTAGAAAACACCATAACCTTAAAATTTTGAAGTTTTTTAATTCACAATAAATCGCTTGTACATATTGTTTTACAATTAAAAAAATATATTATTGCAATTAGAAACACTTCAAAATTATTATTAACTACTTACTTTTATAATTTATTTAGTTTTATTATTATAAACAACGAAATAAAACAGGACAAAATTCATCCACGAAAGATTGTATATAATTTTTGACGGCCTACCACCCATACTAACGCAAAACGGTGACACGGCTATGAATATAGAAGGTTGTGGAAATAACAGATCGAGATTAACACAATCAAAAGCCTTGGAAAGATCATAGTAAATTGATGTAACAATTTTTTTCTCTTCCAGTGCATCTGAAATTTCCGTTAAGTGTTGAAAAATGGCCAATGTCGTCGATTTCCCCTTTTGAAACCCATTTTGTTCCGTAGAAATAGTGTTCATTTTTTGGAAAAACTTTATAAGTCTGCGGTGCATTCCTTTTTCATAAATCTTTGAGAAGTTTGGCACCAAAGCAACTGGTCTGTAATTATTAACATCTTTCACATCACCTTTCTTAAAGATTGGTTTAACTACTGTTTTCTTTAATTTTTCCGGAAATATTCCAGTTGAATATGAAAGATTGATTAAGTAAGCTAGTGGTGTGATTATAAATTCCGAGGAATGCTTTATTAAATTGTTAGAGATTTCATCCCAACCGTATCCGCCCGACCATAGCTGGTGAATATTACTTTGGTAAACAGACGAAGTATTAGTAAAACGTTCGAAAAATCCACCAGGTGAATAATATTAAAATATTTAATATTATTTTCTTGTATGTGTTAGTGAGAATAAAAGCGTGTCGGTGAAACGTCAAAAAAATGTTCAGAAAATATTTTTTTGACAACTATTTGAATTTATAATAAATGAAAATCTTTAAAAAAATAAAAAAATTAAATTTTAAATAAAAAAGTGTAAAGTAAAATTAAAAATATAATAATAAAGCATTATTAAAGGTAATTATTCTAGTTTTTAAATAAATAAATATATAAGTATAAATAAATAAAAATTTGTATGGAATTTCATTTTTAATTTGATTTAATTTTTTATTTTATATTTTAGATTAGATGGTGGAAGAAATTTACCAGACGATAAGCAATATTTTAACGATCGGCTAGCAACACAATTGAAAGGACAAAATGTTCAAAATATCGTAAAAGCATTAATTACACTTCATAATTATATCCAACTGACTGGTGATTCAGACACTCCAGAAATATCTACAGCTTTTCTAAATATATCACTTGTATAAAGATTATTTAAATTAATAAAAAACATTGTAATTAAAAATTGTAAATAAATTTATTTTTATTTGTATAAAAAAAGTCAATTCATTTTTATAACTATAACTAATTTTGAAATTTAAATCAAATAATTATAAGCTAAATTAAAATTAATAAATTTAAATATTTTCATAACTAAAACTATTTTTTTGGCTATTCTATAAATAGATCCACTACAGAATCTGTTATTTTACATAAAAACTTAACCATTTTTTGGAACAATGCTCTTTTTTGTTTGACATACATCATTTTTAAATATTTTATTTTTTTCTGAATATTTTCACCTAAAAGAAAATAAAATTTAAGTTTTATATTAAATGATTAAAATATCTTGAAATTTTTATTACTAACCACTCATGTTAATTGTTTGTCCAAAAGCGTCCAATTCCTTCAATTTAAATCTACTATTTTATATTTTTCATTTTGACAATTAAAAAGATGGAGATTGTCGGCAATGAAGTCAATAATTTTTTCCAAAGTTCCACTTTCTTCGCTCTGCAAAAATTAAACGAAAATTTTATAACAATTTGATATATATTATATTTTGATTCTATTTAAAAACTTACAATTTCAATACTGGAATCCATTTTGAGTTTTGTTCTTTAATATTAATCTCGTAAAATAAAAATTTATAGTGAAAAAATTGAAAATATTAACAAGCACAAACTAACTAATATAATTTTTGAATAGTAAATAAAAATGTCAAAACAAAATTTAGTTAAATTCGACACTCTAGATGTCACGTTACAACGCTACAATGGAAAAATGTAAAATGGTAATAATCATAAACTCGTAAATTCTACACAATTTGGCCATTTTTTTTTCTGAACATATTATTTTGGAGATTTCTAAGCCTATTACTGTTTTGATAGTATTGGTGTAAAATATTATTCACCAGCTATGGTCGGGCGGTATGTCACGAAATATAGTGTGTTTTCAAAAAAAATCATATCATTTATTTGATAAAAAATCATATTTAATTTATCATAAAAACAATTTTTTTTGTTTTTAATAATTGTACCTTTGTAACGAACTTTTTCAATAAAGAAAAATTGCGAATTTTCTTCAATTAAAAATGGAAACGTTGATTTATGGAAATAATTTGTTTTTTAAGATCGGAATGCTCCCCTTTGATAATTTCAACAATTTTAGGAAAGCCAGAATTTCCTAAAAAATATTTGTAATAACAACAAAATTTCATTTCGCATTTTTTTGCAAGTGATAATGTTATATTTCTTCTAGAGGCTGTAGAATTAGTGTATATTTTCATTTCTCGATGTTTTGATTCAACCTGCATGCACTAATACTTTCTTGGATGACCAGACTAACGTATTATTGTTATATAATGATATAATAAATAGTGCTATACTTTGGTGTATAGCAAATTATGTTCGGCTATTATTTTAGATAAACTTTCTATTGCTGTATTAGAAAAAGCTTCCAATAGTATTAAATTAACCATTTCTGTCAACACCGCAATATATTTCCAAATCATATTATTTTTTGCAAGGAAATCTCCAACACAATATAGAAAAAAATGTAAAAAGCAAAAAGATTCTCTGGCTGACATATTTAATTTAATATTTTTAATGTGAATAAGTTTAATTACGGATGGGCGTTTGCGAATTTCTATTTTACCATAATCAAAAAGTTGTACTCTAGCATTAAAGGTTTCTAAAGTAATATATTTATTAATCAGCATTCAGCACAATATGATGTAAACAGTTTGACAAACCATAAATTATTACACCCTTAAATATATCGTGTATTATATCAACACAAAAATTGCTTGTCACATGGAATGTTTCCATATTGACGGTTCTTTATAATTGTTTTTTTTAATGTCAGTCTCATAATTTAACTGATTTCGTCTTATATTTTTTAAGGGATTTTATTTATCAGTTTTTTTTTTGTTTGCAAAAGCGACAAAAATAGTTATGAGAAAAAGATCTTGAAAACCCTAATATGCAATTTAAACCCAAATTATCACCGATAACAAGACCCAAAATATTAAACTATGCAGGCAATTACTGTTGCCAAATGATTTAAAAAATTTTGAATGTAGAAACATCGCATCAAAAATATTTTCTAAAGACAAATAACCATAAGGAATCGTAGGAAAGTTATAATAGAATGCTGCTATAGATTGAGTACCAGTGTGACTACCCAAAGGATCATTAGTTTCAAAATCATCGTAATATAGAAAATACATAAGGTTAACTTTATTGGTAAAAGATTTTATTTTGCTCTTCCATAATTCTCCTTGCACAAAACTGCTAATGCTACTGTAGTGGATAGTCGATTAAATATTCAAAAATACTTGATTTTATTTTAAACAATATTTTATTTTTAAAGTAAAATATATCTATTCACAACTCTACTTTCTGCCACATTCTTTTCTTCTTCTTCTTATTATAATTCATTACATACTTCATTGTATTTATATAATATTATATCATTGTTATCTATTGACAATTTTTATTATTATTTTTTACTAAACCTACACTACCATCCGTCGAATTTATTAATCTGTCATAGTTATTTAATGTTTCCTCTAAAATACCAGGTTTTTCGAAAAAATGTTGTATTTGGAATTCTATAGGCATTAAAACATCTTCGCTTTTATTCCCTTTCATTCTTGGTTGACCTGTAACTATTTTTTCTATTACAACATTATTGATTGTAAATAAGAGCCTACTTCTGATAAATACTTAAGTAGCCGATACTCGGATCCGAAATCCTTAAATGGATTTAAACACATATTGAAAAATTCCTCTACTTCAGATTTTTTCTCTAGAGGTAAAAATGGCAAAACTATCGATTTTAACTGCTTGCAAAACGAATATGTAAGGTAATCATTAAAATCGGATATAATAGACTCAACTTTGGTATTAGTTATGTTGCTTTTGTTTGATAACTTGCATATTAATGATAAACTAGCTATTTTCAAAGTATTTGAGGATTGGGTTGATAATAAGCAATTCATTTTCATTGTCATGGAGTTTATGAGAATTTTTTAAATGTTTTTTAAATCTAAAAATTGTTTGAAATGACTGAAGCAGCCTTTTTGAGCACACAAATATGTATTTATACTAGTAGATTTGTGTGCATATTTAATATGAGAAATTAAAATATCCACCATTGAAAATTTACCAAACCATTTACAATATTTGCGTAATTACCTTTTCTTTCTAACGGAATTAATTCGTAATCTTTTATGGATTTTCAAGTTGTCCTATCTTTGATTAATTCTTTTCCAATTTTCAGAATAATTGAGCAAAAAAGTTTCCAATGTTGGAAAAGATTAAGGGAAGGGAAGCTCAAAGTCCAAAAAAATCTGAAATAAGTATTGATAAAGCTATCAAGTTTTGTTGAAATATTTTAATATTTCGTACCAGTCTATGACCACCTGTATATCGATACAAAGGCCAATCATTTAAAAATCCTGTAATATTTTTAATCGTAATATGTTGATGGCGGATCAGTCAGAAATTTTCTAAATTTTTAATTTATCACTACGTTTCGACACTTTTTTGGTGTCTTCCTCAGGTGACTAAAACAAAATTTTATTTCAATAAAATATGTACATAAACACCAAAATAATGGCCTAATTCTGTATCTGTTAATTCGCTCTGTTACTGCTAAAATAACGATAACGCCTAAATTGCTATTCAGGACGCATCTATTACTGTTAAGAACTGTCACATTGATTGTTATAGTGAATTCCATTGACAACAACTAGTGTAGTTATTTGCCACCAGTGGAGTTTTTTAAATTCCATTGAACTTATAACTCCCACGGAGTGAGTTTTTCGTATTCCATTGGCCAGTTGTTTAAGCACTGAAAAAGTTTTTTCATTCCATTCAATTTTTATTCGCACTCAGTACATGGAGAAACAGCGTATTTTGCCACTGAGTATTATAGTCAGTTTTTGTTTTCCACTCAGTCAAAATGTCGAATGAAAATGAAAAATTGAATTATGTTCTAATGGAATTTCTAGAATCCTCATCTTCTGAAGAAGAAAGTGAAATTGATTGTGATTGTGATTGTGAAAAAGAATTGTCAGAATTACCAAAAGTGAATAATTATGTAGTAAGAAAATATAATGCCTCTCAATTTAAAAAATATTTTCGAATTGAAAGGGAGATGTGTTATGGTGTGATAAAATCCTTTGAACAATCGGATCATTTTCCAAGCAATCATCATGGAGGAAAACAATTAACATCAGCTGAAAATCATATTTTGTCTTTTTTATGGTAAGTTATTTTTGAGGTTAGTTTATACAAAGTTCGTACAAACTTTTACCTTTTTAAAGGTTTGCTGGAAATAAAGCTTCAATCAAAGAACTACCGGAAAATGACAACGACCACCCAACTCATCATTTAAAAATTATTGGTGAAAATAAAAGAAATACAATAAAGGATGAATTTAATCCAATGTTATTATTTCAATAAAATAAAATAAATATTTACAGTCAAATTCAGTTTCAAATCACAAAATAAACAATACAAATAAATTTTAGTTATTAAACTTAAGATTTTTTATCCTCAAATAATTTCTTTATAAACTCCATTTTTTCTTGATGTCTACGGTTATGACCTTCTTCTCTTAGCAAATGAATCTCCATTGCAGTATCCGAACAAGTTTTCTTTTGTCTTTTTATTTTTTCAATACTAGAAGATTCAATTTTTCTTTTTTCCGTTTTCCCTACACCAACAAGCACTTCTGGTTCAATACTGTCATCTTTTGATATAATTTCCAGGATTTCTTCATCATATAAGTGTGTTGTAACCTCTAAATAATCTTCCAATTCTATAATTAATTAAAATCATTAATTTTATACACAAATATAATATAAACTCACTGATTACCACTCATTTTTTAACTTATCAGACACAAAAATCACAAAAATATTTAATTTGACGTTTTGACGATGTGAAGTTGTTTACAATTTCAATAGCGGTCAGAATGAAGTTAGGTTTAAATATTTCTACTAAAAAAGTGGACAAAAAAAAAACTAGTGGAGGTTTTTAAAAAACTCCACTGGTAGCGTTTTATAAATTATGCAACTGGCGCGGAGGTAGTTATAACTCTACCAATGGAGTTGTAGCTGAATGGAATTCACCATTAGTTTAACAGAGGAAAATTTTGACCTGTTAAATTTTGTTTTTAATTTTAAAAGTGATTTTGTTTCAATAAAAATATATTTAATAATGAGGGATGATATAATTATGTTGTTATTGTTTGGAAATCAAAATCGAAGGTATTTTTAATGTTTAATATATGTGTTTGTTAGGTTATGGTAATATTTTAACTTTTTTTTTAGACAAGATGCAAATAGATATTACTCTAAATTCCTGAAGCATCTTAGAAATACGGCAAATCCATTCTTGGTGTCAGATGAAGATTTTAAAAAATTATATAGACTACCGACTGTAACATAATTGCCTGTGATGCTCGTTATTCAGGTTCTGTTCACGATTCAGCGATTTTTCAAGTTTCAGATATTAGGAATTTTCTGAAACAAAATTTTGAAGATAATGGAGATCATACGTCACATTTAATAGTGGATATGTATTGTGTTGCATAATATTTTAATAAAAAATAACATCACAGACCTTATAACAGAAGATGATAAAGATAATGAAGATGATGACAATGACAATGGTAATAAATAATTAAATAAAAAATGAAAAAAAAAAAAATAATTATGATTATTTTGTGATAGCTCAATCAGATTCAGATGAAGATTTGGAACAGCCCCCGGCCAACATAAGGAATTTGGGAATGCGTACGAGAAATGACTACGTCAGAAATAATTTCTAATAATTAAAAAAAAAATTTTATTGTTTTATATATAAATAATATGTTTTATTATAAATAAACTTATAATAAATAATATTCTTATAATAAATAATATTACAAGAATATTAAAAAAAAATTGTATTTTAATTCATTTTAATTTTAGCTTATAATAAGACACTAATAGGAATTTTTCTATGGAGATCCAGATGAAGAATTGAATAAAAAGTCATTTGTGTATACATAACCTCACAGTATTTAACATTAGAAATGTCAAAAACAATTCGCCTCACAATTTTAACAGAGGCGAAATTTAACGATTACTGAATACCAATTTAGGCATTATCGTTATTTTGGAATTGTTATTTCAAATCGTTAATTTAGCAGTAACATAACAGATACAGAATTGGGCCATTAGTTATATTTTCCAAATATTAAAAAAAATTGGAGCAAATTTACAACACGAGAAAGTCTTAGAGGGTGTTGTTTTTGTAGAAAACTTCCTAAAATGATGTTTTTTTCTTTTGCAAAATCTTGGGGAAGGATTCGAGCTCACATTTAAATTGATTTGGAAATTTCAAGCCCCAAATTTTAGGAGCTGCAAGACTCCAAAGTCGCACTTTTTTTTTTATCTCACAATTTCACTAGTTTTTTTTTGCTATAACTTAAAGAAAACATATGTATTATCACTATATTAGTTGTATATTTTTGGCAGTTCTATATAGTATATCGTCTTAAAATAGTCTTTTTAATTTTTTTTTTCACAAATAAAAAGACTATTTAGTGCGCAATGTACCCCTGCTAATACAAAAGTCTTACATCTAGTATACAGGCTTAAGGGTTCACATGTTTGACACGCGATATAAAATGGCGCGTTTTTCTTACGTTTTTTTATAAAATCTATTACTTTTTCTTTCGAAATATTTAGTTTTGTCGGAAAATAATCAAACAAACTTCATTAAATTTTAAAATGAAAAAAAAAAAAATTTGGAATGATGTTACTTTAATTTTGATTATATTTATAATAATTTGTACCACATTTTTATGATTTTAGTTTTAATTTAGTATTTAGAAATTATTTTATTTTCAATTAAAATTTGATTTTGTGGTAGTTCTGTATACTATATCTCGATAAATGTTGTTTTATTGGTAAACCGGTGTGAAGTTGTAAGGTGTTCGTTCATCGCGATCTAAGGGCCTTTCTATTCACCTGATTTACTGATATCATATCGGTTCTACAATTTAGCAAAATATCACATTTTTTGGTCTAAATATCAGTTCAGCCATTGTGATTTAAGCAATTACTGTTCTATTGGCAAGTGAAGTGTTATGTTATTTTGACGTTTATATTAATTTAACATTTATATTGGTGAAAAGAAAATAAAATATTATTTGAAATGGATTTTGAAAATTATTTTAAAATTAAATAACAAAGATTTTCCCTAAAAAATTAAAAATTAATATAATTTCAAAAAGTATGTGGTTATATGCAACTGATCATATAGTTTTTTTATATCAGTAAATCGGTTCCACAGTTGCTCAAATTTCAGTTCAGTGTCAACTGATATTACCAATAGAACAGTATTTATCACTTCAACATATCAGTTAAAGTGAAAAATATCAGTAAATCAGGTCAATAGAAAGGCCCTCTAGCCTTAACCAATAATATGCAACTAATGAATAAATTTTATTGGAATAAAAATTGAAAATTGTTTTTTTAATGATTTAATATTTTAAAAATTTATGCCTAAAGTGACATTACTTTGTTGATATTATTGTTTTTTGTTTATGTGAGGTTGGTATTGTTATTGTGTAAATATTTTGTTGAACTGAAACTAAATATATATTTATATAAGAAAAATATTATAAAAACCGTTATAGTATACAAAACGTTTACAATAAATTCTTTTGAATATTTTGTACAAGGAAAACATAGTAATAAATTGTATATATATATATATTTGTTATTTAATTTTTTTTTTTTATTTCTTCAAAGTAAAAATGGTAATTGTCAAAATTTAGTTCAGTGGACGTTACAAAAAAAGTGAGCCTTTGAGAACGCTACTATATATTTTTCAGAAATGCCAATATATCATTAAAAAATTACCAAATAAAAAACAACAACAAAAACTTGAAGACGTCAAATGTGAAATAATAATAAAAAAAAAATGATCTGTAAATGTAAAATTTGTGAATTAAACTTTGAAAGAATATAACAAATCGTGTTAATTGTGGTTGTGAAGTATTTATTAAGTAATATAACAACAAAATAAAGTATAAAAAAATAACATTAGTACATCAAAAAATAGTTTTTGGAAGTGAGATTTTGAGACGCAGCACCTAAACTAGAAGGGACCGACAGGAACTATTTTGGAATTCGGATGCTCTCATGAAGTATAACACACTATAAAAATTTGAAGGTCCTCCGTTCTACGGCACGTCTCGGTAAGTATAGCCAAAAAATTATTAAAAACTATTCTATTCGGTCTACTACGTAATTGTATAATTTGGTATACTATTGCAAAAATTATTCCGAATCCCGAATCCCGAATACACTGGGCGGGCCTCAGAAGTGAGATATCTCAGTTTAAGTGAGCTAGGCTCAGTTGTTTTTGTTCGGGTGGGCTTTTCTCACTTCATAAAAAAAGTGTGTCTTTGGTTTTGACAGATGTGCTGAATACGCTTTGCTCAGTTAATGCCGGTATCATAACCAAGATTATCGGCGGTTTTTGTAGCGTTGCAGTTTTTTTGCTATTTTTTTCCTGGTCTTTTTCTTGCTCATTCTTTTAAATTTTAACGTTATTTCTTCTAAAAAATTATTTAATAAAATTAAAATATAAAAAATTTATTCAATTCTTCCATATTAATATTGTACGAATTAAAATAAATTTTTGAAATATTAAATTAAAAACATAACTGAAAAATAGTTAAATTTTTAAATATAAGATCAATTATATTTATTTTAATATATAAACAAAATTTATTGTTCACAAATACGACAAAAAAATTATTATTGAATTTCAAATTTAACCGCTCTTTGAAAAATATTTTAGAAAAGAACAGAATATTTTTTTTCAATGAAAGTAAAAGAGAAAACTACATTGCGATGGTGCATACGGTCTTCAAAATATGCGCCATTTTAGAATTACCTCCAGCGTTTTTGGCTCATTATTCAATCAAACAAGCATATGAGCAAAAAACGCAGAGAAAGATGGTAGATGATTTTTGCATGAGGAGAGAGGGACAGGAATAACAAAAAAAACTGCAACGCTACAAAAACCGCAGATAAACTTGGTTATGATACCGGCATAAAGTGATACAACTGCACAATGTTTTTTTTCCTCAGTTGAACTGATCAGCGCAATATTCGAAATTGAGGAAATTTATACTAATAGGAATTTTGAAAATTGATTCCAAATATTTATTATTTGCAACAATTATTTTATTTTATTTTTAAAAAAGATTACAATTTAAATAAAAATATTTAAATTTATTATGAAACAATTTAGTTTTTCAATTTTATTTTTATAACGTTTAATTCAAAATGTAGTCAAATTTAAGCAAAGATTTCAATACTTTCAATGGCGCTATCTAGATTAAAACCAGGTGAAGTTTTAAACAACTGAGACGATGTACTGATCCGCTGAACTGAGATATCTCAGTTCTGAGGCCCGCCCGATTACACCTATAAAATCAAATATAATAGATATAATTTTAATATTTCATAATTTAATTTTGTAATAAGGAAAAAACTACGTAATTGAAACACTATTTTTTCAAGAAAAAATTTATTTAAATATTAAAATAAATTTATTCAGTAACCATCGGTATACAAACTTAACTTACATCTATTTCTTATAACTAAAATTACATAAATGACAAATATATCACGATAACAACTTAAGAAATAAATAAAATTAAGAACATCTGCAAGATTGACTAGCTAATATCATTGAGCACTACAACCGCTTTTTCTTTTAAATTCAGCCCTTGAGTTGAAACAAGTGACAATGGGATCCATATTACAGCAGTGTTGTAAAAATCTGTGCCGAGATTATGGAGATTATGTATCTATAAAATGTTAAATAACTATACTTTTCATATACGTGCACAACATAGTTCTCAGTATTTGTGTGCAATGCCAAAATAATTGCGAAAAACGAGCGCATTGTAACAAACAAAAATTTTTGTTTGATAATTTTTATATAGAAAAACTTTACATACTACATCTATTTACTACTGTTTTTGTGAGTGGTTCATGTTTTTATGGTTTTCAATGCATTTAGTAGTACACAAACATTTGTTTATATATATGTTTTCGTACTTTGAATCTATCTCTATAAATATATAATATAAAGAATATAAAGTATATTCTTTTTTATTTGTCTATCCTTTTTAATATGGTTTCCATAATCTCTGCACTGGTCTTAATGCATCAAAGTCTACTGTATTAGATTATTTTTAGGAATCTTCTAATAGTAAGAGAGAAAATATTAAATATTTCACACCTTTTTCGATATGATGGTATCTAATCAGTTAAATCTTGCCTTCTCATAGCAAATCTTTTTTGTACAGCCTCAATACGCGAAATGTGAATTTTATAAGACGGAGACCATAGAATGCAGGCATATTCTAATAGAGACCACAAGTTAGATAAAGTAAACGAAAGGTAGAAGTTCCACGTAATTCATTAGTACACTGAGAAAAAAAACACATATTAATTTTAATATTTCCACTTTTAATTTTTAAAATGTGTCCTCAAGTATTAATTTAATATTGAAAAGATTTATTTCAAATTCGAAAACTGTTAATTTAAAAGGGGCCAACTTTAAACCATCATAATAACGGTTTTTATGCTTTTTTTAAAGTGTACACATTTTAAATTAATAAGTTTACATGTTAAAATAAAATGTAAAATAATTTTTTCGATTTTTGAACAAATTTAACATTTGCAACTTTTAAATCAAAATGTTTACATATTAAAATAATAACATAGTACATTTTAAATTATAATTTCATGTACGAATATGCACGATTAATGTTCGTGTCATCAACTCCGATTGCCACCATTGTATCGTGGTCAGCCATGGCCGTCATTATTTGATAAAAATGCCGATTTTATTTTAGATTTCTTATTTCGTAATTTTACAGATATTTGACAATAAATATTAAGAAATTTTGTAATAATTCTTAAATTTAACTAATCCGCGATAATATAAAATAAATTTTTTGTGATATTTTTCTCTAATTATGAAATATCAAAAAATTAATTTAAAAATTTATTCCCTAATAATTAAAATCGTCGAGGATTTTTAATATTTTTCGAAGTAGGATCTCATATATTACAATAAATATGGAATGGCATTAAAAAATTCATTCTGAAAACTTATCCAAATTATAATAAAATGCTGTAATTATTTTATTTAATATTTATGTATCCATTATATTATTACTTCAGACCGCATTATTCATTATTCATTATAATGAAAATAGCGACATCACTTTTTACATTTATATTATTTGGACTTTAAAAAATGTGTTACATATTAAAATACCATGCGTAAAATAATATGCAATTGCTATATTAATTTAATATTGGACATTTTAAAAATAAGCTGTGATTGAACGTTAATTTAACAGTTTTTAAGAGTTGACCAAAATTAAACCTTAAAAACTATTAATATAACTTTTTTTTTTCTCAGTGTAACTCTGTTGATGAAGCCTAGCATTTTACAAGCTTTTGCAATAATTAAATTATAATGAGGAATAAATGTAAGTTTAGAATAAAACAGATCTCTCATTACGTTAAATTTCTCTAATGTCTCATTGAATAAAGAATAGTTAAATGAAACTGGAACAGTTTTTCTTGTAAACCAAATAAATTTGCATTTATTCAAGTAAAGATCTAAACGATTTACTGAGCACCAATAGCTCAACGAATCTAGATCTTTTTGTAATCTAAGAGCATCATTGACACTGCATATTTCCCAAAAAAGTTTGAAATCATTTGATTTAATTAAATAAATCATGTTGATGTATGGATATTAATTTTTTAACATAAAAGAATAAACGTTTATTAACTAAGAGACTCAAATAATTTGGGTATTAATGGTATGATGTAACTCCTCAAACTTTGTAGTCTTTTTCAGTAACCGAAATTAAGTACGAAAATTTTAACTTCCGGGAAAATAAAATATATTTGTTTGAATTGGTCGGATGAAAACAAGAATTCAATCTGGTATATATCTGCAAAGAAATAATATTATTAAATCAAATAATTGAAAACTTCTTATAAAGTAAATAGTTTTTTTACCTGAAATTTGATCATAAAATAAAATTTCACAAGAGAAAGCATTTTTTCTGATAGATTAAATTATTAAATTATACAAATAAAATATCCAAATGATCAATTTTGACTTTTGAGCTTTCATTTTGTACTTATAAGTGACGTTTAGTGTTAAAAAATATAAAAGCTGGCGCGGCACGATATCTTGACCGTCCGAAACCTGATATGCGATTATTTGAATAGATTATTTTAAATAGACATCCAAATAAGTTCTAATTTTAAGTAAAACATGACAAAATCTAATAAAACTGAAAAAATAAATACTGTAAAAGTCTGTTTATTAAAAAGTGTTATGTACAGCATATTTAAAACAATAACATTGTGTTTTTTTTCAGCTTAAATTTGAAATGTTTGGTGCTCCTAAACTCTTGCACAGCCCGTATTGAAAGTGTGGTATTTTGAGTTTGGCTTATGAAATTTTAGGACCATTAGAGGATGTGGACGAAGTTTCCATAACCCAGAATAAAGTAGTTATGCAATACGCGCGTATTGTAAAGGCTATGACATCCTGCAGCTTTTAGGAAAGAATTCATCCCACGTACAGTACCGATTTAGTTCCTAGTGACTATTTCCTGCTCCTAAATCGAAAAAAAGATCTTTGTTTAATTCATTTCAAGGATGAGGAATTAAAACAGTCATTTTGCAGACAAATCTGAAGACTACTTTTTTGAAAGGTTAAGAAAATTAATTGATAGGGAGATTTTATTGAAAAATAAAAATATTAATCTAAAATTTTTCCATCTTTTTCTGCCTCATTCAAAAACTACCCTCATATGTAACATAGTTAAAGAAAGCTATAAAAAGTCGAAAATTTATTCTTAAGAAAGAAAACATGGCGGCCTACTGTGGACTGTGCACTAAGCTAATTGGAAAAACTTGTTATAGTATTCAATGTTCTAATTGTAATAAATGGTTTCATAGAGACTGTGCCAATCTGACTATTAAAAAGTTCAAAGAATATATAAAAGAAAGCCAAAAATGTATAAAAGAAAAGGAAAAAATGTGGAGCTGCAATTGTGAAGTAATTAAAATCATAGATATAGTTGACAATGACAGTGACTTTGAAAAGATTGATCAAAATCACTCAAATAATAGTTTAGGTCAATGTACAAATCAAAGTTTAATGAACGAAAATGTACCATTATAAAAGATAATATCCGAACAGGAAGAAAAATATGTACTTATACTAGAAAATAAGAAATTACTTGAGGAAAAAATACTAACCTAGAAAAAGAAATCAGTGAAATTAGTATAAAAAGAATAATGGCAGTGCTGAAAGCAATATAAATAAGTCAAAAAAGAAAAAGCAAAAAAAAGTGTGCAATATTAGTAATAATAGTGATAAGATTCCACTAATAACTCATGATCTACAAGAATCAAGTGATTTAAATTTACATTCTAATGCAGTATTAATTAGTGAAACTAAAGAGACTTCCCATCTGACCAATGAGGAAAGAAATAAAGATAGTTTCCAATTAGTTAAAAGGAAACGAACAAAACACAAAAAAAGCTTAGCAATAGGAGCAGCACAATTTGAAAACGAGTACTTAGACTTTATAGGAAGAACAGAATCAAAAAAAGCGTGGTTATTAATTTCAAGAATAAATGTCAATGCAAATGATGAATTAATTAAAAAATATATTACAAACAAAATTGGTCAAACTAAGGATGTAATTATTGTTAAAGAGATAAAAGGTACATATAATCGAAAGGATAGTAAAATGTTCCAGATTGGAGTTGACTTCGAAGTAAAAGACCAACTTTATGAGCCCAGTTTCTGGCCAAAAGGAGTAGCATATAAAAGATACAGCTTTAGATATAACAATGCGGCTGGCGATTTTTTAGAATGATCGACTTACAAAATAAAAAACAAAATATAATTCCTAAAAAATATCCTGATCCCAATCCAAACAATAATTCTGCAAATATTAAAGGGAAAAAAATAAAAATAATTACACAAAATATTCAATTAGAGTTGTTTTTGAATAACGAGAAGCCGGATATACTTTGTTTAAGCGAACATTGGGTTCTCAAAGATGAAATTACAAGTTTTTACTTAAACAATTATAGATTGGTTTCTTATTTTTGCAGAACAAATAGCATTCATGGAGGTGTTTCAATTTATGCGGAAATTTCCAGTAAAAACATTGAAGAATTTTCAGTAGTTAACGATACCTCGATTGAGAGGGACTTTGAATGCTGTGGGATAAAAAATCTGCAATACCATATAAATGTAATTAGCGTATACAGAACATGTGTTGACATTTTCCTAAAACAACTAGAAAAACTTCTTGATATTCTATCTAACAGCAAGTTTACTAGTTTCATTTGTGGAGATTTCAATGTTGACTGTATAATGGAGAATAACAGTTCCATCCTTCATTGAACTGAGTTTGTTATGCCGGAGCTACAATGAACTTCAGCGCCTTTCCGGTATGGAAAAAAATCGGCTTGCATAAATGTATCTTATACTGCATTTTAATGTATAAGTGAGAAATGTCAAAATCATCAAATGACATTTCATTTTTGTTTATTATTTGAGTTTTGAGTTTTGTGAATTGTTTTAATATAAATAATTAAATAAAAATCATATTTTGTGGTGAAATTTTGTGAAATATTGAAATATGGTAAGTAAATAAAGTTTTGTGATATTATTTTTACTAGTGTAATAAATTTTGAGTGATAATTTATAAAAATAAATTGTTTGTTTCTTTTATGACAATTTTAAATTTGTTTAACATCACAATAAATGCTGTAAATTTTAAAATCATTTTAAATCTTAATATATTTTTTTGAATACTGTCACTGTTTGAATTAATAATTCTAAATTTAAAGAAAAAACAATACATTTCATTTCATTAATCAAAAAATTTCTGGTTTTCTTTTTTATTATTTTAGGCTTCAAATTATAATTTAGAAGATTTGGAAGATCTTGATGACTTGGAAAGGTTAGTAGATTTCACTAGTTTATGACAACTGGCAAAGTCTGAGAAAATTGTGTCGAATCTGACGGCAGAAGGTGGCATGAATATAGAAAGAAAAAAAAGATCAAGATTGACGATATCACATTTTGATAAATTGTTGCAGCTTTTTAGTTGAAGTATTGTCACTTTACGGTACTAATCCATATAATAAATTATAGTTAATAATTTGGAAATTAAATAATTAAAAACTATTTTGTTTTCAGATTTTTGTCTAGTGAAGCCTATATTACATTTTTAGAATTGGTCACTCAACAATAAGAAAAACAGTGTGAAGCAATAAATTATATTTTGCTTGTATTTTATGCAACACAAGAAAGACAAGAAAAACTTGAAGATAATTCATTTGGTTTTGAAAGAAAGACATCCTACATATATGTAATTACGGCTATTGATTGTAAATTTAAAATTTTATTTATAAAATTAAATTAGTTCTATTTTCTTTTATTTTTAGGTAAACATATAAATATAAAAATACGCAAAGCATCATCAGGATCACAATAAATATGTGAACATTAAATAAACTTTAATTTTGAGATCGGATTTTTTTTTTCAATTAAAACAAAAAAGAGAATACTTTTCGATGTCTTTATTGCGTATACATTTGAAATTTTTTTTATTAAAGTACTAGTATAAATTTGTTTATAGCTTTGCATACATTTTTTTTTTTTTATTTTTTTATTTTATGTACATAAAATATAATATTTTTTCTATGCTAATTTAGTTATTTTTTTTATTATATATTTATAATATTTAATATTTATAAGTGTGGATTTTATTATATTTTTTTTCTTCTTTTTATATTGTACATACTAAAATAAAATTCAAATCATTTAAATTTTGTTGTTTTTATTTTCAAATTAATAATTTACTTGTTTTAAAATATCTCGACAAATACCGCCATTTTCAAAAAAATAAATAAAAAAATCGAAATAGTCGAGATTCAATTAGAGAATATGTGCTGAGTATCGAAAAAATGTAAAAAATTTCAGATGGCAGCTCTAATGATTTTACCAACACAAATACAAGTCGTGCTCATGTCGTCGAACGTGCGAACGCGATAGCAGATAATAATTATTAAATGAGTGAAGAAATACGCAATAGTTTAAACCGGCATGGTTTTCATTGTAGCCCCGGCATAAGGACCCATAGGATTCGTACAACTTATTTTTTTAAACTTATGTCTATGACTTTAACATAGCATTTAATAAACAAGCTTGCAATGTGAAAAATATAAATAATCAAAAAAGCTGGATCACTCCAGAAATACGACACAAAGCTAGCTATAAAAGATATCTCTTTGATCTTACCAGACGAAACCCAGATTGTGAAATTACCAAAGTTAAATATAGATAATGTTGCAAAAAAATAGTTGATTCAGCAAAGAGAAATTTTAATACACACTTAATTGAAATTGCTGAGAATAAGACAAAGAAAATGTGGGAAATTATTAATCCAAAACCAAAATCCTTAAAAACAAAAACAGAATGCAACAAAAACTTGCTGATTATTTTAATGAATTCTTGAATAATGTGGTGGCCAGAATGAATCTTCCAAAACCTACACCATACGAGGTAAATAATAATAAGTCTTATTCCAAAAGTATATTTATTGATCCGTTCTCACATGAAGAAGTTACAGAAATTATTGCATCGCTAAAAAACAAGAACTCATAACCGCCCGACCATAGCTGGTGAATAATATTTTACACCAATACTATCAAAACAGTAATAGGCTTAGAAATCTCCCAAATAATATGTTCAGAAAAAAAAATGGCCAAATTGTGTAGAATTTACGAGTTTATGATTATTACCATTTTACATTTTTCCATTGTAGCGTTGTAACGTGACATCTAGAGTGTCGAATTTAACTAAATTTTGTTTTGACATTTTTATTTACTATTCAAAAATTATATTAGTTAGTTTGTGCTTGTTAATATTTTCAATTTTTTCACTATAAATTTTTATTTTACGAGATTAATATTAAAGAACAAAACTCAAAATGGATTCCAGTATTGAAATTGTAAGTTTTTAAATAGAATCAAAATATAATATATATCAAATTGTTATAAAATTTTCGTTTAATTTTTGCAGAGCGAAGAAAGTGGAACTTTGGAAAAAATTATTGACTTCATTGATTCTGTAGTGGATCTATTTATAGAATAGCCAAAAAAATAGTTTTAGTTATAAAAATATTTAAATTTATTAATTTTAATTTAGCTTATAATTATTTGATTTAAATTTCAAAATTAGTTATAGTTATAAAAATGAAATGACTTTTTTTATACAAATAAAAATAAATTTATTTACAATTTTTAATTACAATGTTTTTTATTAATTTAAATAATCTTTATACAAGTTGATATATTTAGAAAAGCTGTAGATATTTCTGGAGTGTCTGAATCACCAGTCAGTTGGATATAATTATGAAGTGTAATTAATGCTTTTACGATATTTTGAACATTTTGTCCTTTCAATTGTGTTGCTAGCCGATCGTTAAAATATTGCTTATCGTCTGGTAAATTTCTTCCACCATCTAATCTAAAATATAAAATAAAAAATTAAATCAAATTAAAAATGAAATTCCATACAAATTTTTATTTATTTATACTTATATATTTATTTATTTAAAAACTAGAATAATTACCTTTAATAATGCTTTATTATTATATTTTTAATTTTACTTTACACTTTTTTATTTAAAATTTAATTTTTTTATTTTTTTAAAGATTTTCATTTATTATAAATTCAAATAGTTGTCAAAAAAATATTTTCTGAACATTTTTTTGACGTTTCACCGACACGCTTTTATTCTCACTAACACATACAAGAAAATAATATTAAATATTTTAATATTATTCACCTGGTGGATTTTTCGAACGTTTTACTAATACTTCGTCTGTTTACCAAAGTAATATTCACCAGCTATGGTCGGGCGGATACGGTTGGGATGAAATCTCTAACAATTTAATAAAGCATTCCTCGGAATTTATAATCACACCACTAGCTTACTTAATCAATCTTTCATATTCAACTGGAATATTTCCGGAAAAATTAAAGAAAACAGTAGTTAAACCAATCTTTAAGAAAGGTGATGTGAAAGATGTTAATAATTACAGACCAGTTGCTTTGGTGCCAAACTTCTCAAAGATTTATGAAAAAGGAATGCACCGCAGACTTATAAAGTTTTTCCAAAAAATGAACACTATTTCTACGGAACAAAATGGGTTTCAAAAGGGGAAATCGACGACATTGGCCATTTTTCAACACTTAACGGAAATTTCAGATGCACTGGAAGAGAAAAAAATTGTTACATCAATTTACTATGATCTTTCCAAGGCTTTTGATTGTGTTAATCTCGATCTGTTATTTCACAAACTTCAACATTAGAGGTGTTGTGTGTGGAAAACTGTGGAACACTCAAAGATTGGTGATATGATGAACTGCAACTTTCCCAAACAGAACACAAATTTAACTTATTATAAAACAATTAATTTATTAAAAAAAAAATTAACAATTCAACTATTAAAAAATCCAAATAATTATAATAAATTCACAAAATCCAATTAAATACAATTTAATTATAAAATGACCAATTAATTGATACAGATGAAATAATTTAACGCAAAAATTATGTTTTTTATTGTTTAGTAATTAATGTTGATTCAATGACGATAAAATTTTAAGTGAAAGAATTTAATAATAGAAATATTTGCCTTCCTTTTTTTTAACATGTGAATACACCGGAAAAAAACAAAAGTCGGAAATCAAATATATTCAATTAAATTCTGATAAGAAACAATTTCACTTTAATTACATAATTTCAATTAATTACTAATAGATGGCTTAAGTTATATCCCTATGAACTTTATCTTTGCAACAATATTTTCAATTATTATTTTTTTTCCGATTTCAATATTTTATTTAGTAACTTATATTAATTAATTGTTCGGTTGTTTTTTTAGATATTCCGAACAGGTGTTGTAAATCAATGGATCAGTTCATTTTTGAGGCACAGAATCCAATGTGTAGAAATCAATCATACTAAATCCAGCTGGAAATGTTCTAAACATGGAGTTCCCCAAGGATCTGTACTTGAGTTAGCTGATTCTAGCCACACTTTTGACAGTAGCCATCCACACTTTTGACAGCTAGGGGAAATTTTATGGTGGAGTGGGGGAAATGATTTTTTCATGCTACCATTCTATATTTATTATAAATATTTTAAAAAATTATTAAATAAATAATAAAAAGACAGTAATTTCAAAATAATTTGTTTTATTTATATTTTTAGTTCTTTCAGAAATGTTTTTTTTACAGCAAATACATAACAAAATAATGTAAATGGATATGAAGAACTTTAATGCTTATCCGTGACCACTTTTCATAAGATTTTAATTTGTTTATAACTAAAGGCTGCACGGTAGATTTTATTATTTATATAGATTTCTAAAGTTCCAAGGAACACTCTAAAATATAGTTTGATTAAGTTCACTGGTAGATCTCCACAAAATAAATCCATTTATGTCAGCATCACATTTTTCCGTGGATATTTTTTTTTATAAACAATTCCATTTGTTAACAACTAAATTATGCACGGTGGATTTTATTTATTCTTTAGATGCACTGGAACTTCAGGAACACACTAAAAATAAAATTCTGGTCAGTTCATATTTTAAACTTAACAAATTAAATACTTTTATGACGGCAATGTATTTGACAGTTGCTTATCCGTGAAGAAAAAAAGTTTATTAACAAATGAATTTGTTAAAAACAAAACAGTGCACGGTCTGTTTTATTATTTATATTTAGTCACTGGAACTTTAGGAACAAGACAAAAATATAGTTTTATTTAGATTACTTTAAATTCATTTTATTTCAACAATATTTTGACATATCGTTATACGTGCAAGATATATTACATAAAATATGTTTTATAACTTTTTATGTTTTAAATAATATATAAATTCGTTATTTATTTTATTATAAATTCAACTTTCTTTTAAATTTATGGACACAAATTTCACACTGCCTTGCATGGTTTTTATTAATGTAGAAAAAAAATGCTATAACAGTTTTTTAAATTAAACTACGACAGAATAAAAACAATAAAATATTTTTTTATTTATTTTTTTTATTTGATTTAATGCACTTATTACATATTATATTATGTTATGCTATCATTTGTGTGGGCTAAGGGAAAACCACTTTGCATATTGAGCTTTTTGAAAATCATAAAAATAATAAATAATTTATTAAAAATAAAAAAATAAATTGTTCATCTTACTATTGTGTGTATGGAATATCACACAATATTTCTTTGCATTGGCATAACAAAAAAAAAATAACAACAATTCAAATTTTAATTTAAATTAAATATCATTTCAGTATAATTTGGTGATACATACTTACCATTCCATTACTTACCACCCTATATGAATCTTTAGATATAAATCAAACAAGAAAAAAAAATGCAAAACCAACAAATTTGTTTCAATAAAATTTATTTTATTAATTACATCGATAAAAAATGGTACAAAAAATCTTATTTTTATTTTGTCTGAATATCGTTTATCCTTGCGCTCGGAAACGAGCCCTCCTGATGATTTGGAATTTAAATTCTAAATCATCAGGAGAGCTCGTTCTGAACGCCAACTACTTAATCTAAATATACTTAAAATTAAACTTAACTAATATTACATACATACACATATTCAATTATAGTTGGTTAATTGAATATGTGTATGTACATAATAATCACTTAAAACTACTCTTACGTTGCCTTTGAAAATTTAAGACACAAACATCTTATGAAAAGGTGGTACACAGATCTTTTAAAAGTCTTCCATCTGGTTCTCTTCTTTAGTTGAGAATCCGAACATTCTGCTTCAACATTTACTTCTTCCGTTATTTCTTCTGTATGACAAGGTTCTATTTCGAATGAATTAGAACAATGTCCTAAAGAGTCTTCGGATGCAATCGAATCAGAATCTGATGTTGTTGCACATCTGGACTTTAAATAATCAAAATACGTAAAAGCATCAAGAATTTCTTTTGAATTTTCAGCTACGTCGAATTGAACTAGTTTTCGTCTGATAAAAGATTTTCTAACTGTTTCTCTAATAAGATCGTTTATTATTTCACGCACATTAACAAAACTTTCACTTTCACAAGGAACTATAATGTTATTTGCTGTGTTGATAATAACTTCAATTATTTCGGAAACAATTAACACATCACACGGAAACATAATATTGCCGAACTCCATTCTTAAATTTTCAAATGACAACTGAAAATTAATATTTGTTTATTTACTTTTATAGACTTTTTTTACTTAGCCTACTTTGATTTAATTTAGAAAAAAAAATTAAGAATAAAAATAACAAAAAAGGTGGTTTTCTTTCAAACAAAATAAAATAATGTTTAATTTTTAGTGTTAGGAAATCTGAGACTTCGAGAGTTTACAATTAATATCGTTAAGTCCTTTATAAAATTTAAAAAAATATTAATAGAACTTTTTGTAATTTAACCGGCGACATAATTTTTAAATATGTATATTTGTTGCCATCTAGGCTTTCATACTTAAATTAAGTTTTACCGTATTGAAACGTCAAAAATTAAAATATTATAAATTAAAATCGTAAATGTGAGGTTAAGATTTAAGAATATATTTATTTATAAATGTGTTCTGAAAATTTTAAATAAAAATTAAAAAATATATAAAAATGGAAGAAATTAAAGTTTCGAATGATAATGAGAAAGTTTCAATAAATAACAAACGTTGTTGTGATGATGATCAAGAAGAAATAATTTATACAAAAAAACAAAAACGTGATAATAAAAGAGGAAATCGAGGACAAAATAAAGTATTATCATCCAATCTACATAGATTAATGAAAATTAAACAATAATTATTTTATTTCAGTCACGTCCAAAACCTTTTAAGGAATCCCGAGATGTTAAATTGTGTAAAACATTGGTTGAAGGAGATCAAGAAAATGCTAAAAATTGTTCCTACAAGAACTGTATTTTTATTCATTATATTGAAACATATTTAAAAACAAAAGGAGAAGATATTGGGCCTTCATGCTGTATTTATTCAACGCGAGGTTATTGCCATTATGGATTAACTTGTCGTTTTGCACGTTCTCACATGGATGAAAATAATCATAACAAAGTCTTGGATACATATGATAAAAATACTAAAACTCAAACATTTAATCAGATTAGTTATGGTAAGTTGAGCAAAACCATATCATGACTATTATCTTACTTTATTTTTCTAGAGTTACAGATGAAGAAAGAAATCATACAATTTTGATATCTCTAAGAAACTAGTTGAAGAAATGGAACAAATTAGAATCAGTGAAAAGAAAACTGATAACGACGAACAGACGACAAATAATGATGACAAAGATTCTTCAGTTACAAAGTGTATTGGTTATTCTTCATACGCCGATATTATCAAAGATGAACATGAAAAGAAAAAAATTGATTTTCGAGAGAAATTTTTATTAAGTCCTTTAACAACAGTGGGCAATTTACCATTTCGGAGAATTTGTAAAGAATATGGTGCTGATGTTACATGTGGTGAAATGGCTTGTTCATGCCGCACAAGAATGGGCATTAACTAAAAAACATGTGTCAGAAGATATTTTTGGTGTACCAATCTGTGGACTTTATGTTGTGCTTTTGCTGCACAACTTTTAAATGAAAATGCAGAAATTGATTATATTGATTTAAATTTAGGATGCCCAATTGATTTAATATATCAATAGGGTGGTGGAGTGCTTTGTTTTGTCGACTGAATATATTAGAAGTATTGATTAAAAGTTGTTCGATATTATTAGGTGATAAACAATTAAAACTCGTTGAAGAATTTATGCAAATGAAAGTGTTGCAGATGAATTGGTACCAAATTTTGAGGAATGGGGGCAAGCATGGTTACAGTAAGTATATTTACTTTTACAATCAATTAGCCACAAATTGCTTTTTATTTTTTGTTTCATAAATTCATTTGCAATTTTATATATTTTTGTTTATTGGAATTTATAGGTTCATGGTAGATCGAGAGAACAAAGATATTCGAAAACAGCGGATTATATACAAAAATTTGCTGAACAAGCTAAAAATATTCCACCATGGTTATTTCATGAAATAAAAGAACAAAAAACATTAGATCCATCCAGTAAAGAAAGATATGAAATGATGCAGAAATATGCTAATTATGGTCTTGAACATTGGCGTAGCGATACTAATGGAGTTCAAATACAAGAAAGTAATTATTAAGTAAAATTATATTTTAATAATAAAGCACAACAAAAACTATTACAATTAATACATGCATTAGTACTTGACAGTAAACATACCGGCCAACAAACAATGGGTGCTGAAACAATTGTTGAAATGTATTTAGCTGATACAACAGATAATAGTCATTCAACAGTAATGAAAATAAATGATAATTTACAAATGGATACAACTACAACAACAACAACTACTACAGAAACACAAGAAAATCAAGAAGAAATTCGTACAAATATGAATGAATATTTATTAGAAAATGGTTTAACAAATTTTTATATAACAAATTCAAATTTATTAGACGGTAGTGCATTAACATTTGATAATGATTTTTTTAGATTAAGTAGTTGGCGTTCAGAACGAGGACTCGTTTCCGAGCGCAAGGATAAACGATATCCAGACAAAATAAAAATAAGATTTTTTGTACCATTTTTTATCGATGTAATTAATAAAATAAATTTTATTGAAACAAATTTGTTGGTTTTGCATTTTTTTTCTTGTTTGATTTATATCTAAAGATTTATATAGGGTGGTAAGTAATGGAATGGTAAGTATATGTATCACCAAATTATACTGAAATGATATTTAATTTAAATTAAAATTTGAATTGTTGTTATTTTTTTTTTGTTACTTTTTTTCTTTATTTGTAAAATTATAGAAATACACATAAAAGAAAAAAAAGGAATAAAAACAGCAAAATTAAAAAACAAACAAAGAAACATAAAAGTTTAATAGCACCAATTAATTCTATTTGTTTATTATTTTTGTTTTGCATTGTTATATCTGCGTGTGTGTATCTATTGTTTCTGGTAATCATCTTTTAATATTGGTACACCCATATGTTTATTTGTAAGAAAATGAAATTCTGGACGACTTAAAATTGCATTTTTTATATCAGCCGGTTGTATTGGTTGTTCATTCGATAAACTAAACAAGAAAATAAAAACATTTTAAAGTTTCTGTTAAAGCATATTTGAAAATATATTACCTTTTACTTCCATACGCAAGACGTATTAAGTTTTCGGTGAAACTTTGTAATACATTGGCCAATATATTTTGTGCAGCTGGATAAAATACGTCTGGAAATAAATAAATACATAAAAAAAAAATTAATAACCAAAAATAAAGTTTGAAAACATTTGAAGGGTTTTTATTGAATTAACTTGTTTAGGAAAACATTTTTATGATTTCATAGGATTATTTGAATAAAGAAGAAGAAACATAAAATAAATAAAATCTCACCTGAAATAATCTCTTCTGGTTTTAATCTAATACCAATATCTTCTGTTAATTCAGCTATAAATTGTCATTCTTTTTCAATACTAGATGGTAATGGAATCCATATTTGTAATTTACTTTTATTATTTATTTCTGATACAAAATTTTTTTGTTTCACTCTATTATGATAATTATATTTACCATTATCATCATTATGTCCATCATCACTTTCAACATCAAATATATCATCAATTTTTGTTATATCATTCATTTTATTTATTATAATATCATTTGTCCATTCATATATATCATGATTAAATGTTGTTGTAATATTATTTAATTTTTCCTTTTTTATTTCATTTTCAACAATTTCTTTAATATTCTCATTATTTATTATATTAGAATTTATTTGATTTAATTTTATTAATGGTATATACGCAAATTTTCTAGCATATAATAATACTTCTTTTGTTGTCCATAAATCATTTTTTTTTAATATTGGATGTAATTTTATCATACGATTTATTAATTTTACACGAAACCATTCATAACAGATTTGATTTGATTTTGTAATTTTATTAAATTGTTCATTTGTTTCAACAATAAATGGAAAATTTGTACGATATGATTGATCATTTGCTATGAATTAATTAATGGTAATTTTTTAAATAAATATTCAACACCATTACGTACATTTAGAAAATCAATTTTTAAAAATATTGTCTCAAATTAAATTTCTTTTAGAAGTAAATAGATATAACATTTATTTACTCCTTACCATTAGGCTATATTAATCATAATGATTAATATTTTTCAATTTAAATTAAAGTTATTTAAGGAAAAATTGATGGACTGAAAAAACCTTCTTTCACTATCCGGGTGACTGCTCTACCTGTTGTCTCAAATATTTTACGGTAATTTATTATTATTTTCTTTACCATTGATCTATTATTTTTTAATAGAAAAATTGATTTTGTTTCAATTAATTTTGTTGATAAATTATTATTAGTATTATTATTATTATTATTATTATTTGTTTTTTGTTCCAATTTATTTGTGTAAATAATTTTTATATTATTTCGAATAGTTACTGAATCAGTTAATTGATTTATTTTATTTACTGTAAGATTTTTATCAGAATTATTCATTTGTTGTTGCTTATGATACATAATTTTTTTCGCATAATCATGATCAGTATGTTCAAAATTTGATTTTGTTAAATAATTATGATTATTTTTAATTGATATTAAATCTTTGTTATTCATTGTTTTTAATAAACTTTTTGGTTTTAATAAACTCATTTGTTTTCCTTTTTGTTTTTGTGTTGGATCAACAATATAAATTTGTCCATTTTATTTAATCATTTGATTTTTTGATAATAATATCCGTTCAAATGTTGCTGCTGATGTTGAGATCTTTTGTAATTTTGGTACAATATTATAATGTCTCTTTAAATTTTTCACTATCGGTGTTGAATTTTCTTTTGGTAATATTGTTTCTGTTCCTGTTTTTATAATTGGCAAAGTTGTAGTTGATGTTGTTGCAGGTAAACAGTTAAGCAATCTAGGCTTATTAACGTGTTTTGTTGGAGTAGTTTTTAATGATTGTGCTGATGATGATAACAATAGCGATGATGACATTAATTTACTTATATCTTTTGTTATACCATTTAATGTTAATCCATTTGTTACAGTTTTTTCTATATTTTCTTGTTTTATATTTTTCATAATATTCTGTTTTTCTATTTCTTTTGTACTACTTATATTATTTGTTAGAATTTTATTATTTTCTAATTTATTATGATCAAGTTTTTCTTTTGTTACATCTTTTATGATAAAATCATTTAAATTTCCATTTTGATTATGATCTTCTATAACAACCTCTTCAATTATATTTTCATTTATATAATCGTTTATATTAAAACCTAAATTAATAATAATAATTATTTGCTATATTTGGATTGATACTAAAAAAAATCATTATCAAATGTTAATGCACCACCGTCTAATAAATTTGAATTTGTTATATAAAAATTTGTTAAACCATTTTCTAATAAATATTCATTCATATCTGTACGAATTTCTTCTTGATTTTCTTGTGTTTCTGTAGTAGTTGTTGTTGTTGTAGTTGTATCCATTTGTAAATTATCATTTATTTTCATTACTGTTGAATGACTATTATCTGTTGTATCAGCTAAATACATTTCAACAATTGTTTCAGCACCCATTGTTTGTTGGCCGGTATGTTTACTGTCAAGTACTAATGCATGTATTAATTGTAATGGTTTTTGATGTGCTTTATTATTAACATATAATTTTACTTAATAATTACTTTCTTGTATTTGAACTCCATTAGTATCGCTACGCCAATGTTCAAGACCATAATTAGCATATTTCTGCATCATTTCATATCTTTCTTTACTGGATGGATCTAATGTTTTTTGTTCTTTTATTTCATGAAATAACCATGGTTTTATTAAAGGTCCACGCCCAATCACACCAGAAACACAATGGAAGAAATTTTCTGTATTGATAAAAATATTGAAAGAATTAGAATTAATTTAAAAATATATTTTGAATTAATGAAGGAACTTACTGTTGCTTCATTATAATTTTCGTCATTAAGAATATCACTATTACCAATTGGAATATTTTTAGCTTGTTCAGCAAATTTTTGTATATAATCCGCTGTTTTCGAATATCTTTGTTCTCTCGATCTACCATGAACCTATAAATTCCAATAAACAAAAATATATAAAATTGCAAATGAATTTATGAAACAAAAAATAAAAAGCAATTTGTGGCTAATTGATTGTAAAAGTAAAGATACTTACTGTAACCATGCTTGCCCCCATTCCTCAAACTTTGGTACCAATTCATCTGCAACACTTTCATTTGCATAAATTCTTTAACGAGTTTTAATTGTTTATCACCTAATAATATCGAACAACTTTTAATCAATACTTCTAATATATTCAGTCGACGAAACAAAGCACTCCACCACCCTGTTGATATATTAAATCAATTGGGCATCCTAAATTTAAATCAATATAATCAATTTCTGCATTTTCATTTAAAAGTTGTGCAGCAAAAGCACATGTTATATCATTCATTTTATTTATTATAATATCATTTGTCCATTCATATATATCATGATTAAATGTTGTTGTAATATTATTTAATTTTTCCTTTTTTATTTCATTTTCAACAATTTCTTTAATATTCTCATTATTTATTATATTAGAATTTATTTGATTTAATTTTATTAATGGTATATACGCAAATTTTCTAGCATATAATAATACTTCTTTTGTTGTCCATAAATCATTTTTTTTTAATATTGGATGTAATTTTATCATACGATTTATTAATTTTGCACGAAACCATTCATAACAGATTTGATTTGATTTTGTAATTTTATTAAATTGTTCATTTGTTTCAACAATAAATGGAAAATTTGTACGATATGATTGATCATTTGCTATGAATTAATTAATGGTAATTTTTTAAATAAATATTCAACACCATTACGTACATTTAGAAAATCAATTTTTAAAAATATTGTCTCAAATTAAATTTCTTTTAGAAGTAAATAGATATAACATTTATTTACTCCTTACCATTAGGCTACATTAATCATAATGATTAATATTTTTCAATTTAAATTAAAGTTATTTAAGGAAAAATTGATGGACTGAAAAAACCTTCTATGCCACAACTGAGACACGAACTCAGGACCTTTCACTATCCGGGTGACTGCTCTACCTGTTGTCTCAAATATTTTACGGTAATTTATTATTGTTTTCTTTACCATTGATCTATTATTTTTTAATAGAAATATTGATTTTGTTTCAATTAATTTTGTTGATAAATTATTATTAGTATTATTATTATTATTATTTGTTTTTTGTTCCAATTTATTTGTGTAAATAATTTTTATATTATTTGGAATAGTTACTGAATCAGTTAATTGATTTATTTTATTTACTGTAAGATTTTTATCAGAATTATTCATTTGTTGTTGTTTATGATACATAATTTTTTTCGCATAATCATGATCAGTATGTTCAAAATTTGATTTTGTTAAATAATTATGATTATTTTTAATTGATATTAAATCTTTGTTATTCATTGTTTTTAATAAACTTTTTGGTTTTAATAAACTCATTTGTTTTCCTTTTTGTTTTTGTGTTGGATCAACAATATAAATTTGTCCATTTTTTTTAATCATTTGATTTTTTGATAATAATATCCGTTCAAATGTTGCTGCTGATGTTGATGTTGAGATCTTTTGTAATTTTGGTACAATATTATAGTGTCTCTTTAAATTTTTCACTATCGGTGTTGAATTTTCTTTTGGTAATATTGTTTCTGTTCCTGTTTTTATAATTGGCAAAGTTGTAGTTGATGTTGTTGCAGGTAAACAGTTAAGCAATCTAGGCTTATTAACGTGTTTTGTTGGAGTAGTTTTTAATGCTTGTGCTGATGATGATAACAATAGCGATGATGACATTAATTTACTTATCTCTTTTGTTATACCATTTAATGTTATTCCATTTGTTACAGTTTTTTCTATATTTTCTTGTTTTATATTTTTCATAATATTCTGTTTTTCTATTTCTTTTGTACTACTTATATTATTTTATAATATATATTTTATATATAATTTTATTATTTTCTAATTTATTATGATCAAGTTTTTCTATTGTTACATCTTTTATGATAAAATCATTTAAATTTCCATTTTGATTATGATCTTCTATAACAACCTCTTCAATTATATTTTCATTTATATAATCGTTTATATTAAAACCTAAATTATTTATTTTATTTGCTATATTTGGATTGATACTAAAAAAAATCATTATCAAATGTTAATGCACTACCGTCTAATAAATTTGAATTTGTTATATAAAAATTTGTTAAACCTTTTTCTAATAAATATTCATTCATATTTGTACGAATTTCTTCTTGATTTTCTTGTTTCTGTAGTAGTTGTTGTTGTTGTAGTTGTATCCATTTGTAAATTATCATTTATTTTCATTACTGTTGAATGACTATTATCTGTTGTATCAGCTAAATACATTTCAACAATTGTTTCAGCACCCATTGTTTGTTGGCCGGTATGTTTACTGTCAAGTACTAATGCATGTATTAATTGTAATAGTTTTTGTTGTGCTTTATTATTAAAATATAATTTTACTTAATAATTACTTTCTTGTATTTGAGCTCCATTAGTATCGCTACGCCAATGTTCAAGACCATAATTAGCATATTTCTGCATCATTTCATATCTTTCTTTACTGGATGGATCTAATGTTTTTTGTTCTTTTATTTCATGAAATAACCATGGTGGAATATTTTTAGCTTGTTCAGCAAATTTTTGTATATAATCCGCTGTTTTCGAATATCTTTGTTCTCTCGACCTACCATGAACCTATAAATTCCAATAAACAAAAATATATAAAATTGCAAATGAATTTATGAAACAAAAAATAAAAAGCAATTTGTGGCTAATTGATTGTAAAAGTAAAGATACTTACTGTAACCATGCTTGCCCCCATTCCTCAAACTTTGGTACCAATTCATCTGCAACACTTTCATTTGCATAAATAACGAGTTTTAACGAGTTTTAATTGTTTATCACCTAATAATATCGAACAACTTTTAATCAATACTTCTAATATATTCAGTCGACGAAACAAAGCACTCCACCACCCTGTTGATATATTAAATCAATTGGGCATCCTAAATTTAAATCAATATAATCAATTTCTGCATTTTCATTTAAAAGTTGTGCAGCAAAAGCACAACATAAAGTCCACAGATTTGTACACCAAAAATATCTTCTGACACATGTTTTTTAGTTAATGCCCATTCTTGTGCGGCATGAACAAGCCATTTCACCACATGTAACATCAGCACCATTTTCTTTACAAATTCTCCGAAATGGTAAATTGCCCACTGTTGTTAAAGGACTTAATAAAAGTTTCTCTCGAAAATCAATTTTTTTCTTTTCATGTTCATCTTTGATAATATTGGCGTATGAAGAATAACCAATACACTTTGTAACTGAAGAATCTTTGTCATCATTATTTGTCGTCTGTTCGTCATTTCTTTTCACTGATTCTAATTTGTTCCATTTCTTCAACTAGTTTCTTAGAGATATCAAAATTGTATGATTTCTTTCTTCATCTGTAACTCTAGAAAAATAAAGTAAGATAATAGTCATGATATGGTTTTGCTCAACTTACCATAACTAATCTGATTAAATGTTTGAGTTTTAGTATTTTTATCATATGTATCCAAGACTTTGTTATGATTATTTTCATCCATGTGAGAACTTGCAAATCGACAAGTTAATCCATAATGGCAATAACCTCGCGTTGAATAAATACAGCATGAAGGCCCAATATCTTCTCCTTTTGTTTTTAAATATGTTTCAATATAATGAATAAAAATACAGTTCTTGTAGGAACAATTTTTAGCATTTTCTTGATCTCCTTCAACCAATGTTTTACACAATTTAACATCTCGGGATTCCTTAAAAGGTTTTGGACGTGACTGAAATAAAATAATTATTGTTTAATTTTCATTAATCTATGTAGATTGGATGATAATACTTTATTTTGTCCTCGATTTCCTCTTTTATTATCACGTTTTTGTTTTTTTGTATAAATTATTTCTTCTTGATCATCATCACAACAACGTTTGTTATTTATAGAAACTTTCTCATTATCATTCGAAACTTTAACTTCACTATTAATTTCTTCCATTTTTATATATTTTTTAATTTTTATTTAAAATTTTCAGAACACATTTATAAATAAATATATTCTTAAATCTTAACCTCACATTTACGATTTTAATTTATAATATTTTGAGTTTTGACATTTCAATACGGTAAAACTTAATTTAAGTATGAAAGCCTAGATGGCAACAAATATACATATTTAAAAATTATGTCGCCGGTTAAATTACAAAAAGTTCTATTAATATTTTTTTAAATTTTATAAAGGACTTAACGATATTAATTGTAAACTCTCGAAGTCTCAGATTTCCTAACACTAAAAATTAAACATTATTTTATTTTGTTTGAAAGAAAACCACCTTGTTTGTTATTTTTATTCTTAATTTTTTTTTCTAAATTAAATCAAAGTAGGCTAAGTAAAAAAAGTCTATAAAAGTAAATAAACAAATATTAATTTTCAGTTGTCATTTGAAAATTTAAGAATGGAGTTCGGCAATATTATGTTTCCGTGTGATGTGTTAATTGTTTCCGAAATAATTGAAGTTATTATCAACAAAGCAAATAACATTATAGTTCCTTGTGAAAGTGAAAGTTTTGTTAATGTGCGTGAAATAATAAACGATCTTATTAGAAAAACAGTTAGAAAATCTTTTATCAGATCTTTTAAAGGACGAAAACTAGTTCAATTCGACGTAGCTGAAAATTCAAAAGAAATTCTTGATGCTTTTACGTATTTTGATTATTTAAAGTCCAGATGTGCAACAACATCAGATTCTGATTCGATTGCATCCGAAGACTCTTTAGGACATTGTTCTAATTCATTCGAAATAGAACCTTGTCATACAGAAGAAATAACGGAAGAAGTAAATGTTGAAGCAGAATGTTCGGATTCTCAACTAAAGAAGAGAACCAGATGGAAGACTTTTAAAAGATCTGTGTACCACCTTTTCATAAGATGTTCGTGTCTTAAATTTTCAAAGGCAACGTAAGAGTAGTTTTAAGTGATTATTATGTACATACACATATTCAATTAACCAACTATAATTGAATATGTGTATGTATGTAATATTAGTTAAGTTTAATTTTAAGTATATTTAGATTAAGTAGTTGGCGTTCAGAACGAGCTCTCCTGATGATTTAGAATTTAAATTCCAAATCATCAGGAGGGCTCGTTTCCGAGCGCAAGGATAAACGATATTCAGACAAAATAAAAATAAGATTTTTTGTACCATTTTTTATCGATGTAATTTAATGATTTTTTAACAAAATAAATTTTATTGAAACAAATTTATTGGTTTTGCATTTTTTTTTCTTTTAATTGTTTGTTTGATTTATATCTAAAGATTCATATAGGGTGGTAAGTAACGGAATGGTAAGTATATGTATCACCAAATTATACTGAAATGATATTTAATTAAAATTGAATTGTTGTTATTTTTTTTCTTTATTTGTAAAACTGTAAAATTATAGAAATACACATAAAAGAAAAGAGGAATAAAAACAGCAGAATGAAAAAACAAGAAAAAAAAACAAACAAAGAAACATAAAAGTTTAATAGCACCAATTAATTCTATTTGTTTATTATTTTTGTTTTGCATTGTTATATCTGCGTGTGTGTATTTATTGTTCCTGGTAATCGTCTTTTAATATTGGTACACCCATATGTTTATTTGTAAGAAAATCAAATTCTGGACGACTTAAAATTGCATTTTTTATATCAGCCGGTTGTATTGGTCGATGAACTAAACAAGAAAATAAAAATATTTTAAAGTTTCTGTTAAAGCATATTTGAAAATATATTACCTTTTACTTCCATACGCAAGACGTATTAAGTTTTCGGTGAAACTTTGTAATACATTGGCCAATATATTTTGTGCAGCTGGATAAAATACGTCTGGAAATAAATAAATACATAAAAAAAAAATTAATAACCAAAAATAAAGTTTGAAGACATTTGAAGGGTTTTTATTGAATTAAGTTGTTTAGGAAAACATTTTTATGATTTCATAGGATTATTTGAATAAAGAAGAAGAAACATAAAATAAATAAAATCTCACATGAAATAATCTCTTCTGGTTTTAATCTAATACCAATATCTTCTGTTAATTCAGCTATAAATTGTCCTTCTTTTTCAATACTAGATGGTAATGGAATCCATATTTGTAATTTACTTTTATTATTTATTTCTGATACAAATTTTTTTTGTTTCACTCTATTATGATAATTATATTTACCATTATCATCATTATGTTCATCATCATTTTCAACATCAATTATATCATCAATTTTTGTTATATTATTCATTTTATTTATTATAATATCATTTGTCCATTCATATATATCATGATTAAATGTTGTTGTAATATTATTTAATTTTTCCTTTTTTATTTCATTTTCAACAATTTCTTTAATATTCTCATTATTTATTATATTAGAATTTATTTGATTTAATTTTATTAATGGTATATACGCAAATTTTCTAGCATATAATAATACTTCTTTTGTTGTCCATAAATCTTTTTTTTTTAATATTGGATGTAATTTTATCATACGATTTATAAATTTTACACGAAACCATTCATAACAGATTTGTTTTGATTTTGTAATTTTATTAAATTGTTCATTTGTTTCAACAATAAATGGAAAATTTGTACGATATGATTGATCATTTGCTAATGAATTAATTAATGGTAATTTTTTTAATAAATATTCAACACCATTACGTACATTTAGAAAATCAATTTTTAAAAATATTGTCTCAAATTAAATTTCTTTTAGAAGTAAATAGATATAACATTTATTTACTCCTTACCATTAGGCTATATTAATCATAATGATTAATATTTTTCAATTTAAATTAAAGTTATTTAAGGAAAAATTGATGGACTGAAAAAACCTTCTTTCACTATCCGGGTGACTGCTCTACCTGTTGTCTCAAATATTTTACGGTAATTTATTATTGTTTTCTTTACCATTGATCTATTATTTTTTAATAGAAATATTGATTTTGTTTCAATTAATTTTGTTGATAAATTATTATTAGTATTATTATTATTATTATTTGTTTTTTGTTCCAATTTATTTGTGTAAATAATTTTTATATTATTTGGAATAGTTACTGAATCAGTTAATTGATTTATTTTATTTACTGTAAGATTTTTGTTGTTGTTTATGATACATAATTTTTTTCGCATAATCATGATCAGTATGTTCAAAATTTGATTTTGTTAAATAATTATGATTATTTTTAATTGATATTAAATCTTTGTTATTCATTGTTTTTAATAAACTTTTTGGTTTTAATAAACTCATTTGTTTTCCTTTTTGTTTTTGTGTTGGATCAACAATATAAATTTGTCCATTTTTTTTAATCATTTGATTTTTTGATAATAATATCCGTTCAAATGTTGCTGCTGATGTTGATGTTGAGATCTTTTGTAATTTTGGTACAATATTATAGTGTCTCTTTAAATTTTTCACTATCGGTGTTGAATTTTCTTTTGGTAATATTGTTTCTGTTCCTGTTTTTATAATTAGCAAAGTTGTAGTTGATGTTGTTGCAGGTAAACAGTTAAGCAATCTAGGCTTATTAACGTGTTTTTTTGGAGTAGTTTTTAATGCTTGTGCTGATGATGATAACAATAGCGATGATGACATTAATTTACTTATCTCTTTTGTTATAGTATTTAATGTTATTCCATTTGTTACAGTTTTTTCTATATTTTCTTGTTTTATATTTTTCATAATATTCTGTTTTTCTATTTCTTTTGTACTACTTATATTATTTTATAATATATATTTTATATATAATTTTATTATTTTCTAATTTATTATGATCAAGTTTTTCTATTGTTACATCTTTTATGATAAAATCATTTAAATTTCCATTTTGATTATGATCTTCTATAACAACCTCTTCAATTATATTTTCATTTATATAATCGTTTATATTAAAACCTAAATTATTTAATTTATTTGCTATATTTGGATTGATACTAAAAAAAATCATTATCAAATGTTAATGCACTACCGTCTAATAAATTTGAATTTGTTATATAAAAATTTGTTAAACCATTTTCTAATAAATATTCATTCATATTTGTACGAATTTCTTCTTGATTTTCTTGTGTTTCTGTAGTAGTTGTTGTTGTTGTAGTTGTATCCATTTGTAAATTATCATTTATTTTCATTACTGTTGAATGACTATTATCTGTTGTATCAGCTAAATACATTTCAACAATTGTTTCAGCACCCATTGTTTGTTGGCCGGTATGTTTACTGTCAAGAACTAATGCATGTATTAATTGTAATGGTTTTTGTTGTGCTTTATTATTAACATATAATTTTACTTAATAATTGCTTTCTTGTATTTGAACTCCATTAGTATCGCTACGCCAATGTTCAAGACCATAATTAGCATATTTCTGCATCATTTCATATCTTTCTTTACTGAATGGATCTAATGATTTTTGTTCTTTTATTTCTTGAAATAAACATGGTTTTATTAAAGGTCCACGCCCAATCACACCAGAAACACAATGGAAGAAATTTTCTGTATTGATAAAAATATTGAAAGAATTAGAATTAATTTAAAAATATATTTTGAATTAATGAAGGAACTTACTGTTGCTTCATTATAATTTTCGTCATTAAGAATATCACTATTACCAATTGGAATATTTTTAGCTTGTTCAGCAAATTTTTGTATATAATCCGCTGTTTTCGAATATCTTTGTTCTCTCGATCTACCATGAACCTATAAATTCCAATAAACAAAAATATATAAAATTGCAAATAAATTTATGAAACAAAAAATAAAAAGCAATTTGTGGCTAACTGATTGTAAAAGTAAAGATACTTACTGTAACCATGCTTGCCCCCATTCCTCAAACTTTGGTACCAATTCATCTGCAACACTTTCATTTGCATAAATTCTTTAACGAGTTTTAATTGTTTATCACCTAATAATATCGAACAACTTTTAATCAATACTTCTAATATCAGTCGACGAAACAAAGCACTCCACCACCCTGTTGATATATTAAATCAATTGGGCATCCTAAATTTAAATCAATATAATCAATTTCTGCATTTTCATTTAAAAGTTGTGCAGCAAAAGCACAACATAAAGTCCACAGATTTGTACACCAAAAATATCTTCTGACACATGTTTTTTAGTTAATGCCCATTCTTGTGCGGCATGAACAAGCCATTTCACCACATGTAACATCAGCACCATTTTCTTTACAAATTCTCCGAAATGGTAAATTGCCCACTGTTGTTAAAGGACTTAATAAAAGTTTCTCTCGAAAATAAATTTTTTTCTTTTCATGTTCATCTTTGATAATATCGGCGTATGAAGAATAACCAATACACTTTGTAACTGAAGAATCTTTGTCATCATTATTTGCCGTCTGTTCGTCATTATCAGTTTTCTTTTCACTGATTCTAATTTGTTCCATTTCTTCAACTAGTTTCTTAGAGATATCAAAATTGTATGATTTCTTTCTTCATCTGTAACTCTAGAAAAATAAAGTAAGATAATAGTCATGATATGGTTTTGCTCAACTTACCATAACTAATCTGATTAAATGTTTGAGTTTTAGTATTTTTATCATATGTATCCAAGACTTTGTTATGATTATTTTCATCCATGTGAGAACGTGCAAAACGACAAGTTAATCCATAATGGCAATAACCTCGCGTTGAATAAATACAGCATGAAGGCCCAATATCTTCTCCTTTTGTTTTTAAATATGTTTCAATATAATGAATAAAAATACAGTTCTTGTAGGAACAATTTTTAGCATTTTCTTGATCTCCTTCAACCAATGTTTTACACAATTTAACATCTCGGGATTCCTTAAAAGATTTTCATTAATCTATGTAGATTGGATGATAATACTTTATTTTGTCCTCGATTTCCTCTTTTATTATCACGTTTTTGTTTTTTTGTATAAATTATTTCTTCTTGATCATCATCACAACAACGTTTGTTATTTATTGAAACTTTCTCATTATCATTCGAAACTTTAACTTCACTATTAATTTCTTCCATTTTTATATATTTTTTAATTTTTATTTAAAATTTTCAGAACACATTTATAAATAAATATATTCTTAAATCTTAACCTCACATTTACGATTTTAATTTATAATATTTTAATTTTTGACATTTCAATACGGCAAAACTTAATTTAAGTATGAAAGCCTAGATGGCAACAAATATACATATTTAAAAATTATGTCGCCGGTTAAATTACAAAAAGTTCTATTAATATTTTTTTAAATTTTATAAAGGACTTAACGATATTAATTGTAAACTCTCGAAGTCTCAGATTTCCTAACACTAAAAATTAAACATTATTTTATTTTGTTTGAAAGAAAACCAGCTTGTTTGTTATTTTTATTCTTAATTTTTTTTTCTAAATTAAATCAAAGTAGGCTAAGTAAAAAAAGTCTATAAAAGTAAATAAACAAATATTAATTTTCAGTTGTCATTTGAAAATTTAAGAATGGAGTTCGGCAATATTATGTTTCCGTGTGATGTTTTAATTGTTTCCGAAATAATTGAAGTTATTATCAACACAGCAAATAACATTATAGTTCCTTGTGAAAGTGAAAGTTTTGTTAATGTGCGTGAAATAATAAACGATCTTATTAGAAAAACCGTTAGAAAATCTTTTATCAGATCTTTTAAAGGACGAAAACTAGTTCAATTCGACGTAGCTGAAAATTCAAAAGAAATTCTTGATGCTTTTACGTATTTTGATTATTTAAAGTCCAGATGTGCAACAACATCAGATTCTGATTCGATTGCATCCGAAGACTCTTTAGGACATTGTTCTAATTCATTCGAAATAGAACCTTGTCATACAGAAGAAATAACGGAAGAAGTAAATGTTGAAGCAGAATGTTCGGATTCTCAACTAAAGAAGAGAACCAGATGGAAGACTTTTAAAAGATCTGTGTACCACCTTTTCATAAGATGTTCGTGTCTTAAATTTTCAAAGGCAACGTAAGAGTAGTTTTAAGTGATTATTATGTACATACACATATTCAATTAACCAACTATAATTGAATATGTGTATGTATGTAATATTAGTTAAGTTTAATTTTAAGTATATTTAGATTAAGTAGTTGGCGTTCAGAACGAGCTCTCCTGATGATTTAGAATTTAAATTCCAAATCATCAGGAGGGCTCGTTTCCGAGCGCAAGGATAAACGATATTCAGACAAAATAAAAATAAGATTCTTTGTACCATTTTTTATCGATGTAATTAATAAAATAAATTTTATTGAAACAAATTTGTTGGTTTTGCATTTTTTTTTCTTGTTTGATTTATATCTAAAGATTCATATAGGGTGGTAAGTAATGGAATGGTAAGTATGTATCACCAAATTATACTGAAATGATATTTAATTTAAATTAAAATTTGAATTGTTGTTATATTTTTTTTGTTATGCCAATGCAAAGAAATATTGTGTGATATTCCATACACACAATAGTAAGATGAACAATTTATTTTTTTATTTTTAATAAATTATTTATTATTTTTATGATTTTCATTTTTCAAAAAGAGCTCAATAAGCAAAGTGGTTTTCCCTTAGCCCACACAAATGATAGCATAACATAATATAATATGTAATAAGTGCATTAAATCAAATAAAAAAAAAAAAATAATAAAATATTTTATTGTTTTTATTCTGTCGTAGTTTAATTTAAAAAACTGTTATAGCATTTTTTTTCTACATTAATAAAAACCATGCAAGGCAGTGTGAAATTTGTGTCCATAAATTTAAAAGAAAGTTGAATTTATAATAAAATAAATAACGAATTTATATATTATTTAAAACATAAAAAGTTATAAAACATATTTTATGTAATATAAAACATATGCATTAGTATCTATATCTATATTGCAAAATAAAAATTTAGATGGCGTCATATAAGTTTGGTATATTGTATATTAGATGGCGCTGCGGTAAAATGTTGAACTAAAATTGGCCGCGCATTCAAAAATTTGGTTTGATATTTTTTTATATTAAATGATTAGTTTTGAGATATTTTACCAACAAATAGTTGATTAAATGATGTAAATAAATTTGAATTAGTATAAGAATAGCCAATAAATTAATGTTAGTTAAAAAAATTTTTTTTTTTAAGTGTTTAATTCAAATTTTGTGCAGTAAAAAATTTTACTACACATTTTTAAAAAAATATTTTTTTTTGATTTTTTTTTAAACATTAATTATTTATTAATTATTTTTCATATGTTCTTTAAGTTACAGTATTTGAAAATATTTAACAAAATCGACCGTGCAAACCGTAATTAATAACAAATTAAACTATTAAATTTTTTTCTTGCACGTATAACGATATGTCAAAATATTGTTGAAATAAAATGATTTATTGTGTATGAATTTAAAGTAATCTAAATAAAACTATATTTTTGTCTTGTTCCTAAAGTTCCAGTGACTAAATATAAATAATAAAACAGACCGTGCACTGTTTTGTTTTTAACAAATTCATTTGTTAATATTTTTTTTTTCTTCACGGATAAGCAACTGTCAAATGCATTGCAGTCATAAAAGTATTTAATTTGTTAAGTTTCAAATATGAACTGACCAGAATTTTATTTTTAGTGTGTTCCTGAAGTTCCAGTGCATCTATAGAATAAATAAAATCCACCGTGCATAATTTAGTTGTTAGCAAATGGAATTGTTTATAAAAAAAAATATCCACGGAAAAATGTTATGCTGACATAATTGGATTTATTTTGTGGAGATCTACATGTGAACTTAATCAAACTATATTTTAGAGTATTCCTTGGAACTTTAGGAATCTATATAAATAATAAAATCTACCGTGCAGCTTTTAGTTATAAACAAATTAAAATCTTATGAAAAGTGGTCACGGATAAGCAATAAAGTTCTTCATATCCATTTACATTATTTTGTTATGTATTTGCTGTAAAAAAACATTTCTGAAAGAACTAAAAATATAAATAAAACAAATTATTTTGAAATTACTGTCTTTTTATTATTTATTTAATAATTTTTTAAAATATTTATAATAAATATAGTATGGTAGCATGAAAAAATCATTTCCCCCACTCCACCATACAATTTCCCCTAGCTGTCAAAAGTGTGGATGGCTACTGTCAAAAGTGTGGCTAGAATCAGCTAACTCTGTACTTGGACCTCTGCTGTTTATTATATACATAAATGACCTGCCAATACATGTTGACCATAAAACAGTTATGTTTGCGGATGATGCCTCTATCATACACAAAACAGAAAGTGAGTTAAATATAAACAATGTTATTTATGATCTACTAAATAAATTAAAGCACTATTTTGAATCAAACAAACTCTGTCTAAATATTGATAAAACTAAAGCTATGATTTTTGAAAAAAATGAATTAACAGAAATTGGAAGAGCTCCAAATTTATTAACCACCACAGATGACAAGATCAAACTTTTAGAAATGTTGGTAGATCGGGAATTAAACTGGACATCTCACATTGACATTATAAGAAAAAGACAAATCCATCGGTCTATTTAATCAAACAAATAGCTGTGACGTGTACTGAAATGGCAGCTAAAACTGCTTATTATGCTTATGTGCACTCTTTATACAACTATGGAATTATATTTTGGGGGAATAAACCCAAAGCAAAAATATTATTCAAACTTCAAAAAAAGTGTGAACGTAACATTGTAAAAGCCGGTTACAGAGAACATTGTGCACAAAAAATTACTGCCGTCTTTATATTGAAGCCGCTTGTTTTGTAAAAAGCAATTATGACTTTTTTAGCAATGGAATAAACTCACATTGCTACTAAACTAGAAAAAAACTGAATATTATATTACAAAAACATCTGCCATAGGAAGGAAGGGAGTATTTGTATCATTAATGAAGATTATTAATAATATACCCGACCAATTTAAAGACCTAAATGACCAAAGAGTTAAAATGAAGCTGAGAGAACACCTTATAAATGAATGTTTATATGACTGCTCCAACTTTACGTAATATAATGAAATTTTAAATATAACTAAATGTTAAATTAAATTTTAAACTGAAACTGACATATTTCACATATCACTGATGTATTTAATGAAATAAAATTATTATTATTATTAATAAAATTAATGACATTCCCCCTTATGAATGTCATCATGATAAACCTTATAAATGTAAAATGTGCAAAGAAAAATATACACAAATAAAAGCAAATTATATTAAACCTTTAAAATAATATAACAAAAAAGTGTTTTATTAATTTTTTTTACTTATATTTTCTGAAACAACATATTTCTAAACTAAAAGAGAAATCATCAATTTCAAATATGTACATAGTTATATCAATTAAAAAATTATTGTGTTGTTTCAACAAATAGTAAATTTTTGTGGATATATTGTTCGCTCTACTAAAACGGGATGAATAACTCGTGAGTAAAATATTAATGAAACTCACAATAATGGTATCAGTAATATATCAATATTTAAGATCGATAGGTCATTTTCATAAATTTAATTTTTAGTTTATTAGTACATATTACACATTTAAAAGGCAGAAAATTATGTTTCATTATTAAGATCTATTACTTCTGTTTCTAAATATTCATCTTCATGAAATTTTCTCATATGTGAAGTTTGTAACTTTTCAGTAGAAAAACTAAGTTTACAAATTGTACATTTAAAAGGTCGATTTGCTGTATGAATTTTACGATGTGAACAAAGATTTCCAGAGCTTACAAATCTTTTATCACACACTTTACAAACAAACGGTCTCTCACCGGTATGTGTTCGAGTATGTTTCTTAAGCCCTTCCCTGTAAATATAGAAAAAGAAAATTTTTATTACTTGACTAATTAACAATCACAAATAAAAAAATGTATTTTTTAAAGTTAGTTGTTGATTTCAAAATTTAATCAGAATATCTATGATATATAATTATAATGAAAAATAAGGAGCTAAATACTAAAAATATAAAAAACATAAACTCACTGCAAATTAAATGCCTTCGGACAATATGTACATTTATATTTTTTTTCAAGTGAATGAGTTTTAATATGTTTTGCTAAAACAGAGTTGTATCCAAATTTTTTATCGCAAATCTTGCACTGATAATTTCTTGTTTTTGTATGAGTCGATATCTATAAATAAATAAAAATTATACTCATTAAGCATAAAAAATAAACCGAAATGTTAATAATTAGTTCTTTAAGACAAACTGAAAAATAACATACACCCAAATATCTAAAGCTTTTGTACTACGAATCTTGTTATATACCTATTAGATTATGAATAATAAATTTAATTTATTTACTTACATTATGAACTGTTAATGAATTTGGATCACAAAATGCTTTGTCGCACAATTTACATTTGTATGGTTTATTTCCCGTATGAATATTAATATGGTTATTTAGTCTAGCCCGAGTTCCAAATCCCTTATTACAATGAGGGCATATAAAATTCTTTTCTCCCGTGTGTGTTGCTACATGAACCTCAAGTCTTGTTTTCAATTCGCCACAAATTGGACAAACCTCTTTTTTTTTATATCTATGAAAATGAGATAAAGACTTTTTGTTTTCTTGAAGTGGATGTGTTATTTCTTTGTTAATCTCTATATCATTTTTAGTAGGCCCTTCATCCTCATATGTTAAATAATCTATTTCCAATATCGATTCAACGTTATCGTCATTTAGAAATTCGGGTTCAATTCCATCATTCGGAGTTTCTTCGGTATCATTTTTATTTATCTCACACAGTTCACCATCCATTAAATGAAATGAAATTACATCATTGGGATTATCGTCCGATTCATCTTTCATGTCAAGTGTTATTTCATTATTGGAAATGTCTTCCTTAGCTTCATCAAATGAATTTGCATAAGTTTTCATAAGAAATACATTACTTTTAAGACATTGGAGTCTAAAATCTAACGCCAAAATTAGTTTAGACTTACATAAATTACAAACAGATCGAGGAAGACCATTCAAGTCCGTTATCTACAAGAAAAAGAACGTATAAATAACTGAATTTGAATTAAATAAACCGAAAAACCAATACTAAATAAAATGGTTTCTAACCTCTATTGTTGTTAAAATTTTAATTTTTTCAGCTAAATCATTTTCAGAGTCAAAAATTTTATACATTTTACCGTCAGTTCTCATGCAAAGACGACAAATAAGATCGAATTCTGATTGAACTAATGCCATTCTTAAAACTTAGTTAACAACACTCAAAATTGACTTATAGTATTAACTTTTATTCGTTATACTACTATTCTATTTTGGATGTTGTTTTATTTTTATACTTTCGGCATAGAGCAAAATAAACACAAAAAACAACTAATAGAAAATAAAAAAATATGTGATTATAATCTTTAATAAGAAGAAGTTTGAAACGAAACATTAATCCCTATAACAATTTAGAGGCGATTCTATTTTTGCGAAATCATATCGAAATCAAAATATGTAAAATTTATTTGAGTTCGATTTTGGGTTTTTTTTTTTAATATTCTTTTAAGTTTTTGATCTTTCTTTTACATAATATATTGTTTATATACCTATATATATCTAGAACAACCAATCTTATTTACTTATCCCATCATAAAGTAATAGATAAATAACATAATTTCAATTTATTAAACAAGAAAGAATTCCATTTGTATTAAAAATAAAACCTCACCGGCGTACCTAACAATCTTATAAGATTTGGATATATACTAAAATAGACCTTATTTAATTCAATTGCGGTTTGTTTTTGCCGATGGATCGTGGATTATAGTTTTAAGTTTAGAAGTCATAAATGTGTATTCCTCACCGATTAATGGAAAACAATATTGAAGCATAGATCCTTGCAGTAGGGATTTGGTTCGATTTCGTTAATAACTTCACTTTATTTAGAAGAGCCGCTGTAAATTTAAATATTTGACATTTCTTCAAAATATATATAATTTGTTTTTGTTTACTTGTTTTTACATAAAATTTTATAATATAATGGAATCAATTCCAGATCTCATTTGTCGCCTTTGTCTTACCAACGAAGGAGACATGGAAGCAATATTTAATAATGAAAACGATTTAGCAGCTAAAATTATGGATGTTACTTCAATTGAGGTTATTTTATTTGACTTTTATCGATTTTGTTTGTTATTTTGTATATTTTAGGTGACCAATTTAAATGGACTTCCCAATTTTGTATGTGAGTTTTGTAAATCAAAACTTATAATAGCCTTTCATTTTAAGAAACAATGCATTAAATCAAATAAAACTCTAATGGAACAATATTTAATAGTCGCTAGTAGTTTAGAAGATAAGAAAGAAAATATAAAGAAAGAATCGCTTTTTGAAGAGAGTAAAAATATTGAACGTTTTGAAATGCAAATAACTAACTCAAAAGAAAAGGAAAATAAAAAAATTGTAAAAAATAAAGAAATTCAAAATATTCCTCGTCGTGGTAGAAGTTGTAAGAGAAAAGATATTGTTGAAAAATCTTTAGAATTAATTAACATGGATGATGAGGAAACTATAAAAGAATTAATTCATGATAAAAATACATCAATAGTTGAGAAAGATACAAATTTACAATCTTATAAACTTTTTAATGGTAAAAAAGTAACTTATCATACGATGTGTCAGGTTTGTTTTTTCTTTTTTTTTTATAAAATGTTCAATATATTTGTATATAAATATATATATAATTCTAGGTTTGTGGGAAAATGCAACAAAATTTAAAGCAACACATGTTAACACATACTGGCGAGAAACTTCACAAATGTCCTCATTGCAATAAGGGTTTTTCACAGCGAGGAAATTTAAATCATCACATAAATATTCATACTGGAAATAAACCTTACAAGTGTAATTTATGTGATAAAGCGTTTTGTGATCCAAATTCATTGAAATCACATATGGTGAGGAATCTCAATGTTGTTGCTTTTTGTTTTAAGTTTATTGTGTTTTTTTTTGTGTTCTGTTAATAACTTTATTTATTCTAGGTGTCACATACTGGTGAACGAAAATACAGATGTGAGATTTGTGGTAATGCATTTGGTTATTCGCATACGCTATCAGCCCATATAAGAACACATGTTCAAGATAGGAAACATGCCTGTAGTTATTGTAAAAAATTATTTTTAACAAGGTATATTATTAAAATTTTTCGTTTAATACTTTTTACTTAAATACACAGAAATTTAATTTAAGGCATGGGCTTAAAAAGCACACTCGTATACATACTGGTGAAAAACCTTACAAATGCGAATATTGTATAAAAAGCTTTACAAGTTCTGGAAATTTATCCACACATCGGCGAATTCATACGAAAGAAAGACCCTATGAATGCACTGTGTGTAAAATGGATTTTGCGTATCGAAATGTTCTAACGTCTCATATGAGAGTGCATGCAATCGTCCCACAAAAATCTATAGTTAATAGTAGTAATCATAAAATTTTAACTAGTGAAATTGTTTAACTTTTGAAAATGAATAATTTTTTTTTTTCAAAATTTGACAGACTGATATACAATTAATTTTTAAATTAATTAATAATATGAGATTATCTGATTATTAAAGGAATATTGTTTTATACAATCAACTTCAGAACATTTTAAAATGTTAAAATTCTTGAAAAATCAATTTGTTATGAAATTTGTAAAGGTCTTAAAGAAGATGAATGTTAATACAACTTATTTTTTGATTATCTTTAAGAACAAGTAAATGTGTAATGGCTAATGGGTCCATGGATATCAAAATGAAGATATTTATAAATATTTTTTTTAAATTACCGTATTTATATTGAATTTTTTCTACCGACACTAAATTTTAGCACAAAAAGTTATTTCTATATTATTCTCTTGTTCCTAGATTAATTATAAATTTTATATATATATATATATATATATATATATATATATATATATATATATATATATATATATATATATATATATATATATATATATATATATATATATATTATATATATTATATATTATATTATATATTATCATATATTTTATTTATTTTAAAATATTTTTTTAGTAATATCTAAAAATTTGAAATTAAAATTCTGTTAAATATTTTCACATCTGACGAATTTCATAGCAAAAATATTTGTGGTTACTGAGCGTCTAAATCTAAATGTGTCAAGTAAACTGTAAATTTTTGAAAAGATGAAATGATTGTTTAATGCAAGTTAATACATTTTTTTATTATTTAAAATATTTTTTTAATAAAATATATATTAAATAAATTAAATATAATAGAAAATATTGATTATTTCTTAAAGCTTTTGCCCCCTGTAAGTTTTTTAATTTATTGTCAATTTTATTTTTTCGTTTATGCTTGTTCTCCAGTATTACATACGCTTTACAATTGTGAAATAAATTGTTTTGTTATTTTTTAAAAGAATATATTTTCCAAAGTTGTATTCTTCCGTATCCTAATAATGATTGGTGAGTGTTCGTTGATTACTTCAATTTCCATATTTATTATTGCAAAACATGCATTCAAAAGGTTTTTCTCCTTGAAACAAATAACGAGTTCAAATAATAATACTAGTAATATTAAAGAAATATATTTACCTTCATGACGTTTCAAACCTTTTTCACAAATATGACATTTGAATGGTGTAAAACCTAAAAACAATACCTTTAATTCAGTGTACCAGTTTTTCTTAAGAAAATTAATTATTGTTGTGTATTTTGTAGTGTATTTTGAGAGATTTCCGAAGAAAACGTAAATTCCAATATTGACATTTGAACGGCTCTTCTCCTGTAAATAAAACTTTATTTATTTAAATTCATTCAATGACTACTACTATTTATAATATATATATAATTTTGTGAATTCGAAGAAATAGAAACGCTTAAGACAAATTTCACATTGATGACGTTTATGATCCCCTAAAATTCAACGATTAATAAATGTTATCTTAACTAAGAAATAAAAAGTTATCCTTACCAGTATGCAATTTTGTGATGATGATTTACCAGTGTGTATAAACTTATACATTTTTAGTGAGCTTTTAAAAAAACTTTGATTGCATTCTACACACTTGTGAGGTTCTTCTTTTAAATGGATTATAGAATATCGAATTTAGGCCAAAATGTTTTACTGCAAATTTCACGAATAAATTTTAGCGTTTATTGTCTTCTATTTTTGTGAAATTGTTTGAAACAAATGTTAAATTGCAATTCCATTGTTTATATATAATTTTTTACTGATGCTTTTATTAATATTTATTTATTATGGCTTTAGTAGTTGCCAAACTTTTTTCATTCTCATGAAGACAAAAGACCTTTCCATTAATATTCATATCATCAGTATAGTGATCTAATTCAATGTATGAAGCTGATTCTGTAAATTCAGTCTCGGAAATATTGTTGGGTCTATAACATTAAAAAAAATTTTGTTTATGTATGTTACATAAATTAAAGAATTAAATAAACCATCTTACTCTTCTTTTGATGCAATATCTTGAAGCAAAAGATGTTGCAATTTTTTCTCGGAATTTTCACATTCTTGTTTGAAAACAAGATCACAACAAAACTTTTACAAATGGTTTTATGAAATCCTTCATCCTCATTTATCTAAAAAGTTTTTCAATATTTGAGGTTTATACCTACTCATAAAAAAATTGAATATAGTTTACTTACTTTCACATTTGTCAAATCTGAAATCATGACAACTATTAATAGATAATTATGTCGTTCAAATATTGATAAATTAGCCATCGTGTGTGTATTGTTATCGACAATTTGGGTATAGAATAATGACTATCTGAACTTCAAATATCTATAGAGGTATAAGTTTCGGTGGAAACAGTCAGTCTATATTAATTTAAAAAAATCAAAACAAATATTTTTATATAAAATGAATAATATGTGTACCTTTTTTTATCTATAATATTTGCATATTTTGGTTGAAGTAGTGCTGAACGATTAGAACATACGTTTTTAAGGTTATTTTTGTATCTTATATAATTCTCTCGTAAAGGTCGGTCCCCTAAGCAAATTAATTCTGATTAATTAAAAATGATAATTCATCAGAAACTTCTTCTCAAAACATATCGATTACATTAGTTAATCTTTGTATTATAGGTAAAATGTGATTAAATAAGGGAGGCCTTTCAAATACTAAGTTTAATAAGGCGATCTCAAACTCTTCAATTCCAATAATATCTGATTATTTATTTTTCTTTCTAAATTTATTATTTGAGTTTAATTTATATTTTGAATTTTATGTTGTATTAATCTCACAGGCATCAGATTCATTTATTTTTTCTTCATTAACGGATACAAAACATATTTTGCACTGGAAAACATTCTTAAACTAAAATAAAAAATATGTTAGAAGAAAATGTCTTAGCAGCTATACAATTTTAATGAAATTAAAAACTAAACATCAAATTATTAAAAAAAAAATTATGATGATTGGCTAATGTTGGAAACCTTTTTCCATGTGATTTTACTTTGAAGAAACTAAATGTAAAAAGCATTTCTAACGGAAAAATTGTTAGAATCAATATTTGCAAACCAAATTCTCCTTCAGAAATGATGCAGTTATGAAAACTGATTTAAGTTAATCTTAACTTTTATAATTTCAATAATAAATCTTTCATGGACATAATTTAGTTTAATATATCGCTCAAAATATTAAATTTTGGGGCCAGTTTTTTGGATAATCAAAGCCTTACTAAAATATGTAATTATTTTGATTTTTATTCTAGTGAGATTAAAAACTTTATTATAGATACATAATTTTTAATTAACCAAATATTTTGGTTTAAGTAATAAAAGAAATGACCAGATGTATCAGTGTCAGTCCATGCATCACTTCAAGTTTCAGTTCGCATTTTTCTATCAAAATAATAAATATTTGGATTTTATAAACTAAATACTGGATATACCTTTTTTGTTAATAAGATTATCCCACTGCTTTAATATATTTACATGATTTGGTGTAAATTATTATTATCATATTTTGTATAATTATCGCGTAAACGTCGCCAAAAAGAAATTACTAGTTGTAATGTATCAAATGTACCATATTCCAATAATTCATAAGAAACCTCGTTCCATAACATATTAATAACATCAGGTGATCTTTGAACAATAGGACGAGTATAATCAAATAAAGGTGGTCTTTCAAAAATTAAATTTAATAAACAAATTTCAAATTCATCTTGATTGCCTTTCACATCAGCATATGTGTTTGTTATATTTTATATTTTGAGATTATATTTTATCTATTGAGTATTCCAATAAAGCTTATTGAACTGTTCTCTCACGTTTTAATTTTCTTTTGGAACGACCCGTATTTGGTTTATTTAATTTAACGGATGGAACTGTGTTACAATTTTATTTTCTTGTAAGTAGTGGCAGATTTAATAATTCATCTTTTAAATTTTATGAATGTTCAGAACAAATTCTCTCATTTTTGGTATTAATTTGATCTTTTCTAGACAAGAGTGGCTATTGCATTCCAGTGGAAAATTTGTATTTTCGGTACTTTTCAAGAAAGCCCACCAGACACATCGTTGAACATATATACAATTTTTTTATTGATTTCAATACTCTGATTTTAGCTATCAATGAATTTTTATAAATTTTAAGTGAAAGTTAAAGGATGTGGGTAAAATGCTGTGCATCAGTTTTTTAATTTTTTAATTATTTTACATTTTATGATTTTTTGAAAATGGTCTATTTTGTGAATTTTGACGGCGTGTTCATGATCGAGAAATTCATTGCGTTTCTAATTAATAGTTAGTTCCACTGATCTAGACTAGATGGTATCGCATGGAAAAAAGTAATTTATTTGCTAAAATATTGTCCCATCATCTTTCAGTAAATGCATATATAAAAAAAATATTTAAAAAAAACCAAAGAGAACAAAAATTTAATAAATCTCAAAAATTCAATAATATGTATCAAACATTTGTCGTCATTTTGTCGTAAATTTCAACTCTAAACTCTGAACTCTGAAAAATTTGAAAAGCAATAACTGTTCTTAAAAAAGAAAGTAAACATAAATACATAAAAAAAATCTTTCAGCTTAGAACTCACAATAAAAAAGAAAAACCTTACAAATGTAAAATTAAGTAAGATAACAAAAATCAATTTGTAATGCCGTCTAAAAATTGAATACAAGATAAATTTCAAACTGGACGAAACAAAGCAAGAAGGGCGAACATATTTTGAAACTTTTTTTATTTTTTATTGTCCAATTTAACCATTTAGAATATTTTCAAAATTTTCAAACTCATTAATTCTGAAGTTTTGAGTGTATGAAAATGAAATGAGCAATCAGCAAAAAATCATTCCATTTATGAGTCTACTTTAAGAATAAACATAATCGATTTATTTTTTTGTCTCCTATAAAGTTCTGTTTATATTATCTATTTTATATATATTTTGGATACAATTATACATTTATTTTGTTTTGAATAGAATACAAATTATCAACTTAATAATAATGAAAATAAAAATAAAAATTTAAAATGCTTATCATTAGTAGCTTTTTTTATCAGTAAAACTTTCACTTTTTTTTCTTTTTTACATTATTTTGAATTAATATGTTTAACCCTAAAAATGTTTTTCTTCATAGTTGAAATAAACAACAATTAAATATTTTTTGATTCTCTTTCTCAAGTAAAAAATATTCTCTTCGGATCAATTGCATCAACGCAAAGTAAAAGTTGAATTCAACTTATTTTCTGAATACATTTTACAAAATACAAATTACATTTTATAATTTTGATTAAAACAATTGGATTAAATATTTTGTGTACAGAAAACTGTATTTAACTTTATTTGCAGTGATGCATTTTAAACCGAAAAAATTTATAAATATGAATAAAAAAACACTAAATTTAATTCATTTTGGCACAATTTTGTTCTTTTTTTTCCTTTCCTTAAAAAATAAATATATTATAATTAAAATTATTATTATTTTTGATTATTTTAATTTTTATATGTATATATATTTTTTTTTGTTTTAGTCACAGATTATGATTATTATTTAAATATTTATTAATTAATTTAATTAGAAAACTTAAATTAATCGGGCAAGAAAATTTAATTATAATTAATAAACATTTTGAAAAAGAATAAAAAAAATTGTAAAGTTTGTAAAGTTTTGGGAAGATTATAATATTTATGGAAGTATACGAGGGTTGTGGTTGTACTGTATTTCTTTAATTGTATATTATTTATTAAGAGTGTGTGCAATAATTCTATAATAAATGGTTATCTATCAATATTAAATAAGTCTGCATTCGTTTCGCCATTTATATTTATTTTTTCCGACTAAAACTTTTACACAAATTTCAGACATCAAAACTTGAAATAAAAAAAAAGCGAAGATACATTAAACAAATACAATATTTAGAAATGCGAGTTTATTATCATTTTAATAAGTCTCCTCTCTGTTATAAGTTTCATGTTTACATTTTTTTTATATCAAATTTCCTAACTGGAATTAATCAATTACTAATGTTTATTTTTGTGTAAGAAATTCATATTTTAATTACAATATTATAGAAATCATTCTTTTATAAAAAACAAAATTTCGTTATTTTCAATCATTTCAATATTTGATTATTGTCTTCTATTTCAAGAAATATTATATACCGTCTATTCAAATTAGTTTTCTTTTTAGTAATAATTAGTAAATAATAAAATATAATAAGTTTATAAATAACCACACACACTCTTGGATATGTACATTATATTTATCTTAAGTTTCTACATTTATATTTTTATTACAAAATTTGAATTAAATTTTGTATTTTCCATTTAATTTAGTGTTAACCCTTCGTCTATATTCTTGTAATTAAATTTTTGACAGTATAATGTTGTCTCTTTCTATTTACTTTGTATGTTTTATTTTTATCAATTTATCTTTTGGTCAAATTATTGAATAATTGGGGAAAATGTTAATAAATTGTCATTAATGAAAAAAAAGTACTTAAACGATTTATGTGTAGATCAATTTAATCAAATTATTATTAACAAGTTGATATCTAATCCATCACTTAAATGTTGGTTTCATTTAGCTAAATAAATAAATCAAAATATTTTTATTTAGTAGAAAAACTAGAAAAAAATATAACTCTTCAAATTCTCTTAACAAAATCTTAACGTTACAATTTAAAAAAATTAAAATACACTGAAATAATAAGAAACTGTAAAGAAAATAAAATATTTTCGGAATGAATTAAGATTTTGAAATGATCAATTTATTGGTCTCATTAATTCTTTTTGTTTAAAATTGGGAAATCAATAATGCCTTAAAATATTAATAAAAGTTGAATAATTGTAATTTCAAATGCTTTCCTCTTAAAGTATATTTTTCGATTAATTCAATTCAGAATTTCAGTGGAAAGAAAATCTTTCAGAATTGTTGAAATCGTTTATTTTGAATTTTTTCTTATTATTTTTGTTAATATTTTTTTTAATTGAATTTCATTAATAAAATCCTTCCAAATCAATAAGTCTTTTATTCATTGTTGCATTGAACAAAATGTAAATTTGAGCGTTATATTTATAATTTCTTCTAATATTTTGATAAAAATTATATTAAAAATAATAGATAAAAGACGATTAAATTTATAAAACAATAAAATAAACTAATATTTTCTTCTCTTTTTTTTGTAATTATAACATACATTTTCCAATCATACTTTGTAATCATCTTATCTTCATCGAATTCTTAAAAAAAAGCCGTCTTTCTTGCGTAAAATTAAACGTTATTTAAAAAAATCCAATTTATTTCTTTTGCCAATTTTATTCCGTTAATCAATTATAATGCAAAAAATATTACTTATATTTTCAACGGGATTGACGAATAATTTGAGGTTTTTTTTTAATTATTTTCTATTTCACGTTTGAAATCAGAAAGTATGTTAAATATTTATATTTTAATAGAAATATTCAAATTGTAATAATAAAATTCAAATATAATTGTAGATTTGAATGAGCTAAATTTATTAGTTCAGGATACGGTTTGACCTATTGTATGATTAATTACCTTATTTTGGAAGATATTTTGTTCCATTAACAATATGGAAGCCTATATTATACGTATGATGAAACTAAAATTTTCTAATGGTTTTCATATTCAGCTCTAGTAAATACTACTTAGAAAATATAAACTGTCGTCATTTTAAACGGGTTGGTAATACAAATGCTATGATTTATTTCCAAGAATGAATTATGTTAGAAAAAATCAAATTACGTATTATTAGCATTCTATTATAGTTTTTATTAAAATTATCCTATATTCTTTATTTCTATTAATTTATAATTATAAATCATCATCACCAATAACTTCAAACGCTTCATTATGAACAGAATCTTTACCAACACGAAAGAAAACACTTGTTGAAAATTTATCTTTTATTCTTTGACGGAATGTTGTTGTTGAATCAGATCTTGTTGTTGTCTGATGTTGTAAATCAACATCATTAAGACTAGTATCATTTATTGTATTATCTGTACGCTGCTGATGATGTTGATTATGATTATTATTTGTATAATTATTTAAATTATTTATATTACTACTACCATCACGTCGTATGTATGATAATAATGGTTGTAATTTATTATTTGAATTATTTATTAAATTTAATTGTTTTTGATTATTTATATTATTACCAGTTTTTTGATTTATTAATTCATCAACAATACTTTGTAGTAATACAGACATTAACATTGCTTGTTCACTACCAATTGTTATCCATTTTAATAAATTTTTAGACATTAAATATTCAAATGATAATTCATGATTATTATTTAATTGACTTTCTGCTGATGAATTTGACGAGATTTCTTCATTCTAAAAATTAAAATTAAAAAAAAGACAAAATGAATTATAAAAAATATAAATAACAAAACTGATTTGAAAAAAATTTAATGAAAGTTTTTGGCTTCACTTTTAAACTGAATGCATAAAATAGAAAGCAAAACGGGAACAATATTGAGATAAAATTTCTAATAACAATTAGCTATAACTTTTCTTTAAAGTGTAGGTAGGTATGTGAAAATGATATTATCAAATTCATATGCATTTTATTCTTTTTATGTTTTAAAAAAAACACAAAAAAAAAACTTTACATTGAATATTATGTAAATTAATTTCCTCATCAAACCAATTACAATAATTAACATATTTTTGTTACATTTAGAAAAAGATGAAAAATTTGAAAACATGAATACCAATTATATTTAAAATAACTCTAAAAATAGATAAATAAAGAAAAGAGTATATTTACATTGTGAATTGTTGACACACGCCAACATCTCATTCTTGTCACTTTAAATTTTGTTTCCTGTATTTTTTTGCCTAAATTTGTACGTATTGTTAATTCACGATTACCAATTGTAACAATAGAAATTGTATTTGGTACAGGATAATCAACAATTGCATTTGGAAATTGTATACTACCATATGATGGAAGTTTACTAACAATTTCAAGATACTAAAAATAAACAAGAAAAAAAAATATGAATAAATTTTATTAATGAAAAATGATTTTACAAAAAAATTAACAAAAAAAGAAAAATAAACAACAAAGAAATTGAACAAACCTCTTTTTTATTTCCTCTTGCTTGTAAATTAGATAATTGTTCTCTGTCATCTTTTGTTGTTATAATCCATCCTCTTTCAACATCACTTACTGTTTGTATGTATAATAAGTTTAATGCAATTCTGTCACGCATTAATTCTAAATCATAATTTTGATCCCAGTAACTAAAATATAAATAAATAAAATATAGATGGAGAAATGAATAAATATATGTACAGAGAAAGATCGAGAGAAACAGAAATAATTTTATTTTTGATTTTATAATATTATTATTTATATAAAGAGACGTTTGACTTCTTTTTTAACTACTTTTCTTTACATTTACAAAGCATTTGATTCATTTTAAATAAATTAATTCTATGAAAATTAAATTTCAAAGAAATTTTGTTAATAAAAATTAAAATTTCATTATTTGGTAATTTTTTTTCTTAAAAAAAATAAATTAAAAAAATAAAAATAAAACTCCTTACCTTTTTCTAATAACAATTTTACAATCATCAGATAAACGTTGTGTTATATATGGTGATTCAAAATCAGATAATTTTCTAACTAATGTTATTCCACCATCATTTTCTTTACGCATTAAATATAATGAAAAATAATATGTATATTCACTACCTAATTCAATACAATTACATGCTTTTTCAAGTACTTTACTTGAACATTCAATTGTATAAATATTTGTTGTTATTCTAAAACCATTCATTAAATAAATATCCAATTGTATTTCACGATTTTCTGTATATGATGATTCCTGTTGTGCATTTAATAAAAATACACGTAATAAATCTGATTTTGAAAATACAGGATCTTGTCCAACTAGCAGAAAAGAAAGAGAAAAAAACAGATTTAAATAAATTAAAATTTAGTTAAAGCAAAATAAATTGATCATAAGAGGGAAATGTTGATCGTCTGTTCGTAAATGTCACCTAGGTGACTTTTTGGTAACAACATACTTTTTAGTTAGGTGGTTTTCAGCGATCGATGTTGTAATGTCAACAAAGAACTTGACTTTTAATCATCAAAATTGTTACCAAAATGGTTCGTTTTCTAGTTCAAAGTCATCTAGAGCAGACATTTTTCGGTAATTTTTTCGTGAACAGACCCCTGCACTATGATTGAGCGAATTGTTCCGTTTATTCACGAGCAAATTTTATAGTCAAAAATGTATACTTTATTTCTCTCTCTCATATTTCTCAATGCCAACTAATTTTGCATTAAGTGTCCAATACGTTTCAAATATTTTATGTTACATTGAAAAATCATCAATTGAGAGTAATGTGAGAAGAGAACGTAACTTTTCCATTCATTCGTTTCAAAACAATTAATTAAGATAATAAAGAATAATAAATAATAAGAATTAACGAAGTTATGCTACAGATACAGATAAATTGATATTTTAGCAGAAACCGATGAAATTAGACGAGTAGTAAAATACAAAGTATCCTGATTTAGAAAACTTAATAAATATAATTTTAAGTTTTCAAATACAAAATTATTATGAAAACGATTAAATAGAAAATAAAAAATATATAAAAAAGTGAAAGAAATTAAAAATTTCATACATTTTTCATTTTAATTTATAAATTCTACCAATTACTTGACTAAGTTAAATTTTGTCATAAACTTTTTTGTTTTACTAAAATATGATTAAAAGATTAGATTATGGAACTTCTTTACATTAAATCAATTAACAAAATAATTAGCGATAATTGAATGATAAAAATCAAATTATTCAAACAATTTTTAACGTGAATTTTTTTTAATATTAATCATCATCGGACACGATTATCATACATGAGAGAGCGAGAGGTTAAGCCTTCAAGGGTTTGAAAACCATACACTGTGTCGGTATGATTTCTTTAAACAGAATCCAAAAATCATAGCACTCTAACTATTATCTCTGTCGAAGTGAGAGAATGATATAAATTAAATTATTGGTTCATTTTATTTCTCGATATACAATATTTTACAATTCATATAAAAATTGATACTTTTTTGATTTAATTTTGTTTATTAAATTGCATTGAATAAATAATAAAATTATATGAAGATTACTTTTCTATATTTACAAATTATAACATGTACAAGGTTAAACAAAAAATAAATTGGAACAAATATAATTACATTTTTATCTTTCATTCTTATTTACTTAAGGCTTAAGAGATTTTTGTAACAAAGTAAAACCTTACAAATTTCATTAGCATTCTATCAATTATTTCAAATATATTTTTTTTAAATAAAAAAAAATGAAGGTTATTTTTATGAACATTTGTTTATTATTTTGAAAATTTTTGCTAAGGAAAAATATTGAGAAATTTACGTAAATATATAAATAATTTAAAAAAAAACACACACACACGCAATTATGACTATTATGTAATACAATCTCAGCTGTTTACATTTTAATTTACTTAGTTAACAAAATCGATAAAAAAACAAGTGAAATTTATACAAAAAAAAAACAAAAACAAAAAAAGACAACAGCTGATTTAGTAATAATCGATAATAATATTATCGAAATGCATTTGGTATATTAAACACAAGTTCGGGTCTCAGTTGTGGCATAGAAGGGTTTTGTCAGTCCATCAATTTTTCCTTAAATAACTTTAATTTAAATTGAAAAATATTAATCATTATGATTAATATAGCCTAATGGTAAGGAGTAAATAAATGTCAATTTATTCACTTCGAAAAGAAATTTAATGACAAATAATAAATTTTTTAGGTATTTTGTAAATTTATTTACCATATTTTGTTTTATTTAATTGTAAATATCGAATAATTGAAAAATTGAAAGTCAAAACCTAAGCTAATTATTTTGTTTTCTTTATAAGAATTTATTTATTTCATTTGCATCAAAAACGATGCATTTTTTATATTTGTATAATTATTTTTGTATAATAGGATTTATCGTCGTATAATTTAAATTTTTTAAATTCTAATAAATAAATGTGAAAACTTACTTAATTGTATGTAACGTTCTAATTTAGCTCGTCTTTGTTCCAGTTGACTTGGTGTTAATGGTAATAGTTGTTTCGGTGGAAAACTTGGTAACACTAAATTTGATAATGATCGTTTTAATTGTTCATGTAAACTGTGTAATTGTTTAAAACGTAAACAACAATGAAAACTACCATTTATATGAATATTAAATCCCTGAAAGAAAAGAAAAGTTTATTAATAAATTTAAATATTAAGTTTTTATAAAATTTTAAATGAAGAACAAAATTGTGAAAAAGATAAGAGAATATAAAGAGTAATTCAACTTAGAATTGTTCTCAAACCAAACATTAAATAATTTTAAATGAGATCTTTAGAAGAGTTATCTTATTATCATCCATATAATTTAACTAGATTACTTTAAAAATGTTTTAATTAATAAGAACAATCTAATGAATAATTTTGAATGGAAACACCAATTTCAATTTTTTAGTCTTTCGTAAATCCTTTTATTCTTACTTTATTAATTTAATTATATAAATTTATATCTGATAAAAATTAAACATTTCTAAAATAACAAGTTCATAAATCAAAACAAAACACACACAATTATTTAATTGGATTATTTCATTCTCATTTATTTTATTAAATAAAATCGTTAATAAAAAATTTAATAAATTCTACTTAGAGTTCTTATTTAAATTCTTTTTATTAATTATTATTGCATTTTAATATCTTATCGTTGTCTGTTATAAAGTAAATAACAATTTTTTATTCTCGTAAAGAACGTAATAAAACATGAATAAAAACTAAGTTATCTTAATTAAATTAATTCTCGGATCTTACAACAAGCAAAATATTTATATCGAGAATATTTAATTAAAAAGAATCGTCTAGTTCAGCGGTTATCAAACTTTTTAACTTTTGTACCATCTGGAAAAATTATAAAAAACAAAAAAATACATAAAAAATAAAAAAAATGTAATAACAATTCATTTTATAAATATTTTTTTAGTAGTTATCAGGAACAAATAATAAAAATATGAACAATAGCAATAATATAATTCCAATGAGAATAATGGATTTATTTATTTCAAATAATGTAGGCAATGTTCGGCTCAAGATTCAGTCATGCCCTATATTTTTTTTTACACTAAGCATGGCTGAGCTAAAAATGCAGTTTTACATAAGTATGAAGTTCAAAACGACATTATGAATTTTATAGCTCTGTTGGAAATTGCTTCGAATTTAGCTTTTTTTTAAGCCAAATATTTAATAGGTTTTAGACATAAGCCTCTTATGCTTGTATTTTTTATTCACTTTCAACTTCTGTTCGAATTTGTCTTCTATTATAAACAGAATCATTTAGTATTTTATTTATATTTTTGCAAAATACCACCTAGCAGAGTGCGCGTACCATTTGTGATACGCGTACCACAGTTTGAGAACAGTTGTCTAGTTAACTATTCTGTATAAGTATTTCTAGGTTAAAAGTTCCTTATAAATACAAATTTATATTCGGAAAAATTGATATTTGGAAAATTCAGGAATAAAAAATTTACAGTTTGTAAATGCCTGAAATACCTTTAAAATTTCAAAACAAACAATATTTTTAAAAAAAATTTAACCGATATTTTTAATTATGACACGTTAAAAAGAAAACTCAAGGACAAAATCAATAACAAAAACAGCAAACATTTAAAACACACTCACACATTAGAGGAGAAATGAAAGATTTTAGCAGTGATATTAACAAAGAATGAAAAATATTTTAAGAGGTTTATGGTGAGTTTCAGAATAATTGTCTAGGGATAGACAACTCAATTCGAAACCATTTTAAGAAAGAAACAATAATCTAAGCTTAGAAGTGTTTCAAAAGTTTTTTAAATCTGAGCATTAGAAATGTGAAAAACAAAAAACAAAAAACAAGAAAATCGATTCTATACTTTGAAGCTGTGATACGCTTGTACAATCATCAAAAGTCTTGTTGAAAAAACTTTAACAATTTCATTTTAATGTAGTTCATCCGAAATGGTTAAAGTATATAAAGTTCCCTTTAATTATACGTTTATTACAATCCTTCTTGCTGTGTTATTACATGCATTATTACTTATTCTAATAAATAAGAATGAAAAAGTGGCACCACATTGACTTCTGACGTCTTTTAGTTGATGTGTTGTGAAAAGAGTCTAGAGAAAACTGAATACATAATTTAGATTAAATATATTTCGTCTTAAAATAAACCTATTCTTGATTTAATTTATTTCAAATTTCCTCTCAATCTAACATTACCGTTGTAATTGAATTTTGAACATTTATATGATTTACAAGTACATATATGTATTTATTTCCCAATTTGTGTTCAAATCAAATTAAAGTCATAAAAAATGTTAAACCATGTGAAATTTTTCGAAATTATTTTTACTTTAGTTAATATTCATTTTTCAACTATCCATGTTCATTCAACAAATGTAATTTTCTTTTCAACAGATTATCACTAAAAAAATTCTTCAAAATTCTTGAATTCAATTAAAATTTACGCCAGAAACAAAATTGAGAAAAATTATTAATGCAAAATTAAATTTAATAAATTTTACTGTTACTTTTAAGCGAAGCATACGTTTATTACATTCGTTCATAATATATTATATTGTTTAAAATTAGAGTAAAACCTTAATGGATTATTGGTATTGCGTGTAGAAAGAATCCAATGTGTGGTCTAAGATATGATCCGATCCGACGAGGTTCAATTACAACCTTTTTTTTCTGTAAAATTTTTAATTCGTTTTTTATTTTAACTTAAATGAACCTAATAAAATTTTAAGTTTGTTTATCAATATTTTAAATGGAAATTAGAATTTAATTTAAATTTTTTTCATTTCTTTTTAAATTTGATATCAGAAAAAAATAATTCTTTGCAGGCAATTTTTTTTATTATCAGATTTCAGTTTATCACAACATTTTTTTTTCACTTAAAAATAAAATTTATCAACAACAAATATTTAAAATTTGTGCGCTATAAAGCGTAAAATCAAAATATTTTCTACAAATACGAATAATTATTTTGATTAATCTTAGAATAATCTTTGTAAAAAAAATGTAAACAAAGGAATGTGTATGCATTTGGGAAACGGCAATTTATTTAATATATTAAATAAACGTAGTTTATTCATTATCAGTATTCAACGAGGGAGTAGTAACGGCTGGCGTTTATTAGTGGAGTAACTACTGGGTGAAATCTTGTGATATCAAAAGGTAAGTTATTCCTACGAAATTTCTGAGGTTTATGTATAAAAAGGTATAATCCGTTAACTTTCTATTCCCTTAGAAATTAAAAATCAGTCTTGCTAGTATTAAAGGGGCCGTTATGAGTATTTAAATAAGAACTTTTATCTTAAAATTTCATTGTGGTAATTTTTGGCAAAATAATAATAATTAATTAAAATTTACTAAATTAAATGAATTACAAACAAAAAATGAATTATGTTTAAAGGATGGTACCCATTTTTACTTGTATATAAGAATTTATTTTGTGAGTAAACGAGTAAATTGTAATTCTGTTGACATCCGATTTATTTATAAGAAATAAAAATATAAATCACCATCATTTCAATAAAGTTAATCGAAATAAATTCTAAAATCTCAAATCACTCTATGATATTGTTCAATAAATTGACAGAATTAAGGATAATTTAATAAATTAATTACTATAATGATTCGATTGATTTTTTAAAAAAAATGGTAAGGTAAAAGAAATTCTCTTTAGTTTCAAACTTTACTAAATATCGCCTCTCATTCATGGTGATAATCGACAATGCGGTAAATAGTCTTTTTTCCTATAATTAACATAAAACTCAATCAGACAAAATTCAATTCTTCTATTTAAAAACAAGTTCATTTATTTCTTTTATGTCATCTCATAAATTATTATACTCAATAAAATTTAAATCTAAAATATTATATAGCGCGAAATTACGAAATAAAACAGATCGCATTAACTATAATTTATTAAATTTACTGAATTCTTATGTGCGCCTGCATGATCCATAAAAAAAAAATAAAAGACAAAAGTCATCAATTATGAAAAATGAAAATGAGTACTAATAAAAGTGTGATGATGATGAAATTCTATAAGCATGATTCATAATATTTCATGTTCAAAGGTTAACTTCTGACTGATCATCGTTGTGCTTTTATTTTAAAAACTGAAACTATTTCAAAAGATTCTAACAAATTACTAATGCTTCTATATTTTTAAAAGAAAATAAATTACGTATGGGATGTTAAGGTGTAATGATTGATTGCGTTTAAAAAAAAAGGAAATTTCGTAACGGGATAATATTCTGCTCCCACCTTTTTTACTTTTTTTTTTTCAATTAATTTTTTAATTTTTTTTCTTATTATTTTTGGCTTTGTTTTCTTCTTAATTTATTTCCATTTTTGGTGTATTTTTATTTCTTTTTTGTTTGAAAGATTGAATGTTAAATATTCATAAAAACGTCATATCCATATTTAAACAAATTATCGCATAATAATATATTGTGTTTATAAAATGACGATTATTTAATCGCTATACACATTCAACCGTTGGTAAAAAAAATTTTGAGCAACCTCCATGTCATCTGTGTGTAATTTTTAGGAAATCTGTAATATGAAATGAAGAGGAAATTTTTTAAGTAGTTACCCCACGTATAATGACTTCATTGCATTTCAAATCAAACATATTTTTTCATAATCAAACATTTTCAAAACTCAGGAGAACCAATTAATTAAATAGAAAATTTTGTTAATTTTTTATTAATAAAAATTAAACTTATTGAATAAAATTAATTGAAATTAAAAGTCATCACTAACATTAAAAAAGTAATATAGACAGTGTAATGGAAATCAGATAAATATTATTCTTTGAGAAATTTCTAAAACTTAAAAGTATTTAGTATAAACATGTAATGTAATACATCTTTATAATCAAATAAGCAATGAAAATAGGAAATCAATTTTCTTTATTAAAAACTATTAATGCAATAATCCAATCAAAATAATATACATGAGTAGGTAGATAGGATACCTACATAGTGCATGCATAAAATTTGATGTTGCGTTACATATTTATTGAATAATATTATTTTTTTTTATTCACTTTTAATAATTTCAATAGAAAATTTCATTAGATTACAGCTACGGCCAAGAACATTTCAAAATTTTTATGTTTTCGACCTTCTTCAAAATTCTTTAAACATTTCTGGATTTCATCGCTTTCCAGCACACAGTTTGAGAGCCTCATTCTACATAGCAAACCAATAATTTCTAATTGTAATTTCTAATATTGTTTTTGTTGCATATTTTAATAATTTATGTAAAACTACTTTATTCAAATTTAATGCGTCGAATTTGTGAAGTTCAAACGAGGTTAGAATATTTAAAAAAAAAACTAAAAAAATACACTACTTTTATTGCTATCTGTAAGTCAGTTTGCAGAAGATTTTAAAGAATTGCCCAAAGATTCTCAAAGATAGTAGTAACATAGTGGTCGTGGCATACATATCCAAAGCTCATCAAACCTCAATTTGGATTATAATCGTGTTATATGAGCCCAAAAGTTAATAAATCGAAATTATCTTTACCTTCTCTTTCGTTTATATAAAAGCAATTGAATAAATAAATAAAAATAATTTAATTTCCTAAAGTCTCAAGATTTCCTAATATAAATTCAAGTAATATAAATCAACATAAAAACATCATAATTTCTTTCTATAAATTTAAATGTTATTTCGACAAATAAATATCTTGAAACAAAACACGCAAATGAAAAATCCAAAAAAAAATTCTATAAATTGAGTCATATGCAGGCGTATAGTTTAATTAGTCGCTGTAATTTCAAGAAAAATAATTATTAATAAGAATACTTTTGAATGAATTAAATGAATATGGTACGAAAAGTTAAATATTATTTCTTTGTTTTAAATTTTTTTAATTGATTAAATAAATTCATAAATATACAATCGTGTAATCGTTAAATAAATTATTGATATCCAATCCATAAATGATAAAATTATGGTGTGTTGTTAAAGTATTTTTACAAATGTTGTCTGATTAGAATGGAAAGATTGGAATTATATAGTCGTGAATATGAGGGAGTAAACACTAACTAAAAATGCTCACAAATTAATTTACTTATGATTTTAAAACGTAGCAACAATTTTAAAATCGATTTATTGTTTCGAACAATCTTAATTATCTTATCATTGAAATAACATTTAATATGAAATGTACCGAGTGCATTAATTACAGATAAGATACTTACTTAGTAAATTATATTAAGTGCAAACGGGAGGCGTAAATTTGGCAATAAATTAAATTAATAACAAGTCACTATCTTCGTTAGTCGTCGTTTTCTTATCACAGCTAACCTCTGCTAATGACTGCAATATAGGCTTACTTTAATGAGTGAGTCGATGAAAAAATGGATAATTTTTCATCTCAGCTCAGCAACGAAATAATTTAATTTAAAAAGAATAAGAATTAATTTATCACAAAATTCATAATAAATATAATTAATTATTTTCACAATTTACAATCTTTGTAAAGTAATTAATTTTAATGTCAAAGTTCAGTAGTACATTCGAACAATAGAAATTATACAAAATTAAGCAAAATAAACAAACATTAAGAAATTTTTTATCTTCGATTATTTAAAGTAAAAACATTCGACAAATTTCCATTTTGTTATAAATAAACTACTTAAGTGGAGAGGTTAACTATACAATATAGAATAGTGGGGCTGGGGGAATCAGTAATTTACTTTTTTGTGAAACATTTGTACAAAACTTAAATAAATTGTCCGAAGTACTATTTTATTTTGTGTAGATAAAAAATCGACGAAAATTTAAGGAAAGAATATTTTTCTAAGATTTAATCGAGTACTTAAATAAAGTATAAAAATATTTAAATGCTCTGAAGAATATTTATAATAGCTCTTAAAATCTTGAATTCATATTCTGCCAGATTAGTAATATTCTCCATAGATATGTTCGATGATAATAACTCAGCTTATGCACTGCGCCAATAGGTAAGTATAGCGTTTATCCGAAAACAAAAGGACACACCATTAGTAAGTATAGCGTTTATCCGAAAACAAAAGACACACCATTAGAACTCTTGTATGACACTGGTAGTAAACAGTATAAACTTAAAATTCTTGCATTTTAATAATTTCACACCTAAAATTTAATAAAACATTTGGTTTTTTTTTTCTGTTTTTTGAAACGATAAAAAATCAACTAGAAAATATTCTCACACAACCGAATTTTCTATCAAGCTAGGATTAAGACATAAAATATTTGTGTGAACTAAATATTTTAATTTTAGAATATTTCGATTATATAAATAAAAATTCAAATATTTCTAAAAGTATTGCATAATTTGTGTAATAAATTAATTTATCTTTACTTTATTTTTTATTATTGTGTCTTTAATTTTATTCTTCAATGAATTTAAATTAATTCATATTACTTAATGAGAATATATTTTGATTAAAAATAACTTTTTAAAAAATAAAAATTAATAATCAACAAAAAGGAACAACAAAAAAATATAAGTAGTATGGATGAATAAAGTTTAGTAGTAAAATATTTCAATATTTTTAATCAGATGACATCACAAACGTATTGAAAAAATTTTTAATTAATTTATTTATTTCTACTTTTTTATTAATCTGAATAATATTATTAAATTTGGGGGAATTACAATTTTTGTATAATTTGGTAAGGAAATATTTTATTTAAAATATATTTTTGAAAATATTCGAGGATAAAATTGAAATGATATGGGACAGTGAAAATAAATATTTTATATATTTATATAACTGAACGAATAAAATTCAGATAGTTAGTTTTAACGTTAAGAAAAAAAATATTTAAATTAAAATACTCTTTCTATTGTTTTAATAAATTTTTCTAAATATAAATAACTTTATTTATATTTGGTTGATTCATCATTCCTATCCGACTTTCATAAATAAGTTTAAACGAATATTAGCCTAACTGATAACACATGTGAATTAGTTGATTTGAATAGAATTTATTTTTTATTTTATCAAATGAAGCAAATGCTTTTAAAATTCCAAAGTCATTAACTCTTTGCCCAGAGTTCTTTGTTTGAGAGGAAAACAAAAAATAAACAATATTATTTTTGTTATTGTACTGATAAGGAAACATATTTGTTGTCTTTTATCCTAAAGAAAAATTTAAATAAAAATAAAACAAAATTATTATTAAAAAAGTTAACAGAATTTAGACAAAAAAAAAAAGAGGTTAACGTAAATGGATAAAATCTATTATGTTACATTAATTTTACCGTATTGCACAAAGATTTCACATATGATTCAAGATTTTATTGAGTGATTTACCCCAAAAAAAAAAAAATAGTATAAACTATGTGTGTGATCCTACTGAATTAAAATTGTCATAACTTTTACAGATGTTGTTTTTTTCTGATTTACGCTTGTTAAACAATTCAATTTTATGTTTTATTTGTTTTGTTTGTTTGAATCAATATTTTCATTGAAATACATGAACAAATAAAAACAAAAAAATAACAGATATGGAATAAGACTCGACTTATTGATACCCCAAAGACAAGACCAGACATTATTTATTATTATTATTAATATTTGTGTAAAAATATCAATTTACGATAACCAAAATACTGAAAAAAAATAAACAAACTTTGTTTCCATTTTTCTTTTACCTAACTCCCCCCCATACTTCCTTTAACTCTTACTTAAAATTTTTTCTCTTTATACTTAATCTTATATATTTTCCATTTTACTTTTACATTTACTTGTCTTTTGGAAAAAAGAAAAGTAGAAGAAGAAGACGAAAATAAACTTCATATCGTACAAAGTACAATATTTTTAAATAAAGAAAAACCAATAAATAATAAAATATAGATAAAATATGATTTTATTTATTTAATTTTTTTTTTCTTTTCATTTCTAATAAACTTTTCTTTCATTTTAAATAATTTTTGACTTTATTTTTTTATTAAACAAACAAAAAAGAAGAAGAAGAAATACTTATTAAATGTGATTAAAAAAAAATGTATAATATTTTTTAATATTTATTTATTTTCTTTCTCATAATTTTTTTTTATTTTATTTTTAATCAATTTAATAAAGTTAAAGAGGTCACCAGATTCTAGTATATTTATTTATATAATTATATATTTATATAGACACGATGGAAGATAATGGTGAAGAGGAAAAAGGGAAGAAAATATGAAAACAAAAAAAAACTAATGATAATTCATAATTGTAAATTGTATTTAATTAATTAAATATTTTATTAAGTAAGTATAGTCGTTTTTTTTTCAATTACTTACTTAAGTACTTATTATAATTCTAATAAATTAAAAGGGATAGGGTTATAAGTTCTCTTAGATTAGACGATAATCCTCCATTTGAATTTAATTTAATTAAAATCAAACAAAAGATTTATAGTGATGTGTGATGACGTAACTGTACTGTAATTATTGACAGAAAAAAAGTAAAACTTTATGAATAGCTAATTAGTTAAAATAGAAATTTAAGTTGAATTAAAGAAAGTATCTTTAAGTATTTCCAAGCAATGTGAAAATAAAGGAAGGAATAATTTGTGTGTTGGCATTTATGGATGAAAGCAATTGAAATCAATCAAATCAAAGTGAAATGAATAGACAATCATTATTCGTAATGGTAAACTGGTAAGTAATGGTAAAAAACTCTGTAAATCATATGAGATCTTATCTGAGAAGGAACTTATCAATTTTCGATAAAAGGTCTGTATTAATATTTGTTATATTTATGTTCTTGATTTAAAAAAAATTCCGTATTTGATGCAAATTATATTTTTATTTTCGTTAGAAATTAATAACTAAAAATTACTACTATGCAATGCTTAAAACAGTAATAGTAATTAATCTCATAAAGCTTCTGTGAAAATTCAGTAACTTTAATTCTAAAAACAATATAATAATAATAGTTCCAAAATATTTCATACGAATAACTATTCCTATAAATATGATTTGACATTCTCTTGATCGCCACTCAAATTTAAATTTTGTTTATTTAATTTTCTAAATAATTAAATATATTTTACTATTTTAATGCAAACATTAGTTTGATTTTCTCGGAAAAAAACATTTATACGATATTTACAACGCTATGGTTTTTATTGGAATTAATTGGACACTTGATAAATTTTAAGTGAATTATAATAACAGAGTTAAAATACCACCTTAAACCCTTGAAAACTTTAAATAAATTGCAATTATATTATTTCTTCGATTTTTTTTTTGCTTTTGATTTATTTGTAACTTTTATCTCATTTCCGTTTTCCCTTTTGATTTAAAATTTATGTAATAATAGAATACATCGGACGAAAAAAAATAATAATATACTTAACCGAGAATATAACTAAACAATCAACAGTGTGCATTTAATTTTTTTTTTTATACGAATTCAATTGAGCAGACCAAGTTTTTTATTTAATTTGCAGTCATAATTGAACATAAATTAATATAATAAATTTGCGTGATTTGTGACAAATAATTAAAAATTTCAATAAAGATGATCATTTAGTTGATGTTGATTCTCACAACACAAAAACATTTGAGTAGACAAGAAAGAGAATAAAATGATCCCTAAATAATTCAAAAATAAAATAACTATCATAAGCACTTCCATGTATGTTTAACTTAGCTAGAGACTTTAACATTAGTCAAGTGTAGGTGCTCAAACTTAAAAACTAAGAAACGATTTTTTTTCATATTTATACAGTTTGGAAGAAGTGTGGATTTGTGTAGGTATAAAGAAATGTGTGATATCGACCTTTTAAATTTTTAAAAAAAACAACAACAAAAATAAAAAAGATAAAAAACCCTGAAAATTTTATTAAGTTTCAATTTCTATGAAAATTAATAAAACAATAAAAAAAAATTTAAATTTAAAAATAAAGAAATGTAATAAAATCTTTGATTAACCTTAAATAATTAAATAAGATTGTCAATAATTAAGAAATTATTTTATATTTTATAGAGTTTATCTTAAAAAAAATTATGCAAAAAAATTTAAATGGATTTAACATTATTTTAGTAGGGATATGAATTTGTATTTATTATAGACAGAGGAACCACTATTAGTCAATTAAAGAATACAATTTTTATTAGTATTTAAATTAGTATTTAAATAAATCCTATTACTTATTTAGTCAAACGTTTTATTTCGCAAAGAAATCCGTTTCTATTTAGGTAAAATCGAGAATAAAATTAATTTACCCAAGAGAAAAACAACAAATTATTCAATCAAATCATTTGTTCTTTTTACTTAAATTTGGTTGTTTTTTTATACTAGAAATCACAAGAAAATTATTTAAAATTCTTCTGATTTTCATTTCAAAGTTAAATTTACCAATTCATATTAAAAATTTTTCACATAAATTCATTTGGGAAACAAGTGAAAAGGCGTTTTACGGGGGCGAAATATTGCAAAAACCTCTGGAGTTTAATTTTGATCTTGGAAAAAACTAATAATAATTGTAATAACTAAGAAATAAAAATTTAAGGAAAGTAAAATAAAAGAAGTAGAAAATGTAATCTATCTTTCAACCTACTCAATTATTATTCTCACTATTATTATTATTATTATTATTCTCATACTAAACATTTAAGTAATAAGTATTTGTACCTACTCAAACTCTATACTTATTTTAAGCATAAGAAATAAGTAAGTAGGTAAGTGAATAAGTTAGTAAGTATAAATAAGTAAGTATACTAAAATAAATTAAGTTTATATGTTAAGAGCATAGACAGAGAAAGAATAAAATTAATATCAATGAATTTAAGTGATCTTTTTTTTTTGCGAATAGTATATATATATATATATATATATATATAGTACATACGAGCACATAAATAATTTCTAAACAAATGATAACAAAAATGGACAGACAGATATACAGATGATTAATAAATAAATAAATAATAAAATATTCATAAAACATTAATCATTCAATTAAAAAGCGACACGCATCCTTTTCAATAAAAATTCAATTGAAAATGTAATAAATATTTCTTGATTTTTAATTTTTTTATTATATTTAATTTTATTTAAATTGAATTATTTAAAATAACGAACTAGTAACTTTGCTTAATTGATTTATATTATAAAGATTGTGAACAAAAATATTTAATATTTTCTTGTTTCTTAAAGAACAACAAAAAAACAAATCAATTTATTTTTTAACTATGAGTAGGTAACTGGTGTAAAATAAAGTAATATGTTCACATGCACATTAAAACTAAAATTTTAAATAATTAAAATAAGAGATTTAACTTTTTTCTTTTTTCAAAACTAATCATTTTATGGATGTGTGTGTAAATTTATGAGTTAAATATTTAAAAAGATTAAATAGAAAACTTAGAAAAAAGATGAATATCGTAATTTTTGATATGTGTTGGAATATTGTATTGTTTTTTTTTGAGAAAAAGAAAGAAAAATCTAAGGAAATATTGTTGTTGTTTTCTTTCTTACTGTGTATGTTGATCCAGTTGTTTCATTAACAAAATCTTGTTTATCTGGTATCGAAAAATGCATTGTTTTTGTTTTTATTTTTTTTAATTTATTATTAAAACTAACTTTATTTAACTTTGTTGAAACACAAAACAAATAATAGTGATATGAAAAAAATCCAGAAGTTAAAATGTCAAAATGAAAGTTATCAATCAAATAAATAAAAAACAAATATAATAAAATAAAAATTATAACAAAAGGCAATAAAATGTATAAATTCACTTCACTTTTTAATTTTTCTTTTTTTTTTAAGCTTATTTATTATTTTATTTATTTATTATAATAAACAAAATACATACACACACACGTTTAAGCACAGTGCAAACATGAAATACTAAAATGTTTATGAATGATAATTAAATGGAATACAAAAAGAGAAAATAACAATTCCAATTATTTCGTGTGTTTTAAATGAAATCTTTAATAATAATTAATTTAAATTTTATTCTTTTTTAAGTTTTCTTCTACGATTTTTTCTGTGTTTGCGCATCAGATTCGTCTGCACGATGAAATACGAATAATAACACGGCTCTCGTTTTATAAATGACGTACTAAAACGAGTGACGTAAAACGCTACAAAAAGATATTAAGAAAAATATAATAATTTGTGGATCAAAACGTTGCCGTTTTGATTAGAAGCTTTAGATAATTTGAAGTTGTGATCACTTAATTGTTTTGAATTATGATTATAATTAAAGGCATAATTCACAGTGAGTGGAATTGGTTTATGTGCCTTTTTAGCCGCAAATCTTAAAGTTTTTGGTTGAAGCTTTTCATTTTTTGAATTTACTTCAAATGTTGTCCGCATTCTAAGAAATTATTGCTTATAAGTTTATAAGAAGAATATTTTGCATGACACTGCACTCAATTTTTCAGTTCAATCTACAATTTTTTTCACATTCAGTTCAATGTCAAAATTTTTTTTAAGAATATAATAAAAAAAAAAGCGCCTTCAAATTTATATTATGCTATGCAATAACAAAAAAAACGCAAATAATAAAAATAACTTAAATTATTTTTAATTTAATTTAAAAATTCATTAACAGAATATGGATGAGGATACTATTTATGAATCTTATGATGAACTAGAAATTATTGAAGATGAGAGTAGTTATGGAACAAAAACAGGTTAACAAAAAATTATTAGATAATATTTACTTGATCAAATAATTTGTTATTTCAGAAGCCTTCTTACATTCAGAAGGAGATAAAGTTGAAATAATAGACTTTTACTGTAAAATTTGCAATAAAGCATTTAAAAAACTGCACACTTTTCGTGAGCATTTAAATAATCACTTAAAAATAAATAAATGCGAACATTGCAGTAGAGTGTTTCCTAATCCAGGCACATTAAATAGTCACAAAAGGACTCATCAAAACGAAAGACCATTTGGTTGTAATTCATGTGAAAAAGGTTTTAAAAGTGCATCTGATTTGAGACGTCATGAAATATCACATACTCAATTAAAATTATTTGAGTGTGTGCTCTGCAAAAAAAAATATGGATTAAAACAAAATTTAAAGATTCACAAATGTAAATCAAAAGTAAAATAATTTTCTAATGCAAATTAATCGATTAATTTTTTTGGAGAAAATAAAATATATAAATTTGTTTTTAATAGCAATTACATTTTCCTTTTTATTATTAATTATAATTAATAATTTATAAATACAATTCAAAATCTATTCTATTTGATGTATAAAATTTAGTATCCTCGGAGTCAACTTTTCTTACAAGTACACCATCTTTAAATTTTAAATCTTCTACCCAATTTTGCATTTGTTCTGTTGTAAAAGGTCCATGAATTTCTTCGTCATTTGGTTTCCATTTATATTCCCACATTATCTTTTTTACGATTTCATTTTCACCGTCGTCGTCTTCATCAACATTTAATTTCTTCTTTTCTTTACTATCAAAATCATCAGCATACATATCTAAATTATCATCAACAACCATTTTAGAACTTGTTCCAGCAACTGATGATTTTCCCCTTCTTATTTTCTTCAAAATTTCATCATATTTCTCCTCATAAATATCCATATTACCGGTTTGTGTTAACAGTTCATTACAAAGTTCTGTTAATTTTGTAACAAGTATTGAAGATTCATCGACAATTCCAGCTTTCTTTCGTCGCCATCTTTCAACAGACGATAACTTGGCAGTGCTCGCACCCAATCTTTGCAGTGATTTTTTTACATTTTCATTTGGTTCCATGAGATCTAAAATTTTCTCATAAGTTGCAACAAGATCAAAATTTTTTGAATCTTCATCTTCTGAATCTGAATCATCACCTAAACCTTTAGACTCCTTTGTTCCAGGATAGTTTGCATCCTTTTTTATCTAAAAATTAAACATATACTTATAAAAAATATCTTAGTCTATTAAACTTAATGTGATCATACCTTTATCCAATCAATATTATCCAACCAATTATCAGTAACCTGCTTACTTTTATCCCAATGGAAATGTCCTTCTTTATCAAAATGTCCTTCTTCAAGTTCTTCTTTCATATTAAATGGTGTTATTTTAACATCATCAATTATTTTTGGTACACCATCCTCTTCACCTTCAAACTCATTATCATCCAATACATTGTATTTCTCATCTTCGTCACTATCTTCTTCATCAGAATCTAAAGTATGTTTTCGGCCCGGATCGAGATTCACTGGTTGTTTCTTTTTCATTTGATCTTCATCGCCTGGAATATTTTCATGTTTTCGTTTTGACATTTTAACTCGGCTTTAGTTTTCTAAAAAAGTAAGGTTAGTTTTACTCTTGTTATGTTAGGTTTTACTTTTAATGCAAAAACTTAAAATATTAATTAATTTCGAAATTTTGTTGAAATTAAATAGATTAATAGTGAAATTAAAGTCAAACTATGATGGACTAAAACCAAATGATAAGTAAACAAAATATATTTTAAAGAGAAGTAACAGGTAGAATATTTCTTACTTTTAACCGATAAATATGTTAAAAAATAATTAAATTTTTTTCATTTACATTAAAAAGTTAAAATTGAACTAAAAAAGTTTTCCATTGAACTCTAAAAGAACAACATTTTGCTATTCTTGTTTTTGTAGTATTGCCTGATCTAGTTGAAATATGACATTGAAGCCCTTTCATATGTAGAATATCAATAAAATTGTTAAAAACTGTTGACTGGTTAAATAATTTGCAACTATAATTTTATTAATTAATATTTAAATCACAAATATACATTTTTTTCTCATCTAAAATAAACAATAAATACTCTACTATCTTTTATTTAGTATTCCAATCGGCTTTTTCTTCTCTCTCTTTAATGACTTCATTAAGATAAGGTTCCAAGTATTTAGTATCCTCTTCATATTTAGTCCATTCAACTTTAGGTAAAATAGTTTTAGTCATTGAAAGATGAAGTGCTCGCATTAATCTGTAGTTACGTTCATCATATAACTTGGCAGGAAGACGACGAATTGCTTCCTTGACGTCTTCATTTTCATAAAGACAATCATCTCGGTGGAGACCTAAAATTCAAGGTTAAGTCAAATTAAAAAACAAATTTATTTTTGCTGACTGATATTATATATATTACCATATTGATTGAAGCCTGACATATTGTAAGCCCATTTTCCCAGCGCAGCTAAAAAAAATTATAAAAATTACAAAACTTATGCTGTCAAAAGGGAATGTTATGTAATATTTTTTCTATTTCATTAGCATTTAAAAATTTTTACTTCTTCTGAAGGATAAAAAACATATTTTGTAAATTATATAGCTTACATAAACTGGAAGGTCCTTTTCTTGCAATATATGACATTTTTCTCCAAAAATTTATTTCAATTTCCTTTCACAGAAACCTAACGACACTGAACTGACAAAACTATCGATTTTTTTTTCTCGTTCTCAAATGAATCGGCTCGTTGGGAGGTAAAAAAAATTTACCAATTGTAGTTGAATTTTATTGGGTAACGTTAGATCGCGATGAACGAACACCTTACAACTTCACACCGGTTTACCAATAAAACAAAAATATAGTATACAATTTTCAGAACTAAATTTCTCAATTCAATATTAAACTGAAATTAAAATCATAAAATGTATTAGAAATTATTACAACTATAATCAAAATTTAAGTAACGCCATTCTTTATTATTTATTTGTCATTTTAAAATTTCCTGAAGTGTGTTTGATTATTTTCATTCAAAACAAAATATTTCAAAAGAAAAAGTAATAGATTTTATACAAAAACGTAAGAAAAACGCACCATTTTATATCGCGTGGCGAACATGTGAACCCTTAAGACTATACAAGATGTAAGATGTAAGCCAACAAAAAAACCGCTTATATTAATCCTGCAAAGAAATTTCAAAATTGTCTTATTTTTTAAGAAATGCGGACATTAGGGGTGTTCCCAAGTCGATTGCGTACTGCGTCTGGTATATTATTTGGTAAACTATACCAACTATACTATAGGTTGCGTATCCATATCCCTATTATCATTTTTAACATATTAAAATTTTCAGTAAGTTTTTTTTTTATGGACAGAAATTATATTTAATTAATTGAATTATTAAATGTATAAATATTTATATATATATATAATATAAAAACATCAGTTATCTTTTTGGCAACAGATCATTAATTAATAACATAAAAAAAATTAAAGGTTCATTAACCGACCTATAAAAACCAAATTGTCCAAATAATTACTTCATTTATACATATGAAAATATGGATCAAGTTTTTTAACAAAAATCTAGTGAAAAATATGAAAATAAGAATTAAGCTACTTTGTTCTTCTTACGTACATAATTCGACCTCTAAACATATTGTCAACGAAAAATGTAAAAATGTAAACTATATAATTTATATATAATATTTCTTTATCGGATGTATGCACTTTTATATTTATATTATATGTATTTTATACATACATTACAAAGAAAAATAATCAAAAGGTCAATTTTTAATTTGAATAACTATAGTGTCTGTGTCGCATATATGATCAAGTTGTAATTGTAAATAAAAATATATTGATAAAATTCTATCCTGAGTTTACAACGTGATTTTATTATGAATATGTTCCGCGTTAATAATAACATTAAATTAAATTTAAAGAATTTCCAAAAATAAAACAATCTTTTTTGCTTTTAAAAAATAATTTTAAATATAATCTTGCATGGAAAATTTTTCAACGTTGTTTGTTATTTAAAAATCGCACACATTAAAAAAGTTTTACACAATCAAACAGCTGATAAACATGACACTCACTAACACACATATGTTGATTTTGTTATAAAGAGAGGTGAAACATGAATGAGTGAAACATTTTAGAATATTTTTCATAAGTAAACGTTGAAAAAACTAAAAGTGCCTTTATTTGATTATACATAAATTGTTTCTGTACATATTAAGAAATACAAGTGACCTTGTGATAATTTAAATATATTTCGACTTTAAGAAGAAGGAATGCCAAAAAGTTATAGTGAAGATTGTGGGATTGTAGGTATTCGGTGTCGAATTAGCCTTCATCAAACCTTTAAATGGTTGCATCAAACAATTGAATTACATGAATATCTTATTTCTTTATCGTCAGCCGAAACGGATAAACAAAACTAAATAAAATAATATAGTACAATAAATAATTAAAGTGGGTCAGGATAGAACTCTAGTCAAAAACAAAACAAAAGAGGAACATAATTTTTTTTAAAATAAATACGACAATAAATATACTGCCGAATACCAAAAATAACAATTAACCCATTTTTGCGTACTATATTAACTATTTAAAATATTTAATATTAATAAATAAAAAGAAATAAACAACATTAATCTAGTTTTAATAAATTATAATTTAAGAAAAATTAAAAAGTGTACAAGCTACAATACTTTGAATGTGACATTTCGATGACTTTTTGAATTTTCTACAAAAACAATAAAATTAAATCAGCAAATAATTAACTAAATGTGAAGAATTAACTAATTTACATCAATATAATCTAATAAATAATTAAAAGTTATTTTATTTTGTGATATTATTTTTAATTTTTTTTTAATAATTAATTAATTAACCTATTTTATCATCAAAATAAAAGTTCCTTTGTCCATATAAACATAAAAATTCATATTTTATCAAAATTAAGAAAAGTAAAGTTTAAATCCATTGAAATAAAAAAGTAATAGATTTCTGTGGAGTAATAATAATTTTTTTGTGGAGAAAATTAAATAAGATGGCGTCATCTCTTATTGTGCAAACTAGTAGAACCAAAGCTCGATTTGGAGTAATGCTACTTACATCTTTAAATAAAAATATTTATGGAACTACTGGAATTGTAGCAAGTCGGTTTTATTCAAATGAAAAAAATAAATCTGATGAAAAGAAAGAAACACAAATAAAAAAATCTGTTTTTATATCACAATCCTATGATATCTTTACAAACTTAGCTCTTGAAGATTGGATTTATAGGAACTTTAATTTTTCTAATCATCATATCTTAATGTTATGGGCAAATAATCCAACTGTTGTTATTGGAAAACATCAAAATCCATTTGTTGAAGCAAATATTTCAAATCTTAAAAAAAATTGTATTGAAATTGCACGTCGTAATAGTGGTGGCGGTGCTGTTTATCATGACCGTGGAAATCTTAATTGTACCTTTTTTACACCACGTGATCGTTATAATAGAAAATATAATTTAAATCTGTTAACGCGTGCCTTATACCGTGAATATGGTATTAAAGCAGATATTTCACCCAGAGATGACATCACAGTTAATGGGAAAAAGGTAATTCAAAATTGCAGAAGAAAAATTATATATCTACACATGCATACCTACTTAATATAAAATTTTCCATAACATTTTCACAGTTTGTTGTTTGTGTGTGTTACTATGTGTGAAAAGTGACATGATATATTTTTATAAAAGCGCTAAGCAACAGATGAAAATAATAATACAAAAACAATACAATATATAACCTCTTACTAATGCATTACAATTATAATATATATTATTATATTTACATACTTAAATATTATCAGAAACCATACAGTTTGCTGTGATATTATATAAGTACTTTATATTTTTATGAATACAAAATATAAATTTTCGAAAATAAAAGTATATTTCATGCATTAAACTCTACACAATTAATTCTTTGTAAACATTTTTAATTACTTATTTGACATTTGCTTGTATATAGAAATTTCAATTCCCTTACTTTTCTTTTTTATTATTCGCGACAATCCCTTCTTTCTATTCTTTCTTTCGTAAACAAATTAGCAATGTCCCATAATTTTTTATAATCTTTCGTTTGTAAACAAACAAAATAGGTTCAATGAACTTTGCACAGCTGGACGCTATGTTTTGAATTTTTAAATTCTAAGCAATTGAATTTCATTATTTCTTATTTGTTTCTGATTTTGTATTTGGTCTCTATTTTTTGGCCTTATTAATAATTACAATAATATCTGATAATTGAATTAATTTTTATTATCATATTTTGCAATTTTTTATGTTGTTGTTTTTGTTTACAGATTTCCGGAACCGCTGCAAAATTAGGCCAACCAAACGCTTATCATCATTGTACACTACTGGTTAATTCAAATAAACTACATTTAAGTGATTCTCTTGTTAAAGATGAGGTAAGAATATTTTTCAAATTATAATATACATAGAAACGGTTAATTAAGAGTTTTAACCACTGTAATTTAAAAGTTTTAAGAAGTTATAGAAATTATTATTAAGTACAAAATCTTTTTATTTATTAATCACAGTTGGATATTAAGTTTTTTTTATCATATTTAAATTACCATATTATTTTTTAAAATATTACAAAATTGCTCCATTAATATTTTCTTAGACTCAGACTCAGTTTCGCTTCCATCGAAAACGAAAACATCTTTGATATTATTCTTTTGACAAACGTTTTTCTGAATGCTTATTAATTTTCTGTTTTTTTATTTCATCCAAAGCTTAAATTTGAATTTAAGTTACAATATTTAAGTTTCATAAATTGCTTAATAAACTTATTAAATACAAATTCGATTTAGAGAAAGTTCGGCATATATATGTTTTAAATAGTAATAACGTGTTTCATTTAGACAAAGTTTAAAGGTCAACTTTATTTTTTCTCTTCATTTTGTTTTGTTATCTTTATAGTTTTTGTGTTCTCGAAATATGCGTGGAATTAGAAAAAAAATACGACACGAAAACATAAAAATAAACATTTCTGTTCAGTTTGCAGTCTATTTTTATAAAATACAAGAATTTATTTTAACACATTTTTTTCACTTTGTTTGATTATATACACAGACACATACGTACACCATTGCAAACAAATATGGTAATTATTTATGTGGAAGTGTGAGCATACATTTGTCACTACAATATATATTATTTATACTAATCTTCTATTGAACCGGTTTGAACCGGTTTCAAATAAAAATAATCAAATCCAATGTCCAACTTAAACATTTTATTATTAATATTTTCACATAATAATATTTTTTTTTTTAAGTTGACTGAATTTCTGATAAACTTGTTATTTTTTTCTATTTCTTCTTTCTTGTTCTTGGTCTCTTCTTTTTAAATGATGTTTTTATTATTATTTTGATAACAAAAACGAAATACAAAAAAAAAAGAGATAGATAACGTAATTGTGTCTCAATAAACACGTGTCCCGCTTACGATATTATTATTATGCTTAAGATTGAAGTAAGATTTTATATTTTTAACTATAAAAATTTAGCCTGAGAATTTAGTAGGGGTAAAAGCGAACGAAAAGCAAAATATAATGACACAAAAATTTACTAAATAAACCAAGAAGTAAAAACATTATATGTATTCTATAATTTTTTTTTTACATTTTAAATTTTTGTTGCAATAAAAAAAAATATTTTTAAGGCTACATTGTTTGGATCATTTTTTTAAATAATTTAAAAATTTCTATTTTTAATCACATAGTAAAAATAAAACAATAATAATATAGTAGTCGGACTGAAATTTGATTTTATAAGAACTTTAGTACATAGGCATCTGATTAGATATTGTATATCTAGTCTAGAGTGAGAAAAAAAGTTAGGAACTCCCATAGAAACAGAATTCAGATTCTATTTATTTAAAAAATTTGTCTTATTCAATTATTTGAAGATTTTTGAGTAAACAACAATATTTCCTTATTTTATATTCTTTACACTTTATTGTTGTTGTTGTTATGTGGTGTTGTCACCCACCCAAACGATAAGATAAGATGAAAAAAATAAAATTATTTTTTTCTGTTTTTCGCTTGTTTTTGTTATTCTTTTTTTTCTAAAATATTATTTTTTCTCTTTGTCCTTCTTTCTATTTTACGACATAGCAACTGAATTAAATCAAATGTAAACATTAAAATATCAAAATATATTTATTAATTTATTTTTTCATTTACTTTTGATTTTTTCCTACAGACAGAGATCATTGGTAAAGCAACAGCATCAGTTAGATCAGCAATTAAGAATTTAGCTGATGTTAACCGTAATGTTAACGTACCACAATTATTATCAGCTATTGGGTAAGTTTTTCGTTGTCATAATGTAGTAAACTGCTCCATGTGTTCACTAGTTGATCCAGAATTTAGATTCTAAATAATCAACTTTAATTTTAAAGAAATCACGCAAAATTTATATATAATAAATTTTAAAGAATGCTTTTGTTTTTCATTGATCATTATAAAGAAAGCATTGAACCTGCATTTTTTCAAATTTTTGTACGTAAATCTGTTTTTTATTATTATGAATTGCATCAAATTGAATTTAATTTGCTTTCAATTTTTTTTTTAAATTTTTTTTACTTAATTATTTTAACTAATGTTAAATTAAAGTAAAAAATTTATATATGAATTTTTGAAGAATTTATAGCATACTAATTAAGAAAAATTTTATTAAGTAAAAAATAAAACTTAAAAATGATTTCACAATTATTTTTTGCTTTAACCTAATTTAATTTATGCTACTTGCATTCTATTTGTTTAGATATTTTGCAAAATATTGACATCTAAGTTTTATTCGAAATATTTTGTTTTTTTTAGTTATGAATTTCTTCGTACATCAGCAATGGAGCTAAATGACGGTGGTCGTGATTTATTAATGCAACAACGTGGTTTTCAATTAATTAATCCAACTGAAAAATGGTTTCCTGGTATAAATGCTTTAAGAGAACAATTTATATCATGGGATTGGCGTTTTGGTAAAACACCAAAATTCTCAGTACAAAAAGACATAAAACTTAAATCCGAAAATCAAATGCATGATGTAACATTAAAGGTTGATGTTGAAAAGGTAACTATTCATTTCATTTGTTAAATTAGGAAACATTAATTATTAAACATTTTCTTTTCAGGGTGTTATCGCAGATATATCACTTTTGATGCCACAATCTGAAGCAATCCCAGTCATATCAAATCAAGTTACAAAGCAATATACAGAAGATAGTCTACAGGGTATTATTAATGCATTAAAAGGTGCTAAAGCTGAAAATGTTCAACTTATAATGAGTAATTTATTATGAGTAATCGATTTGACCAAAGAAACAATATTTTAATTGAAAAACCTCTTTTGTTTATTAATTTTCTTATATTCTGTTATATTTACGTGTTTTTTCATTATGTAATTAATTTAATCAACTAAACTAAAACTAATTAATGGGAATAATTTGAGTTTTTTCGTATTTTATATAAACTAATAATAATAATTTTTTGTATAATTTTTGTTCGTCTAATTCGATTAATCAAGAATGTAATCATATCATTTGATTTTTATTTGTTTTTAGTTATTATATTGTTTAATTAATTAACTAATACAAATTTTTAACTATTTGCTGAGTAATAGTTGGTACAAAATGTTTTTTGTAATTTCTAGTTTAAAATTTATTTTTTTCACTAAATTGTAATTTATTAGAATTAAGTTTTTTTCTGTTTTGATTATTATTTTTATTATTAAATAAATATATTGCAACTATGACTGATACAATTAATTTATTTATTGAAATTTTATTAAACATTCCTTGCAGAAAAAAAGGCGAATGGAAAATACATATAAAGAAAAATTAAAATGAACGAGGAACATGGGGATAGTGTATATTTTTGAGAGGAAATATTTTCGATGCAAAGGTGATTGTATTTTTTATATACATTCCAAATAAAAATAAAAATTATTACTCTTATCTCTTTATTTCATTCATGTCATTTTGGTTAATTTGGCATTATTGTAATTAAATATTTGGGTATATGTATAATGAAAAGTTTTTAAGATCCTTTTATTAATAAAACTAATAAAAAATGAAAATGCCACTGTTGAAACAAAAACAATATTTGAGTTCTTACATCAGTATACATTTGGGCGAAAATCAAGTGTATAGACAGAGTTACGAATTTAAATATCTCGGCGTTACTTTAGATAGTAAATTGAACTTTAAAACACATGCTCTCCGGAAAATTTACATCATGAAAAGAATATGTCCTTTGTCGGTTTTAAAAACCGTCTACCTTGCATTAATTACCTCAAGAATACAATATGGCATTATTTGTTGGGGTGGTATTTATTTCAATAGCATCGAGTCGTTAATTGTATCTCAGAAACATGCACTTCGACTCATAAATGGTAAACAAAAACGGGAAGCTTCTTTTCCCCTATTCAAAGAGAACAAAATCTTGCCATTACGTCACTTATATATATTCAAAATACTGAAGTTGTTTTTTTTAAGCAATGCTCACAAAACTCTAAATAATCAGATAATATATAATGTCCGGCCTACAAACCTCTGTAACGTCCCTTTTGCGAAAAAAAGAACACTTCCGTCATTACCAAATATATGCAGCACCAGCCATCCTTAATAAGTTACCAGATAATATTAGAATGTGCTCTAATAATCGCAGATTTTCAAGCCTCTTAAAAGAATGGTTGTTTGATCAAGAGTCAGATTTTATTAAAAATGATTTCCACTAACGAATGTTTGTGTTCTTACTATTTAATATTATTATTGTAAATCGTAAACCGGGGATCAGTTAGAACGTTTAAGTACAAAATAATCAATAATACAACCGATTTTGGGTAAGCTAAAACGTTGAAACAATTGTAAAAATTTTATGTTTGTTTATTCATTAATAATCGAATTTTTTAACTTGATTAACTAAATTGGATATTATCTAAAACACAGAATAATCAGAAATCATTTCTAGTTTATTAGAAAAATTCTCAAAACCCGCTTTTTCACTTTATTCCTTTCCCCATTATACAAATATTAAAATAATTTTACGAAATTTATAATAACTAAAAATTAGTTATACAACTTTAAATTCATTCAAAATAATTCAGAAATTTTTAACGTAAGTTCATTCAAGTTCAATTCGCGCATATGTATGCATAATTAACTCTTGCAGACATAATGTTTCAAAAGATTTTTAATAATTTTTTTTTAAAATTACATAAGAATTATTTAAAGTGTTAAAAAATAAAGATATTAGCCTTCTTAAATTTTCGGACGTTGTTAAAAACATACAATATATTTAACAAGGATTATTATATGTTTATTAATATTATACATAATATATGAAAAATATAAATTATCAGTTAATTATTATTATCTATTATTTAATTAAAACTTATAAATTTAATATATGTAACTATTCACATATATTAAATTTATAAGTTTTAACAATATAATTTAAACAATATAATATAAAACTCTCATTTCATAAAGTAATCGTCTTATAAAGGAAATATTTTCAAAGCATAATTGTTACTATTATTCATAAGCATAAACATTATTTTTACTTATGAAAATTAAATGGATTTTATTTTTGATTTATTTATATATAAGTTTAATTAATGAATTAATTAACATCCAAACAAAAAAGTGAATAAAAATTATATCAAGTTTTGGAACCAATATAGTAAAGTGCAATAATTCAAAAATTCATAATCTTTGAATATATAAAATTTTCATTTAGAAAAAAGTAAAAGTCGATTAATTTGTCTTAATTTACTATATTTACGCTACAACATATGCCAATTGTACTGCAAAACAAATGCCTTTAATGTTCGTCATATTTATATATTTATTATTACATATCAAATCGCCTAATTAGACATTACTATCTATTAATTATTATTATATTTTTAATCAGGATTCGTGACAAAAAATAATCAATAATCTGCAAAAATTGGAACTCTAATTAAATTAATATATTTATATATGACGAAAGCTCGTATTATGCAAAATGAGAGGTTGAGTCTAAATTAAATTTAATTTATAAAAGCGTTACAATCATCAGTCTTACAACTTAATTAAACATATCAAAATCTAAAATATCATCTAAATTCTCATCCTCTTCTTCAGTATTTTTTTCTAGAAAGCTTGATTCTTCTGATTTTTGTATTGCTTTTGGTATCATTTCATTCTCTCCAAAATCTGATTCTAAAAATATCCTATCAAAATCCAATTCATCCTGAATTTTTTCATGTGTTTCTTGTTCTAAAATATTTTCATATGATTTTATTTCCATTTCTTCGTTCATTCTACTTAAAGAACATTCTCTATTGATTTCAGTATCATGTTCTGATTTCGAAATTTTTCTTTTTCTTTTGAATTGAAATTTCAGTTCAACATCGCCAGGTTTTAATTTATCGTTGGATTTAATCATATTAGGAATATTTCTTTTAATACTTGAAAGAGTTTGGGTCTGTATAGACGGTGTTATTTTACTGTTTGTGTTATTTAGGTTATCCTCTTCTGAATCCAAAAAATTTAAAAATTGAGATAAATCCTCATTGTGATCAGAAATTTGGAACGTAGAACTCGTTGGTTCAGTACGTGTTTTATTTATTTTTGATATGTTTTGAGGTGTTCTATTAGTTTTGATTTCTTCGGAATGAATTTCTTTTATTTTATGTTTTGTAAATATATTTCCATCATCTTCAATTTTCAATTTATCTAACTTAAGTATTTTTAGTATATTCTGATCATCAACCGGATTAGGAATAGGTATTAAATCTTGAATTATATTTAAAGGCTTAAGAATTCTTCCAAACTCATATGATGATTCCAATAATCTAATAACAATAATTGCATCCGAAATCAAAACTCTCGAACGCAATAAAAGCCTTGCATGCGATTGTGCTAATCGAACTAAACTATCCCACAAACGAATTGATGTTCGTGAAGCATCTCGTAAAGGATCTGTTCGACACATTTTATAATATGCTCCTAGAACCAATTTTGCTTGTGGTGTCATTTCAGGGTTTATTTGACTCGCTGCCATAAAATGTAATTGTAAATCTTTCATATTCCACAAGCTGTTATTCTCATTTTGAAGAATTTGATTTATGATATGATCTGATACTTTAACATCCCATTCTTCATCTTCGTAATCACGTAATATAAAAATCACATCGAATCGACTTAATAGTGGAGTTTTAATACCAATATTAACATTGTTTGAATAGGTAATTTTTGGATTTGATGCAGCTAAAATAACACATTGAGTTTTAAGTTGGCAAACTAAACCAGCCTAGAATAAGAATTAATATAAAATTCAATTTCTATTTATTATTTTTTTTTTAATTACCTTAGCAAAACTAATCCTTTGCTGTTCCATTGCCTCATGCAGACTAACTTTATCACATTCTTTTACTAAATTAAATTCATCAATACAACAAATCCCACCATCAGCAAGTACAAGAGCCCCTGCTTCCAGATGCCATTCACCATCTTCCTAAAAATGTACACATGAGTGTTTATGAAATTCTAAGAATTTTTTTATAAACCTTTACTGCAGACGCAGTTAATCCTGCCGAAGAAATTCCCATTCCATTTGTATGTACAGATCTTAATGAAATTTCAGAGGCACATTTTAATAATTTAGTTTTGGCCAAACCTGGATCACCAACTAATAATAAATGTGAATTGCTACGTGTAATAAGTTCATTATTGTCAACAGTACTACATATTGATAGAGCAATAGCCAATTTTACCAAATCCATGCCAAATATTGTTGGGCAAATAGATTTTAATATTATATCACGTACATGGTATTCTCCTAATTCTTCTAGATTTTTATTAAAATGATGCTCTGCAGAAGTATACAAAAAATTTTCTGTCATATCAAATTGAATCACAGATTTTTGATTTTCTAATGCTACACTAATAGCTTTCATAGATAAAATAATAATGGAGCGAATACTTTTACGAAGTATTTTCCATCTTCGTTCAATGGTTCCACTGTAATTACAAGTTGAAAAAATCTTATAAAATGATTTTACTTTTAAAATATCAGAAAGAACATAAATACCAAATTGTGACAAAATTTCCAAGATTACATGAATCCACCAAGTCAGTTTCTAGAGTAACTATTAAGGATGAAGTTTTGTTTTGGTCAGCTAAAATTTCCTATGTTTAAAAATTGTTTATTTAAAGATATACAATTAAAATGAAATAAAATTACTTGAATATTAATTTCCTGATAGTCAATGCAATATTCTTGTTTAGGTGTTGTATGTTTGGGAGATAAAAAACTTCTACAACCAGGAGATTTGCAAATATACGTTTGTTCAAAAGTGTACATTCTACAGTATTCAGCCTGGATAACAACACATTGTTTACATTGATTACAAATATATTCTCGAATTATTTCTTTAATAAGTACTTCAGAAATTCGTGTAACACTTCCTTAAAAATATATATAGTTTCTATAAATAAGCAGAAGCAGTTTAAATCAAATTAAAAAATATACCTTTGATTTCAAATAATTTTCCAACATGTTTAATGTTTGGAAATATCGACACAGATTCATTCAAATTTATAAATCTCACGGAACAATGTTGTTTGATTATTTGAGGTTCTAGTGCAAGATCATCTAAAAGTGATTTTTGCATGTTCAATAATACCTTTTTCCATTTAGTACATGCTTTGTGTGGTTTATTCAATACTTTGTAAAATAAATTGCAATTTTCTTCTTTTAAGCAGCTTAAACTAAAAAAACAAATTTATTTCAATTTAGAAAAGAGCAAGTTTCGTATGTATACTTCACGTTTATTGATGTTGGAGAATCATTTATACAGCTTATAATTTTCTGCAGTTCTTCATAATGGTATTTTTTAAGGAAAAATTCTATTTCTTTATCCATATTAATTTAAATTATTCATTATTATGTTGCACGGCTTTGTTAGAAAGTATACAAACCTTCAAAATTTGACGTTTGCATAACAACCCAGCAGACAAATCGTAAGCGAGAGATTAATAAACACTCTATAATGCCGGTATCATAACCAAGATTATCGACGGTTTTTGTAGCGTTGCAGTTTTTTTGCTATTTTTTTTCCTGGTCTTTTTCTTGCCATTTTCTTGCTCATTATTTTAAATTTTAACGTTATTTTTTCTAAAAAATTATTTAATAAAATTAAAATATAAAAAATTTATTCAATTCTTCCATATTAATATTGTACGAATTAAAATAAATTTTTGAAATATTAAATTCGATTAAATAATAATAAAAAATAAAAATATTAAATTAAAAACATAACTGAAAAATAGTTCAATTTTTAAATATAAGAACAATTATATTTATTTTAATATATAAACAAAATTTATTGTTCACAAACACGACAAAAAAATTATTATTGAATTTCAAATTTAACCGCTCTTTAAAAAATATTTTAGAAAAGAACAGAATTTTTTTTTTCAATGAAAGTAAAAGAGAAAACTACATTGCGATGGTGCATACGGTCTTCAAAATATGCGCCATTTTAGAATTACCTCCAGCGTTTTTGGCTCATTATTCAATCAAACAAGCATATGAGCAAAAAACGCAGAGAAAGATGGTAGATGATTTTTGCATGAGTAGAGAGGGACAGGAATAACAAAAAAACCGCAACGCTACAAAAACCGCAGATAATCTTTGTTATGATACCGGCATTATTCAATCAAACAAGCATATGAGCAAAAAACGCAGAGAAAGATGGTAGATGATTTTTGCATGAGTAGAGAGGGACAGGAATAACAAAAAAACTGCAACGCTACAAAAACCTTTGATAATCTTGGTTATGATACCGGCATAAACGGTGAAAGCAGAGACAGACGTTCTACAAAAATTCAATGAGAAACCGCCCGACCATAGCTGGTGAATAATATTTTACACCAATACTATCAAAACAGTAATAGGCTTAGAAATCTCCAAAATAATATGTTCAGAAAAAAAAATGGCTAAATTGTGTAGAATTTACGAGTTTATGATTATTACCATTTTACATTTTTCCATTCTAGCGTTGTGACGCGACATCTAGAGTATAGAATTGAAACTGAATTTTGTTTTGACAGTTTTATTTACTATTCAAAAATTATATTTGTTAGTTTGTGCTTGTTATTATTTTCAATTTTTTTTTATAAATTTTTATTGTGCAACAAAAATTATTTGTCGTGTCTGTTTTATTACCGTCGATTGTATATGATTTTAAAGACCTTTTATAGCACTTATAAAGGCTTTAAGCATAAACAGGTCTACATGTGTGTGTTTATGAGAATTTACTAATTCTGTGTAGTTGGTTATGACATTTTGATTTTATTTATGTCAATATGGTCCATTGTAAGTACATTAATTTTTATTAACTTTTTTTCATTAATTATACTTTACAGTACCTGAAACCGACATTGATGTTGACGTTAATAATGAAACAGACAATAATACAGCTTATGGTAAGTGTTATTGTTTAATATATTTATTGTAAATAATAAAAATTTATACAAATTTCAGACCTAATTTTAAAAGAACTGACAAAGATGGATTCATTAAAAATATTCAAAATAAAATTTTGAAACGGTGTGATATGAATTATTAGTTTTTTTATACATTAATTTAATTAATTATATTAATTAATTAATTAAATAAGTGATGTAGTAACAAATGGCTGTACATTGAATTTACGATGAATTATTATAATATAAGAATTTAAAAAAACAATTATTTTTATAAATAAATTAATTTTTTTAATAGAAATTTGCATTTAATTTACAAAAACATGAACCCCTTTATTACTACTTGTAAATGAACACTAATAGAGTGCTTATGTTCAAGGTCCTAGTCAGTGCTGACGAGAGTGTTTATTCGTAAACACTGAATCAATGCTTTAAAATACCGTTTACGTACGGCTTCACCTTATATGAAACATAAACATTTGAACACTATTAGTGTCAGCGTTTATCGTAAACACTTGGGTATTTATGCATAAACACTCATTCAGCACTGAATAAACGCTGATTTTCCTGCTGGTGAGTAAATAGCGAAAAGTCGTTCTAAAACACAACTACTGTTGACACTGTTGAAGACTAAGAGATCGTTCGGAAACAAATAACTGTTAAGGTATCACGGGAATTCGCGTCGCAAACATGAATTAAGGGTATCGCGCACGAAGCGCGAATTCGCGTTGCAAGAAATAAATTTAAGGGAAGATATACCTCATTTGGAAGGAGTAAGGTTTATTATAGCAAAGACGATAATTTGGATATAGTTCCCCAAAATTTAATTATTCGTGCGAATTATAGCCCACACTTTTGCGAACAAAAAATTCGTTGACGTTTTATGTTTTGTTTGAACATAACCAAATTAAATTTGTACAAAATTTAATTTTCTATAAAAAATTAAATCTATTATCAGCTTTGATGAAATTATAATAGATGAAATTCAAAGAAAATCTATAATTTATAATAAAGGGTACGTTAATTGTAAAAACAAACTTTTGCGATGGTTGCGTTCGGTGTGCGATAGTAGGCGAATTTAATACCTTAAGGGTATCGCACATCATATGCTCCACGTACACAAAAACCTCGATTCGTCATCAAACTCTAACTGATTATATGCCTTTGTAAGATCTAATTTTGAAAAAAAAAATCCGTTACTTAATTTATAAAATAGATCCTCAATCCTAGGCATAGGATGTTTATTATCATCAAGAAACTTATTTAATGTGGTTTTATAGACCCCACATATACGAATTTTCCCATCTTCCTTTAACACCGGAACTAATGGAGTATTTACTTGTCTCAATCGGGCTTATAACACCTTCCTGTTCTATCATCTCTAGTTCTGTCTTTATTTCCGCTTTGAACGCAAATGGTACCGGCCTCGGTTTACAAAACACCGGTTTTTCCTTATCTCTCATATCAATTTTAATTTTCTCATATTTATATTTGCCTAATTTCGACTGAAAAATTTCATTACTAAATCATTGACCTTGTCCTTACTTGACTTTATTTCCATTGAATTTATTTTAATGCCGAATGCATTAATAAAATTCCTTCCCAAAATAGCTGGTCCTCCATTGTTTATAACAGCAAACTTAATCCTTTTCCTTACGTTTCTAAAACTCAACATAGGCTCAATCAATCCAACTACACTCAACAAATGACCTCCATACCCTTGTACTTGTTTGCAATAAATGTTCCGTATGGAGTTTACTGTGATAAAATTGTTCTGATATAGCAGATATAGCGGCACCCGTATCTAATTCCATCTTAAAAAATAAATTAAAATTTTTTATTTCAATCAGAATTAGTTGCTTACTTTTATTTTCTATGCCTATGTTACACATATAATAATTATCAACTTCTTTATTTGTATTAAATCTAAGTTCCTCTATTTCATTGGGTGTGTGTAACTTGGTTAAAAATATTTTAAAAATTAGTTAAAATTAGGTGAAAAAATATTGGTGAAAAAAATTTAACTTTGGTCCTTAAATTTTGATTTAGCTGTGTAACTTGGTTAAAAATTTGACGTGTAAATTTATAGATAAAGTAAATCGCCTAAAATGACTAAAATTTAAAAAAAGTATTTTCCAATGATAATGATGTGTTTTATGCTACATAGAAAGTTAATAACAACAGATAGTTGACTTTACGCAGAAGACGATTTGAAAAAGTAGTATTTCTCTTAAATACATGTATGTTTGATAAAAATATGTTTCGTTTTAGGATATTGAATGTTGCAGATTAAGAACTACGTCTGATGATGTTTGTTTAATATTGAATGGAGATGTAATCAAAACAAGTTTTTGCCCAAAAAAAGACATGGATGGTCTCTGGAACTTGAACTTATTGTTTTCTTATACTGGATGGGTGCTGGTTGGAGTTATAGAGTAACAGCATCGTTTATTGGAATGAGTCGTTTTACAGTTAAAAGTATTGTTCATAAGATGCTCATTTTCTTCAAAAATGAAATGAAACATCTTATTAGTTGTCCATCTAATGATCGTTTACCAGAAATCCATTATTAAATTAAATTAATTAAATAAAAAACTAAAATAAGTAAAACAAATTGTTTTTTTTTAAATTTTTTATTATTATATAGTCCAAAAAAAAACAATTATATATTAATAGTAAATGAAAAATTACAATTAAAATAATAGTCCTATTTTTTTTTTTTGATTTAATTTTTTTGAATAAATTGGGTTAATTTTAAGTTTATTGAACTTTAATATTTGTTTATTAAAATTATTGAAGTTAAATTATTTTTTAACTTCAAACGTCAAAATTTAACATGACCCGAAGCTAAAAGTTAAAATTTTGACAACCAACTTGAGGTGAATATGTGACGAAAATTTAACATTGGCTGTCAAAATTTTAACTTTTAACTAGTTTTTAACCAAGTTACACACAGCCATTATCAGATTCATTTACGCTAGGGATGGGACTTTTAGAAAAAAAACATCGATTGTTATGAATCGATTGTTTATTTCTAAAAAAAATCGAATGCTCGATGGATCGAAGTTTTGGGCCGATGGATCGATTTTTTTGAAACAAAATCGTATTGAAACAAGTCTCTTTTTAAATTTATAAAAAAAAACCAAAATAAATATTGGTCTCTTTGTCATTATCAACAATACTTATTTCATCTACTATATATATGACATCTAAAAATAACAATAATTTATGGATTACCATAATAATTTGTTTATAAAATAAGTATATCAGATAATATTACCGTTCAATTAATTTCCTAACTTATAAAAAAATGTTCTATTAAAATATTCTAATGTTTTTATTAAATACACAATTTAAAATTTTCTTATTTGTTTTATGCCGGTATCATAACCAAGATTAGCTACGGTTTTTGTAGCGTTGCAGTTTTTTTGTTATTTCTGTCCCTCTCTACTCATGCAAAAATCATCTACCATCTTTCTCTGCGTTTTTTGCTCATATGCTTGTTTGATTGAATAATGAGCCAAAAACGCTGGAGGTAATTCTAAAATGGCGCATATTTTGAAGACCGTATGCACCATCGCAATGTAGCTTTCTCTTTTACTGTCATTGAAAAAAAATATTCTGTTCTTTTCTAAAATACTTTTCAAAGAGCGGTTAAATTTGAAATTCAATAATAATTTTTTTGTCGTGTTTGTGAACAATAAATTTTGTTTATATATTAAAATAAATATAATTGTTCTTATATTTCAAAATTTAACTATTTTTCAGTTATGTTTTTTATTTAATATTTTTATTTTTTATTATTATTTCATCGAATTTAATATTTCAAAAATTTATTTTAATTCGTACAATATTAATATGGAAGAATTGAATAAATTTTTTATATTTTAATTTTATTAAATAATTTTTTAGAAAAAATAACGTTAAAATTTAAAATAATGAGCAAGAAAATGGCAAGAAAAAGACCAGGAAAAAAAATAGCAAAAAAACTGCAACGCTACAAAAACCGCCGATAATCTTGGTTATGATACCGGCATTATTGATGTTTTCAATTGTGAAGCGTGAAGTTAGAAGTTAAAAAAAAAAAACAAAACACAAACAAAAAAAAATGAAAACATCGACCTGAAAATACATCGATTCTTAGAAAATTTCGATTGATTATTGAAAAAAAACATTGAATGCTTTTAGCATCGATGGATCGATGTTAAAATCCCATCACTAATTTACGCATTGAACAGTTCTAATTTATTTTTTATTTTTATTTTGATTTTTACACTTACATTTGTATCCTAATACCATTGACACACCAAAAAGTTAAACCACCCCAGCAGGGAAATCAGCGTTTATTCAGTGCTGAATGAGTGTTTATGCATAAATACCCAAGTGTTTACGATAAACGCTGACACTAATAGTGTTCAAGTGTTTATGTTTCATATAAGGTGAAGCCGTACGTAAACGGTATATTAAAGCATTGATTCAGTGTTTACGAATAAACACTCTCGTCAGCACTGACTAGGACCTTGAACATAAGCCCTCTTTTAGTGTTCATTTACAAGTAGTAATAAAGGGGTTCATTTTTTTCTAAATTAAATGCAAATTTCTATTAAAAAAACTAATTTATTTGTAAATATAATTGTTTTTTACATTCTTATATTATAATAATTCATTGTAAATGAATAGCATACATATTGTCTTCCAGTTTTCCAGAAAGTTATTCATACTCGTTCAGATCATTGGGTGTTGTAATAGGTAGGTCTATATTGTCCATTGTTTCCTGTTCTTTGTTTTGAACAATGTCTAAAATTTTATGTTGAATATTTTTAATGAAATTAATGTTGACATCCATCTTTGCCAGTTCTTTTAAAATTATGTCTGAAATTTGTATAAATTTTTATTATTTACAATAAATATATTAAACAATAGCACTTACCATAAGCTGTATTATTGTCTGTTTCATTATTAACGTCAACATCAATGTCGGTTTCACGTACTGTAAAGTATAATTAATGGAAAAAAATTAATAAAAATTATTGTATGTACTTACAATGGACATGCTCTATATGGTTGTTCGATATCCTTTTATTTATGAAATCTAAGGAATTAGGGCTCTGGGTAAGAGAGTCATGAAATGACTAGTGATTTAATATATTAATTCCACTTTCATCTTGTGAATATGCTAAAATAAAATAAATGAATCATCTTTTTATAACCACTATGTTATTTCCATGCTTGCTATTAATTACATTCACTAAATTCAACGGTTTTCTATGTTTTCTGTAAAAGATAGACAAAGTTAAAATTTAAAAATAAGAACTTTTTCTTAAGTTAAGTTGATATTTAACTTTAACTCCGATATTATTTTAACCCGATAATCTTTTGGTGTGTCGAAGGTATAAATGACCTACAGTTTTACAATTTCTACAAACATATTACATATATACATCTGCTATGATGATAATGACTATAACCGCATCTAAAACAGTCTTCTCTCTCTGCATTGTTGCTTGAATCTGACCTTGATGATTGCCCTTTTTCATATCTCTTACACTACAATTATTTTAGTGAGATTAAGTCAATATCTCATCCAATTAAAATAAATGTTGCAAAGGATCGTACATTTTTGTCTGCTACTAAAATAGGAAATATAAATGGTCAAATGATTGTTAATGGAAATGAAATTGAATGTACAGTAATGAATGTATTATTTGTACCAATTACTAAACTTAAATGCTAATTTATTTTGTGTAAGGAAAATGGAGGAAATAGGTATGAACGTAATATTTGAAAAAGGAAGTGTTCAAATTTACAATGGAAATAAACTAATTGGAATTGGATCAATGAGAAACTATATGAAACGAAAATGGAAATTCAAGAATATGCTGGAATTAGTCAAACAAGTGATGATTTGGAAATATGGCATAAACGTTTAAGACATTTGAATTATCTAATAAAATTAATTAAAAATGAAATGGTAAAATGTGTAACAAAAATAAATAATTCAACTTATAATTTATGTGAATCATGTATAGAAGGAAAGCAAAGTCGTTTACCATTCAATGGTATTAATAAAATTGAAACATCTCGGCCTTTGGAATTAATTCACAGTGATGTTTGTGGTCCCTTATTCTTGGGATGGAAATAATTATTTTGTTATTTTTATTGATGATTATACACATTTTGTAAGAATTTATTTATTAAAAAATAAGAGTGAAGTATTTAAATTTTTCAAGGAATATGAAGCGTTAGTAACAGCACAATTTGGAACAAAAATATCTCGTTAGGGATGTGATAATGGGGGTGAATTTAGTTCAAATGAATTTAAGGTTATTTGTAAGTCAAAAGGGATTCAAGTAGAATATACTATACCATATTCACCACAACAGAACGGTGTTGCAGAGAGGATGAATCGAACTTTAATGGAAAGCGCGCACTATGATTTTGGATTCAAAATTGGGTAAATGGTTTTGGAATGAAGCAATAATTACTGCTGCATATTTAACAAATCGATCTCCAACTGCATATTAAATAACGTCACACCAACAGAAAATTGGTTTGGTAACAAACCTGATATTTCAAAATTAAGAATATTAGGATGTATTGCATATTCGGATGTATTGTATTTTCGTAGAAATAAATTAGATTGTAAAACTAATAAAAGATATTGTTTGGATATACTATTAATGTGTATCGAATATGAATGGTAAGAAAATATTTATAGCTAGATATGTTATATTTGATGAGAAACCAAATATAAAAGATTGTCAACGAATATTAAAACATGAAGAATTTTATAAAGAAGATGAAATTAATTCAGTTGAAAGTTTATTGGAGTAAAATAACGATGAAAGTTATGATATAGAAATTAAAAACGATGAAGATTTAAATACAGATTTAAACGGAAATATAGAAAAAAACAAGAAAAAGTCATCGAAATATAAAAGCACCTACGTGATTAAATGATTTGATACAAAATTGAATATGGTTTTTGCTTTAAATTAAGAAAAATTTGGTGAGGATAATAATATAGAACAACTTAATGTTTATGATTGGAAAAATTTGAAAATGATTTGGATGAAGAAATTAATTCATTAAATAAAAACAATACATGGAACTCAACTACCGAAAGAAAAGAAAGCAATTGGATGTAAATGGGTTTTTAAAGTTAAAAGAAAAAGTAATGATGAAATTGATAGATATAAAGCCAGGTTAGTTGAAAAAGGTTTTTTAACAACGGAAAGATTTTGATTATAATGAAACTTATGCACCAGTAGCTAAGTTAGCATCGTTAAGAGTTATTTAGCGATGAAGAAAATTTATTGATTCATCAAATGGATGTAAAAAAAGCATTTTTAAATAAACACTTAAAGAAGAAATTTGTATAAAACAACCAGAAGGATTTGATGAATGTGAAGATTTAGTATGTAAATTAAATGAGTCTATTTATGGATTAAAACAAGCATCACGAAGTTGGAATGAATGTTTTCATAAGTGTATGATTAAAATTGGTTTTACACGAACTAATAGTGATCATTGTTTGTATATTAAGAATAGAAATGGAATTAGAATTTATTTACATCTTTATGTTGACGATTTAATTTTGGTTAGTAATGTTTTGGAAGAAATTGAAGAAATAAAAATAAAGCTATATATAGAATTTGAAATGAAAGATTTGAAAAAATTATATTGTTTTCTGGGATTAAAAGTTGAACGAGATTTTGAAAAAGAATAATGGAATTAAGTCAAAAACAATATTGATTAATGTTTTAAAAAGATTTCAAATGGAAGATTGTAAATGTGTATGAACTTCAATGGAAATAAATTTAAAGTTGAAAGTTTGTGCAGATAAGAGTAAATATACTAGGAAACCATATAAAGAATTGATTGATTGTCTTATGTATGTGATGTTAACTTCAAGACCTGATATAAGTGATATAAGCAACATAGATTTAAACTTGGTCTAAGATTATTAAATTGAAAGGGGGTGTTACAATATATAATTGTAATATTCATAGTAGGCTTTGTAGTTTTGATTGTTTTTTCTTATTGTATAATTGAAATTGAAACCGACTGGTTCTGTAAAAATAAAACTTATTTAATTAAAAAACAAATAGAATTTTAACGGAGCGAACAACCTTACAACTTCACACCGGTTTGCCAATAAAAAACATGTATCCAGTATACATATAGAACTGCTGTCAAACATAGCTTTGTTTATTTGTATTATGATTTTAAACTATTAAAGGAAAACAAATTACTGTTTTTTTTTTAATAATATTTATTTTAACGAAATCAAACGACAAAAACATAAAAGTATAAAAGAAAAAAAATTAAAAATAAAACATAAATAAACTAGTTACGTAAAATATTACTTTTCATATAATATTTCTTCATTATGTGCTAAATTTGTATGTATAAAATGTGTTAATAATAATTTATTAGAAGCATTATTTGTGATAATATTTTTTGTTTTATACTTTTTTATTAAAATATCATAATGCTTTATAATGGTTGTCCAATCTTTATCAGCTATTGGAATATGCTCCTTATAAGTTATGAAATAAACAATACCTAATTTTATTATTTCATTTTGAAGTCTTGGAAATAATGTTGAACAATTAGAAATAAAATTTGGTATTAAATGTATAATTGAGTCACACAATTGTCTCTGCAAAAATAAACACATTTAATTACTTTTTTAATTCTGCATCGTTTATGCATCAAAATTTTCGATATAATTGCAATAGTTTTTCTGCAATCAGCTTTCAAGTTTTGGCAAGAGAAAAAAAGAACTCTAGACAGATTTGAAAAATATAACAACATAAAAAATGCTACATTTGAACAAAGAATTTATATATATATATATATTGACTAGTCTGTGATTTGAAGTAACTTTGTTATATTTTTTTAAGTGTAAACTGATTTACATTAACTATTAAAAATCTCGAAATATAAACGAAGCAAGTAAAATATTTACTTACAAAATTCGTCGTTGACAAAGAAATATTGTCTACAACATCGTTATCTTCATCATCTTGTGGTTTAGTTTCAGCCTCAATTGGTTGACCATCGATTTCACTTTCTGTTAATATTGATGTTATGGTTGTTGCTTTTATTTCTGATTTATCTATTTCGCTTTTAATAAAATCAGTTTCATGTACAATACATAATGCAATTTTACGTAAGCAGTAAAGTAAATCGCCAACTACTATTTCATTGTATGGGAAACATTTAAATTTGTCGGTTTTCATTTCCTCTAGAAAAAAAAAAAAAAAAAACAAAATAATTAAATATTTAATTTTTATTTGAAATAAATAATTTTATTTACCTATCATTCTTGATATTGAACTAACCATTTTATGTAAATCAATAACATCGGCACATTCTATTAAAAACTTATAAATTTTTAATTTTTTTCCTGTTTTCAAGCTTAAATTGTAATTATAGCAATTTGCTTTAACTTCATCAATTGTATAAAATCTGTAATTATCATATTCCTAAAATAAAATTACAAAAAAATTATCCAAGGAAATTTAAAAATTAAAGAAAGAAAAAAAACTGACTATTTTTGAAGATTTTAACTCAAAAATCTTCAATTCATAATCATTTATTTCCTTTTAAAATATTTCAGGATATTTGGGAAAAATTTTTGAATCTAAAAGAAATTATGTTTGAGTATAAAAAAAAATTATATCTAAAGATTTAAAAATTATAAATTTAATACATTTTCATAAAATTGTTTTAGTTTAAATAATTATATTGATAATTTGTATGTCATAATGTTTATTTTATATTATAAAAAACTAATTAATATTTATCATTTTACATGCTGAAAAGAAATAGCATAAAAATTGTTTGGAATGAAGAAAAATATAATATATCCTCCAATAATTTTTGTTTTGTCTACTTTCTTTAATCGAAGATAAAATTTTGAAAAAATAAAGTTCATTAACTTGCATTGACAATATTATTTTTATTATAATATTATATTATAATATATTATATATATTTTTATTTTGAATATTGATTATTTAATATTTACCTCATAACGATTTAATATTAAAATTGTTTCAAAAAATATTTTTTGAAATAATGAATTGTTGTTTTCTTCAATATATACTAGTAGTATACGTTTAGCTGTATTTGCCATTTCTATTTCATCATCTGATAATGCAACTATTATATGAAATAATAAGTCACCACGTACTAATGTTGATTTTGATTCAATTGTATCCATTAACAATAATAATGTATTCATGCGTACTCTTATAAATGGTGAATTCATCATATTACCTAATGCAGTTAAGGCAATACCCATTTGTTCACCATATCTATGATAAATATCACGTAAACCGAATCCAACATTTACCATTATAAAACGATAATGTGAATATTTTATTGAATATGTCACAAACATTGGTAATATTTCTCTTGCAAACTTACAGTCAGATATAGCAAAACGTGCTGCTATTATAATTGAAAATGTAATTTTTTCAACATTATATGGATGTAATTTTATATGTAATTGATTCATTGATTCATCATTATAATTAAATAACACAAATTTTTCTAAAAAATCTAATATCATTAGTTTTATTTCAATATCAATACGTTCTTTAAACGTATGTGTAGCTAATATTTCACTGTATACTTGTAAGCCACTTGCAAATAATGGATCAAGTTTTCCACCATTTAAAAAATCATATTTTCTATACGTTATGTGACGTAATGATACCTTAGATAGAAAGAAATAAAATTTATTCATTAACAATGTTTAATTAGTCTATTGTTATTAAATGTATTTTTTAAAGTCAAAGATAATTTATTATTTGTCGCTATAAATAATGCATAAAACCTTTCTTAAATGTAGGATCCAGGTTTGATCAGGAGTTTGTGAAACGTATTCATATGTTTTCAGTGCAAAATTAAATAAATACGATATCATATCTGGTAAAGCTGAGCCCGTTAACATCATATCAACAGCCATTCTTCCCACACAAAACAGTGTATAACGATTAAAATGTGGCAAAAATTTATAAATTATTTCAAACACAATATGATGGGATCTTCTTGGTACTTTCTATAAAAAAAATAATGATTAGTTTTTATTAATTCAGATTCGATTTTTTTTTAATTCAATCAAATAAAATGATCATACCGATGAATTAATTAAAACATTCTTAAATGCAGTTATAGCAGTTTCTGGATTTTTTGATTTAACATATCCATTTAGAAAATATGTCAATATCCATGCTTCAGGTGTATTTTTAGAAAATAAATGTGTTTCAAAATTTTCTAAAACGTCTTCACTGTAAGAATTCAGTTATTATTGTTAATAAGTATTAACAATTTTGATTTAAAATTTTTTACCTAACAACAATACTTCTCATTAATATTTTTAGTTTCCCCAAGTAAAATTCTTTATGTGCACTATTAAACATTAATTTGTAAATTAACCATGGACGTTTATCTTGTAGCGTTTTTGTTTTGTCATATACCTTTATACCAGTAAATAAAAGCAATTGTAAGGTCTAAAAAAATAACATTCATTAAATAATTACTTATAATTATTTAATACCAAATAAAATTTGAGGGCAAAATATTAAAAAAAAAAGTTTTTTTTACCTTAATTGCAAATTGTGATAACTCTGTTTCAGAATCCTGGATATATTGAAACATACCATCAATAAATAATTTTAATATTGGACTGTAATCAGGATATTTATCAATACATTCAATTAAAAACTGCATTCCCTTTCGTCTAACGTTTATAGATTGATCCTTTGGAATTAATTCTATAAATTTTTCAAAGTCATAATATTCAAATAAATTACGATTTCTAATTGCCAGTTGTTTGTATATTTCTATAATATATTCCCGTTTTATAGGATTAGCTGTTTCAAATGTAATACGTAATTGGTAAGGCATTTTAGAAATTCCACCCATTATTGCATTAAAATGTTTTGGCAGTTGGCAATTTTTACTTTTAATTGGATAAATATCATTATCAATCATTAATCGTCTTCTTTTTTTACTAGATCTGTCATTATTCTCACTGTCATCATTATCATCGTCATCATCATCATCCCCATTTTCGTTTTTTACCACACCATGATATTTACGTTTTTCACGTTTTAAAGATGAACCTGTTGGCAATCCCTCATAAAGGCCACCAATTATTCGGTATTCTGGATCTAAGTTATAATTTACGGGATCATGAAATGTTTCCTAAAAAAATAAGGGAATGAATATAAAATTATGTACATAAATTATTGTTAATCAAAAATTTCGATAAACATTATTAATAATAAAGAAATATGGATTTGTTAGGCTCTTTTTATTTTGAATTACCTTGAGCATACTTCTCAGCATACTATTTTTAGTCTGAAATATTTTACTAAAAATTTTTAACGCAAATGTTTGTACATCATTATTTTCATCACCCACACAATTTGCAATACATTTAATTATTAGACTTTCACGTGATGCTATTGACTCATCTAATACTGGAAGTCTTGTATTTGAAAACACTAATTTGGAGTATGCATAAGCAACATGTAATGCACGCAAACGATTTTTTGGGCATTTGGCACCAGTACAAACTAAATCAATATATTGTAATATTGTTTGGGTGTATTCAAAAAATATATGATCATCTAATATCAGAAAATTATGTAAAAATGATATAAAAAATTCTGAGGTTATCTGTAAGAGAAAATAACAAAAGTAGCGGCGATAGTTTTAGTAATTATTTAAAGATCAGTCAATTTAAAGAATATATATGAACAAAACATACATCTGAATCGACATTATTTATTATACGTTTAGCGACTGCTTCGCAACCAAATATACCTGATCTCGGCATTCTATTAATAATTTTTTTAAAAAATCCAATTGCTAAATGTGAACGATCGCCACTGTTAAGCTGAAAATGAGAGAAATAATTAAATTTATTAATACAACATTTATTTATTCACGGGACGAAATAAAAAAAAATTTCAATATCTTGCAAAAATTTTATATTGTCATATTGACTATATTTTGGTAAAAGAACAGACTGATATAAAAGAAACTTACATTAACACCATCATGTATTTTAACATTGCCATTTAATGTTAATAATGGATGAATTCCACAAAATACTGTTATTATTGGAAAATGTATGTCTTTATAAACTTCTTCAAGGTAGGGTTTTGTTCTTAAATCGACTGTTGAATCTATAAGCAGTAAGAAATAAAAATGAATTTGTGATGAAAAAAGACATATCAAATAATTTGCCAATTATGAAGTGTATAATTTTATATTACCTATATTACATAATGCTTCTAGAACATCATAAGCACTTTTAGTCATTTCCAAGGCATCTAAAAGTATCAATGAAAAAAAAAATTAATTTTGAAATAAAATTCAAACTTAGGTATATGAATACTTCATATCTGTATATTTTTTAACTTTAAAAACTCGCATAGAATTGCAAATCTAGAATTAAAATTGAAACTTTCTATTGAAAAAAATAATCAATTTTCCAATATTAAAATTTTCCTAGGTTTATAAAATTTGTATTTAAATAACAATAAAACCAGATTTTACTTACATATTGTATCATAACCATAATAATAATTATTATATATTAAATCTCTCATTGTTGAAACTATACATTGAACAACACTTCGATTTTTTTTTAATGGTAGGTAACGTATTATAATTTTAATATCATTTAGATATGCCAATAAATCACTTTGAACTACATTTAAATCTTTACTTGTTACGGTTTTATTTTTCATACAATTACGTATGTGTATTAATAATTTAAATGGTTCCATACATTTTTTTATTAATTTCATATCAATTACACCGTATTTTCGTGCATTACGTGTACCCAATAATAAAATATATGAACGGGCTGCTAATATACATAATTTTCTTTCTTTATCGCTACTATAATAAATCATTAGATTTATGATTGATTCTGTAAATAGTTTATAACGTTTAACTGAAATATGCTTTACTAAAAATGACCAGGAATCATAAAACCTGAAACCTGATGTTAAATTTGTACGATTATAATGTGATGTTGATGTTAATTCCATAAGAATTTCAACACAACGATAATCATTACATGCTAATTTTAATGATTCCATCGATCTTATGTAATCATATGCATATTTATTTGTTGTGTTTGTTCTTATATTTGTACAATCATATGATTTATACATTTCTGGTTCAATTATATGTTCTAATTTAATTTTAGGTACCGATTGTATATTGTCAGGAGTTATTAAATTTGTATTAATTTGTTCTGGTAGCGATGAATCATTATAATCATCTTCTTCATTTTCAATTTTAATATTTTCTGTTGATATACTATCGAATTCCATTTGAAATTTTTTTAATTTATTTGCTATGTCATTTGATGATGTATGGGATGGAAAGTATTTGGATAAGTTTATTAGTGAACCATAAATATGCTGAAACTTTGGCAGGTCTTCCTGAAAAAATATTTAATGTTTCTATTAGAATCTAATCAAACTAGTAACTCTAGTAAAACAACTATTTGTTAACATTTTCTTTCTTTTCGAAGAAATTAAGAAAATATATTCTTAATAACCATAATCACCTCATCATTATTTATCGCTGGCTCTAGGCTTGGATACTGAAGCATTTTTTGTGTTAATAATATATTTTTAATTCAATTTATTCAGTAACAATGTTCAATTTTTTAATGAACTAAAAACACATAACATGATTTATTGCAATTTTAGATTTATAAAGTTCCGATCTAAATTCATTTGTGCATAATTGTATGTATTCTTTATATATTTCTGAATTTAAGCTTTTGGATACTTCGATTTCACTCCTGTTTTAATTGTTTTATTTTTATATAAAGTTAGAATTTATACATAGATATATAATATAGAATACTGTATTTTATGATATCTCAATATTGATATTCCAGTTCAGACTGACATATATTTTAATTAATTATTGTGAGTATAGTTTTATGGTTATATTTATAAGTTCTTCTTCTTCTTCTATTTGTGTTTGACATTAGCTGTCAAACTAGGGTTTTGTTGGTTTTTTAAATGGCTATCTTCATTTATATAACCATTTATTTCTGGTCACGATTTAACAAAAAAGTGGTTAAAAATATATAAAATAGAATTGGATGATATTTATAAGTTAAATTATGTTGAATTTCAATTGTTTTGAATTTGACATTGACATCATTTATTCCGTGTTTTCGTTCCTCACCAGATTTAATCCAGTAGGAAAATTCTAATTATTTATTGATAAATTATTCATAACGTATTAAGGTAAATTACTAATTATGCATGAACCACCAAATTATTTATAAAATACTAATAATAATAATAATAGATTATTAAATAATTTAAAAATAATGCAACGTTAAATACGTTTAAGATTTTAATAGCAATAAAATGAATAATAATTTATTGATAAGTTATTCATAACGCGTTATGCCTCTGAATAGTTTTAATCCGTCTAACCTAACTATAATAGTAGGAGCATATAAAAAGACTATCCGTGTTTTCTTTTTTAACTCGCGCATTTAACTCTAGCGTTACATGAATCTAATCAAATTCGCCATCAGAAGCAAATAACGCTACGGTGTCAAAATGTTTGTTCTTTTATGATCCGGAGTCATTATCTGTCAAAATCAAAATACAATAAAATGGCTGAACGTAAAAAAATTGTTGTCGCTGTGTTATTATTATTAAGAATTATTTATGAAATATAAATAAATATATTTACTTTGAAAATGAGTTTCAAGATAATGATGATGATCAAAGCAATAAATGGACCAAAAAGAATCACTATTGCCGGTTATAACAACAGGAAAATCAAACAACAGTTAATCATAATCATCTTTACTGTAATTAAAATAATTCTACTTTTTAATATAAATAAAAATAATAACAATAAGTAGCAATTTAATATATTTTATTATTAAACAATCATATTAATTATATTCATAATTTATCAGTGGATTTATTTTATTTACCACATATATATTAATATATAATCTAAAAACAATTTAAAATAAATTCTTTATTTAAAATGAATAAAATAACGTCTTTTGAAATACTGTAAATTTAAGATCTATCTTTTAAGCCTTAGTAATTGAATTATTCCTTTAGAATTGCAGTTTAATATCATTATTGAATATACATTTTCTCCAAGAACTTCATCATTATAATTTATTGTGTTCATTTTCCATTCACTTTTTTTAGTTGTTAACATGAATTTAATATACATCCTAAAAAATTTATTTTAATATATAAAACATAACCTCAAAATTATGGAAAATATGGATTATTATTATTATTATTATATTGTAACTCACCATACCTGTAACTATTTAATATAAAAAATTAATATATTAACTTTTATTTTATTATTTATTTATTTTGTTTATTCCGTCATTTTGAATTGTCAAGCCTAGAGCCAAATGCTCCCAAGAAAAGCTTGAGATAACCCTAGGGTGATAAAAGAACAGCATGGAGTCAAGTTTTGGAGTCACGAGTTATAAAAGAACACACTTTTTGACGCTAGGTGTCAGGAGTTAACTCCGGGGTAATAAAAGAAAACACAGTATAGGAGCAACAATATTTGCACCTCAGGTGCATTTTTGATGAAATATATCGTTTCATTTAATATTTTCTTGTTTGTGTGAGTTCGTAACGCTAAAGAGTATCGCGCACCAAGCGCGAATTCGCGTCGCAAGAAAACAATTTACGGGAAAGTATACCTTATGTGGAAGGCGTAAGGTCTATTATAGCAAAGAAGATAATTTGGATATTGTTCGCAAAAAAATTATTCGCGCGAATTTAATGCCTACACTTTTGCGAACAAAAAATTCGTGAACGTTTCATGTTTTCGTTGAACAAAACCAAATAAAATTTGTACAAAATTTAATTTTTCATAGAAATATTAAATCTATTATCAACTTTGATGAAATTGCAATGGATGAAATCCAAAGAATATCTATAATTTATAATAAAGGGTACGTTAATTATACAAACAAACTTTTGCGATGGTCGCGTTCGGTGTGCGATAGTAGGCGAATTTAATGCCTAATTCTTGCAACGCGAATTCGCGCTTGGTGCGCGATACCCTTAATACCTTCCATACACCAAAAGATTATCGGAATAAAATAATATCGGAGTTAAAGTTAAATATTAAAATGGTGGATTTTAATCTAGTAGGACACACCAATATCGTGTGTTAAATTATTTAAATTGGTTATTTAGTCGATTATTATTATTGTTATATTTATTTATTTACTATTATTGTTTTTATTACTATCATCATTATTATTATTATCATTTTGTATAGACACAACAAAAATTTGCAATAAATTTCAAAAATGGTCCTGCTAATATATTTAATCTTACTTCAAAAAGTGGTTTAACTTTTGTAGCTGTAAAGATTAGGTTTGTAAGTCCAAATCTTTAGGTAATTGTTGGCACAATTGTAATCCCACTGTATAGGGGCCAGAACCTTCTCTACAATTGCGCTGCTAATAATAACACTTTGATTGTTATTTTCAGACTAATTTTATTCTATATAAATTTTGGTTTATATATACAAAAAATGATTACAAAGCATTTAAAAAGTAAGATTAATTAATTTCTCACAAGAATTCTTTTCACATATATTTTTATGCATAATTGCATAATACATGAAATATTAAAATATTAATATTTTAATTTATTAAAATATTAATATTTTAATATTATCTAAAAGGAATTCTTATGATATATTTTTATGCATAATCGCATAATACATCAACTCTAAAATATTATTATTTAAAGATTATCCTAACAGAATTCTAATAATATTAATTTTATGCATAATTGCATAATACATGAATTCTTTAATATTATTATAATTGTCTTATCAAGTGCTGGTAAGTTGATACGTCTGGACGCTGGGTTTACATTGCAGTGTTTATATTTTCTGTTCATGATTGATCCATTCCTAGCTCCCGGTTGGTGCTTGAAAGTCGAAGTCTGGGCTCGATGGTGCTCTTGTGTTACCACCTCGTGTAGTTGGGACGCTGGGTTTACATTGCAGTGTTTATATTTTCTGTTCATGATTGAATATACTCCCGGGCCTCCAGTGTAAGTCCGGATCCATACCTAGCTCCCGGTTGGTGCTTGAAAGTCGAAGTCTGGGCTCGATGGTGCTCTTGTGTTACCACTTCGTGTAGTTCTTGAAAGATATATTCGGCGAACAGTTTATGCTATCCCCAAAAGAATTGTTAGTATGAAAGCAGAGTATGATATCACATACTGATGTACGTCATGGTGTGTACCTTTTGGAAAGGTTTCTTGATCCTTTTACTGTTGTATTGCAGTTTTGAGTTCTTCTACTTCTTTATCAATGTTGAACTCCAGGATGGGCACACTAATGTTGTTTTCTTTCTGCTTATGGAACTCTTCTGTTAAGTTGGTTGAAGGTAGGAAGGAAGCGTTTAGTCCACTATTATATCCATAGTCTGGGCTTCTTCCAGGGAATATATCCAGCTGTTATGGTGAGATAGCTGAATCCAAACATCAGTTGACTCTAAGGATCGTATCTCGCACATATTTGATATGCATGAAGTATGTTTTAGCATTTCCATTTCGCATTTGCTGGCGTTCGACTTCTGGTTATGTAACGGCCGCTTTTGTGTACATAATAGTTGTTGTGTCTCATCATGCTGGCAGGCTTTAATTTGTTCCATCTCTAGTGGGTAATATTGATCACGGTCTAAACTTACAATCAAATATTCTGAAGAGGGTAAAATGAACACATGTTTCCCTTGATATGTAGTTTCCAATGAAATTAATTTGTACGGCTGGAATTCCTCTTTATTGATCAAAGGAACGTCGATAGTGAATATTATGTTGTGCTTCATTATCCTTGTATTCACTAACATCAACTTGTATAGTTGAGTTAATTCGTTGTTGTCATGAATCGGTAAAGCGAGTTCAAACGGCAGATTTATCTGCCTTTTCAATTGTTCTGTTCAGTGGATTGAACATACTCTCGGGCCACTGTAGTGTCATGTTTGTTAGGCTGATGTTGTTTTAGGTGCCGATATGTTACCACCTTGTGTTGATCATCACCTCTTTCTTGTTATGAAAACTATAAACGTTAATGATGTACATCGGGTGGGTAAGCCCTATCACTTCCTGCTGGATCTTGTGTTGAATTTGCTGTGTTGGTGATGCAAATGTTACTGTATTATATTTCTTATGTTATGCTGCGTACTGAATTTGGTGTCCTTATGTTACCACCTGTTGTTGTTGTTATTGTTTGAACTAGTTGTGATAAAGTTGTAAAAACAAGTGCTGATATTTTTGTGGTACCTCCCATTCCAGTAATTTGAACATAGGTAGGTTGTCTTTTTAATCTCAATCGTTTTGCTATGTCTTCAGTGATGAGCACAGCTTGAGAACTCTTAAATATTGTTCCGTGTCATCGGTAGTTGTTGTTGTTATCAATGCACTAGTATTAACCTCGTGGAATGGTAGAAACCTTGGCCAAGTAATTCTGAGTTGATGGCAGGTTTCTCTGCATACTTTTCTTAGTTAGACCGGTTCTGCTCTCCGTTGTCAGCCACATGTGTATGATAAATTTGGCAAACATTTTGATTATTGCAATTTATCAATTAATGTTCTATTGATAGAAAACGACGATATAATTTTTTGCTGCTTTGTTGAACTGGCATCTTATCACAGTGTTCAAATATTGTTGTTGTTTAATTGATAGTTTATATAGAATCTTTTGTTGTTCGACTCCAAGTTGTAGCATTAAATAAAGTCTTCAAGCTGCGCTGTTGTTTGATCAAGAAATTTATGTAGAAATCTTTTGTTGTTCGACTCCAAGTTGTAGCATTAAATAAAGTCTTCAATCTGCGTTGTTGTTTGATTGACAAGTTTCATAAGTTTTGTATTCCATTTTCTAATCCACCAATTTGTTGCTGTTTTAATAATCTGCTTGCTTTTGAACAAAGCAAGCATGGTTCGGGGGGCGAATATTTGTTGTTGTCATTGCTTTTATTGAATTTCTATATATACTTATTCTATTTAGTTGTAATAAGTAGTAATAAGTATTGTTTTGAACAAAAAAAATTTGTAATGTTTTCATTGACCAAAAAATACTTGTATATATAGTGTTGTTTTGCCAAAAAATTTAAATTGTATTTTTTGACCAAAAATACTTGTAGTGTATTTTTGTTGTATATACTTTTGTTCGTCTCGTCAAGAATATTTGTAGGGTATTCTTGTTTAACAAAAATATTTGTTGAGTATTTTTGTTGTATATACTGTAGGTTTTTTTTGACAAGAATATTTGTAGTGTATTCTTGTTTGACAAAAATATTTGTAATTTATTTTTGTTGTAGGTACTGTAGTTCTTCTTATCAGTGTTGAAATTCTTTTAATACTAATCTTTGACTTTTTTAAAGAGATTTCTATAATTTGGTGTTGGTTTTTCTCAAATTTTAATAAATAATTATCCAATTCAAATGCTTTTCCTCTCACATTTCCATTTTTTAACAGTATCTATATTGGGTTGATTATCCCGTTATTCTTAGGCTCCTCAAGTTTCTGTTTCTTTTTTCTTCCACATTTCCTATTTTAACAGTGTCTATATTGGGTTGATTATCCCGTTGTTCTTAGGCTCCTCAAGTTTCTGTTTCTTTGGTTCATTTTAAATATTGCATTTAATTATTTTAAATATGGAAATTATTGATTCTTAGTAATTCCGTAAACGGCCAGAGTATTCCTCTGTCTAAGATCAATAATTCTAGCCGAATAAGAACATGGCGTCCATCAAGTTAACAACAGCCAACCGATGAGATTAAGAATTTTGGAATTTTGTGTATTGTTGATTCTCAGTAATTCCGTAAACGGCCAGAGTATTCCTCTGTCTGAGATCAAACAATTTTTTTAATTGGAAACGGACATATTTTTCTTAGTAATTCCAGCAAGCTGGCGAAGGTATTCCCTTCTCTAAGAAAACAATTTATGGTAGGAAATTTTGGATTATTTTTTCTTTTTATTAACTCGGTCAGTTCTTGATGACTCGAAGTTCGTTTAGTTCTTCTTGACTCGAAGAACTATACCCCATCGGTTGGCTGTTGATAATTCGATGGACGCCTTTTCTTCTTAATCTCATCGGTTGGCTGTTGTTAACTTGATGGACGCCATGTTCTTCTTAGGCTCGAAGGACCATGTAAAGATTAGGTTTGTAAGTCCAAATCTTTAGGTAATTGTTGGCACAATTGTAATCCCACTGTATAAGGGCCAGAACCTTCTCTACAATTGCGCTGCTAATAATAACACTTTGATTGTTATTTTCAGACTAATTTTATTCTATATAAATTTTGGTTTATATATACAAAAAATGATTACAAAGCATTTAAAAAGTAAGATTAATTAATTTCTCACAAGAATTCTTTTCACATATATTTTTATGCATAATTGCATAATACATGAAATATTAAAATATTAATATTTTAATATTATCTAAAAGGAATTCTTATGATATATTTTTATGCATAATCGCATAATACATCAACTCTAAAATATTATTATTTAAAGATTATCTTAACAGAATTCTAATAATATTAATTTTATGCATAATTGCATAATACATGAATTCTTTAATATTATTATAATTGTCTTATCAAGTGCTGGTAAGTTGATACGTCTGGACGCTGGGTTTACATTGCAGTGTTTATATTTTCTGTTCAGTTTTGTCAAAAGATGGCGCAACAACTTAACAACTTAACAACTTAATAACTTAAAAAAGAATAAAAATTACTAAAACACTAAATATTATTTGTAATAATATTAAATAAAAATTTATATTTGTATTTTTGACTTCACTTGTACACAAAATTTCTTTCGTCAACTTTAAAATTTTGACATTTCATATTCAACACAAGAGTATTGTATACTCACTCACACAAACAAGAAAATATTAAATGAAACGTTATATTTCATCAAAAATGCACCTGAGGTTCAAAAATTGTTCTTCCTATAGTCTTTTTATATGCTCCTGCTGTTCTTGCTATGGTCGGGCGGTATCGGAAGAATTTGGTACTTCTTCTTCTTTCAAGTGCTTTTCATTCCTTTTCTCCATTTCAATAATTGGAGAAGGGATTGTGTTTAATCTTGCGATTAAATAATAGAAATTAATAAAAAAGACAGTTGTAAGTTGTCTAATTTAAATTAATTAAAAGACAGTTGTAAGTTGTCTAATTTAATTTTTATTTACTTTTAGTTCATACAGTGTTGTAAATACTGTAAGAACGGTAGTGAATGTTTACACTTGTTTGTAGTGTAAATAATTAAACTTTGGTAAAAACAGTCTAGAATACTCTAAACCTGTGTATCAGATCACTGGTAGTTTAATTAAATGACTTCACTGACTGACACTTGTTAATGAAATTTTTACTTCTTATATACTAATTATTTGCTAACTAGGCAAATTGAATTATTAAAAAATATAAAATCGTTACTAACAAATGACGTTATTTGAATAACACAAAATGTGAATGAAATGCAACATTAACAAATATTTTCTTTATATAAAAATAGTTTTCATATTGTATTAAAAATTAATAAATAAAGAAATGAATTTAAATTAACTGCTGAATTAACAATAAAATTGTAATATTAAAATAACTTGAACCAATTTTAAATATTATATGAAATAAATATTATTTATCATAAATTGAATATTTCATAATGCTGAGGTTAATGAATTACGTTTTTAATATTATGCCGGGTTTACAATGCGGCGTTTAAATTCTAATAACCTGTTCGGTACTGAATAGATTGAGTTTATAGGTAATTTAATTTTTGAAAACTTATTTTGAAAGTAAATGAATGAAATTATTAAAATAACAAATATTATGATATACAAAAACTATGTATTGAATAGTAATTGTTCAAACATGAACAGCAAATATAAACGCTGTAATGTAAACCCAGCGTCCAACGTATCAACTTACCAGCACTTGATAAAACAATTATAATAATATTAAAGAATTCATGTATTATGCAATTATGCATAAAATTAATATTATTAGAATTCTGTTCAAATAATCTTAAAATAATAATATTTTAGAATTGATGTATTATGCGATTATGCATAAAAATATATCATAAGAATTTCTTTTAGATAATATTAAAATATTAATATTTTTAATATTTCATGTATTATGCAATTATGCATAAAAATATATATGAAAAGAATTCTTGTGGGAAATTAATTAATTTTACTTTTTAAATGCTTTGTAATTTTTTGTATATATAAACCAAAATTTATTTAGAATAAAATTAATCTGAAAATAACAATCAAAGTGTTATTATTAGCAGCGCAATTTGAGAGAAGGTTATGGCCCCTATACAGTGAGATTACAATTGTGCCAACAATTTACCAAAAGATGGGGACTTACAAACCTAATCTTTACATGGTGCTTCGAGCCTAAGAAGAACATGGCGTTCATCGAGTTAACAACAGCCAACCAATGAGATTAATAAGAAAAGGCGTCCATCGAATTATCAGCAGCCAACCGATGGTATATAGTTCTTCGAGTCAAGAAGAACTAAATGAACTTCGAGTCATCAAGAACTGACCGAGTTAATAAAAAAAGAAAATAATCCAAAATTTCCTACCATAAATTGTTTTCTTAGAGAAGGGAATACCTTCGCCAGCTTGCTGGAATTACTAAGTAAAATATATCCGTTTCCAATTAAAAAATTGTTTGATCTCAGACAGAAGAATACTCTGGCCATTTAGGAATTACTGAGAATCAACAATACACATAATACCAACTCTCCTACCTAGAATTATTGATCTTAGACAGAGGAATACTTTGGCCGTTTACGGAATTACTAAGAATCAATAATTTCCATATTTAAAATAATTAAAATTAAATTAAAATGAACTAAAGAAACAAAAGCTTGAGGAGCTTAAGAAGAACGGGATAATCAACCCAATATAGACACTGTTAAAAAAGGAAATGTGGAAGAAAAAGAAACAGAAACTTGAGGAGCCTAAGAAGAACTGGATAATCAACCCAATATAGATACTGTTAAAAAAGGAAATGTGAGAGGAAAAGCATTTGAATTGGATAATTATTTAATAAAATTTCAGAAAAACCAACACCAAATTCCTGAAATCTCTTTGAAAAAGTCAAAGATTAGTATTAAAAGAATTTCAACACTGATAAGAAGAACTACAGTACCTAAAACAAAAATAAATTACAAATATTTTTGTTAAACAAGAATACACAACAAATATTCTTGTCAATAAATAACTACAGTATATACAACAAAAATACTCAACAAATATTTTTGTTAAACAAGAATACCCTACAAATATTCTTGACAAGACGAACCAAAGTATATACAACAAAAATACACTACAAGTATTTTTGGTCAAAAAATACAATTAAAATTTTTGGGCAAAAGAACACTATATATACAAGTATTTTTTTGTCAATGAAAACATTACAAATTTTTTTGTCCAAAACACTACTTAAAACCAATACAACCAAATAGAATAAGTATATATAGAAATTCAATAAAAGCAATGAAAACAATAAATATTCCAAGATGAAAGCAAATCACTAAAAAATAAACACCCGATTTAGTATTGTAATAATTTCACCCCCCGAACCATGCTTGCTTTGTTTAAAAGCAAGCAGATTATTAAAACAGCAACAAATTGGTGGCTTAGAAAATTGAATGCAAAACTTATGAAACTTCTCAATCAAACAACAACGCAGATTGAAGCCTTTATTCAATTTTACAACTTGGAGTCGAATAACAAAAGATTTCTACATACACTTCTTGATCGAACAACAGCGCAGATTGAAGACTTTATTAAATGCTACAGCTTGGAGTCGAACAACAACAGATTCTACATAAACTTTTAATTAAACAACAACTATAATTGAACACTGTGACGATATGCCAGTTCAACAAAGCAACAAGAAATTATATCGTCGTTTTCTATCAACAGAACATACCACTCCACGAGTGTAATACTAGTGCACAGATAACAACAACAACTACCGATGTCACGGAACAATATTAAAGAGTTCTCAAGCTACTCTCATCACCGAAGATATAGCAAAACGATTGAGATGAAAAAGACAACCTACCTATGTTCAAATTACTGGAATGGGAGGCACCACAAAAACATCAGCACTTGTCTTTACAACTTTAACACAACTAGAACATCAGATAAAAAAGCCGATAACAAAAATAAGTTCATTACCAATTGGGGAACAAATTGAAGTAACTGTAATAAAAGTTAAGAGTTTTTATCATCGCAATAAGAACAACAACAGGTGGTAACATGCTCAGTACTGAACACAATATTATAATTCAAACGTTGCAATATAAACGCAGCATAACATAAGAAATATAATACAGTAACATTTGCAACACCAACACAGCAAATTCAACACAAGATCTAGCAGGAAGTGGTAGGGCTTACCCACCACGATGTACATCATTAACGTTTATAGTTTTCATAACAAGAAAGAGGTGACGTGACGATCAACACAAGGTAACATAGCGGCACCAAAAACAACATCAGCCTAACAAACATGACACTACAGTTTAAGGTGGCCCAAGAAAATGTTCAATCCAATGAACAATCCAAAACGTAATATTAAAGTTACAAATGCAGCAAACCAGTACAGCCGAACAGAATGAAGCAAAACTAGAATTTCTATCAGCAAGCATACAAGGTCTTTTAATTGTTTTATCATACCAAAGAACTCAGGATATGTTATTGGACGTCATCATGTATACACACCATGGACGGGTTAACCCATTCATTTTGACACCAGAAAAATTGAAAAGGCAGATAAATTTAATACAGATAAATCTGCCGTTTGGCCTCGCATTACCGATTCATGACAACAACGAAGAAATTAAAAGCTGCCAGCATGATAAGACACAACAACTATTATGTACACAAAAGAGGCCGTTTCATAATCAGAACTCGAAAGCCAGCAAATGCGAAATGGAAATGCTAAAACATACCTCAGGCATATCCAATATGTGCCAGATACGATCCTTAGAGTTAACTGATGTTTGGATCCAGCTATCTCACCATAACAGCTGGATATATTCCCTGGAAGAAGCCCAGACCATGGATATAATATGTAATAAAGAAATCTTTACTATTACCCTAGTAAATAGTGAAACAATTAAGATAGCAGCATATTGCAGCTTAAAAGGAAAAACAGTGACGATAACCGGTTACAATTCATATTCTAGTGGACTAAACGCTTCTTTCCTACCTTCAACCAACTTAACAGAAGAGTTCCATAAGCAGAAAGAAAACAATATTAGTGTACCCATCCTGGAGTTCAATATTGACAAAGAAGTAGAAGAACTCAAAACTGCAATACAACAGCAAAAGGATCAAGAAACCTTACCGAAAGCCACACACCATGACGTACATCAGTATGTGATCTCATACTCTGCTTTCATAGTAACAATTCTTTTGGGGATAGCATATACTGTTCGCCGAGTATATCTTTCAAAAACTACACGAGGTGGTAACACAAGAGCACCATCGAGCCCAGACTTCGACTTTCAAGCCCCAACCGGGAGCTAGGAATGGATCTGGACTTACACTGGAGGCCCAGGAGTATGTTCAAACATGAACAGCAAATACAAACGCTGCAATGTAAACCCAGCGTCCAGACGTATCAACTTACCAGCACTTGATAAAACAATTAAAATAATATTAAAGAATTCATGTATTATGCAATTATGCATAAAATTAATATTATTGTTAAAATAATCTTAAAATAATAATATTTTAGAATATGCATAAAAATATATCATAAGAATTTCTTTTAGATAATATTAAAATATTAATATTTTTAATATTTCATGTATTATGTAATTATGCATAAAAATTTATGTGAAAAGAATTCTTGTGGGACATTAATTAATCTTACTTTTTAAATGCTTTGTAATCATTTTTTGTATATATAAACCAAAATTTATTTAGAATAAAATTAGTCTGAAAATAAAAATCAAAATGTTATTATTAGCAGCGCAATTGTAGAGAAGGTTCTGGCACCTATACAGTGGGATTACAATTGTGCTAACAATTTACCTAAAGATTTGGACTTACAAACCAAATCTTTACAGTAATGATAAACATCATGATTATTAATTCTGTCCTCATATTAATTTTCTTTTTCTTTTAAATTTTCAATTCTTTCGCTTATTGCATCTAATTCGTAGTGCTTAGGAAAACTTAACAATTTTGATTTTTCTGAGCCACTAATATTAAATCTTTTACCAATTCCTTGAATCATCTTGGAAATATTTACTAATGGTTTGTAATATTTATTAATTGTTGATTCTATTGTATTTAAACTATTTAAAGTGATCAATTTTGATCAATTTTTCACCCAAAATTTAAGGTTATTATACCCGACCTTTCAGAATTTCTGTGCTACGTTTATTGTCCCACCTGATATCAGCCAAAGTTTCATTTATTAACGAAAAGATCCAGGAATTAGCATTTGATAAATGAATCCCAATTTTTAGAAATTGGATTATTTTACAATTTGATAGATCACTATTGTGATTTAATAATTTTATTTCTTCATTTTGTATGAAATAAAAATAATCTGTTTCTTTGTTTCTTAAAATTAGTTCATGATTTGATTTTATATGAAAATATGAATTATTCGATGCAACGTGTAATAGAATTGGTCTGTAAACAGCATACATTAAAGGTTTAATTAAAGGAATTCGCGCTTCAAAAATTACATTATTATTAATAACTTTTAGGGATTTTATATATATTTACAGTATTTATATTCAGTTTTTATATTTATATTCAGTATTTATACTTATATTCATTGTAAATTTTAGATCATTTGTATCGTGCAAAATAAGTTGTGCTTCTCGTAATTTATCAAGAAATTCTTTTGATGATAATAGCATAGGATGTAATTGATTTATATGAGCAAATGTAATCATGTTAATAAGGTTATTTTGCTTATTTTGAAATCGTATTATTTGATGAGATGTAAGCGACATAATTTCTGCTAACTCACGAGCCCAGAAATCTAGTCTCTCTTTTTCAACATAACTTTTTTGATGTTGATTTATTTTTTCATTTATCTTTAATTCATTTAAATTTTCTCTCATATTGATATTGGTTTTATTGAACACGTTAATTGTGGATTCTAGAATACTTGTCTGTGTTTTATGTAATTCGTATAGTTCAGATTGTCTATTGAATAAGGCTATCGTATTTCTCTTCGTCTTCGTTATCGAGATTATCAAAAAGTGTTTTGATTATGGATCCGATTCCACGAAAATATGATCTTTTTTCCGATCTTTAACTTTTTCATTTATGAAATATTCGTCCGTTTTTTTAATTTCCTCAGTCATTAGATTAATTTGATTCAAAATTATGTCACAGTTATCGTAATTCCGCTGTGTTATAAGGTCACATAATATATATAATTTTTCTGTGTTGCTAATTATGCTATCTAATTCTGTTCTATAGGATGTAGTATTATAGAATATTATAAGTTTCCACTCATTATGGAAAAGTTGAACCTGTCCTATATCCTCAAAAAATAACCCTGCTGAATGGTTGACGATGTTGATTTTGTCTTCTGATTTAACATATTTTATTAACAATAAAATATTAAATGTGTAGAATAGTTTTCTATAGAAGAACAAGAAAATATATATTTTTCTTAATTATTGAATCATTTTAACCTATTTTTATCTACTCTTCGTTTTTTTATTTCCTACTTTTATTGTGCTTTCTCTAATACAGCTAACTTTGTTGTTTTATTTCTTTCGCAGTATGTTTTAAGCTTAACTAAAAGATTAGTCAGTGTTTCATACGTTAGAATATCAGAGAATTTTTTTAATGTTATCAAAAATAATATATTTTTATTACTTTCTTTAATATGAATAATATTATTAATATCGAGATTAAATTTAGATATTTTATTTACACTGTTCAAGAAAGTTTCATTATTATTAAATCTTGAATCTGAATCGCTACTAATAAAATAAATTTCGTGAAATTCAACTGAAATTTCTTTATAGTTTTCGAATACGTCTATCACGTTATGGTTTTGTATTATGGTGTTATTGATATAAATTAAAAAATCATTGTAATTATCAATATTATTATTAATTTTTCAACATGATCCTGATAATGCTGCAACAAGATTTTCATTATTTGGGTATCTTTTTCGTTATTATTTATTTAAATACGACTCAACGCATCTGCATTTTGATTTGGGTTATGAATTATTTCGTAATCCTATTCTTCTAATTGGAATTTTCAACGTATCAATCTAGGATTTGTTGGTTTTAAATTAAAAATTAATGGTATGTGTGATCCGTTATAATAATAAATTTCTTACCATATAAATAAGGTCTAAAATGGTTGATTGCCCACACGAGTAATTCTTTTTCAACGGTTGCATAATTTTTTTCTGCGCTATTTAAACTTCGAATTGCATATGCAATGGGTAAATCGCTACCTATATCACCTTGTGATAATACAGCATAGGATAGTCCTTTGTTGCTTTAATCTTATCGCGATCAGGTTTTATACCTTTGTCTGTTATTAAATGTCCTAAATAACTTATCTCTTTTCTCAGAAATTTACATTTATGTGGTTGCAACATAAGATTATTTTGTCTCAAACATTTTTAAATTTCGACTAATTTTAAATTATGGTCCCTAAGATTTATACCAAATGCCAGAGCTACTTTTTTTGTTAGTCGAGATATTTGTGACTTCGATACATTTCGAAAACAAATTTTATCATGATTTTAGTTATATTTTAATTAATAATATTCAGTTTAACTTCACATAAACTTATTTGTTTATATTTTTATTTGTTTTGACATTTAGTTTTGACACATATTTTTGACAACAGCCAACATCGAAGAAAAAAATAATCACGCTTGATTATTGTCTGCCAGCGTAAAAAATTTCTCAAAAACGTTCGTGGTGAATTAAAAATGTCTCAAAAAGATGTTCACCACTATCCCAAAAAAGTAGCTGTGGCGGATAGTAAATGTATTACTAATTTCAGATTTTGGACACACATCTTTTGTTTTGGTTTCCAGTTTCTGTATGAAATTTAATTTGATCTGTGATGAAGTAAAATTTGTAGTTTTTTTGATTGGTGATCCCGATCCAGATTTTCAGTTTCATCCTAAGAGCAAATAAAAGTCTGTGTTAGGATTACCAAAAGCAACATATATTTATAATTAAGTTAGTTCACATTTGAATTGTTTTTTGTGAATTTAAAAACTTTGAATTACTGCTTATAGGTGAATTTTGAATTATTCGATTTAATTAATTGAAATTATTAAAGATCGATTATTAATTAGTTAGTTAAGATTCAAATCAAATAATATTATTATTACAATGTTGCAATATTAATTGGTTTAGTTTAGTTTAGTTTTAATCAATTAATTACAATGTTGCAATATTAAATAATTGACTCAATTTTAGTTCTGTCTTATTTTCAAGATTGTATTTATTTTTTATTAACTCACTTCAATATTAGCCGTGATACAAGTCGCATTAAGAACATTATATTAATTATTATATTTAAAATTAGTTGTTAAAATAAAGAAAAGAAATAGAAAAGTTACAGTTTTTTATTCATCAACGAAACATTTTGGTCCTTCGAGTTAAACAAGACAGCGAAAAATCATTGGATATACAATTGGTTCGAGTTCTCAATTTTCTTCACAAATTATCAAGAAACACCTACCACGAGGTTTCTTTGTGCGGGGAGAAGCAGCCATTTTAAGTATCATTTAATTTATATTTATCTATTAAATTATCTATAAAATTATCGATCAAGCTTTTTATATATCTATTATATAATCAAGCAATTTTAATAATAATTAATATTGTGTTTAATTCATATCATTGCGTCTATTATATTTCGATAGTGTTGTGCCAAGAATCAAATAAATAAAAATAATCAAATCATTTCAATAATAATTAATATTGTGCTTCAATTTTTCATTTTGTTGCTGTAAATCAAGAGAACAGTAGTTATTATATTTATTTCGTAAATATGGAAGCATTAAAAAAAAGACGCTCCACCATTAAGACTTTAATAAAAAAAAATTTAACGTTTGCCGAGAAAGCCGATGAAACCACGGTATACGATGAATTAAAATCGCGTTTAGATAAAACTGTTGAATTATGGTCTGAATTTATGAATATTGAGTCTGACATGTTGACACTTGATGCTACTATCGAATCTGGAATGCTAACATTTGATGACACGTATTATAAAACTATTGCAAAAATAAATTCGGTAATTCGTACGCATCATACAATGGGAAATATTAACCAATCTACAACAGGAGATAATCTTAATACTACAACCGGATCTTCTTCGGAAATAAAGTTGCCGCGCATTGGTATTCCATCATTTTCCGGCGACTATAAAGAATGGCAATCATTTTACGATTTATTTACCGCATCAGTTCATAACAATCAAACAATTTCGCCAGCTCAGAAATTCCAATATCTTAAAGGGTTGTTAAAAGGTGAAGCAAGTGCGTTAGTTAGGCAATATTCTATAACAGAAGCGAACTATATAGAAGCAATCAAAAAATTAATCAAACGGTACGACAAGAAACGACATACAATTAACGCTTTAATCAAAACATTTATCGATCAACCTGCAATACATCAACCATCAGCTGCTGCAATTAGGCGAATTTCAGATATATCTGATGAAGTTATCGGTGGTTTAAGGGCATTGGGTGAAAAGGCGGAAGCACGTGATCCGTGGTTAATTTATTTAATTCTTCACAAACTCGACGATGATAGCAAGCAACTGTGGTTTCAAGAAACTTCGGAAGTAGAATATCCTACAATTCAAAATTTGTTCGATTTTCTAAATAAACGAACAGATACCCTCGAAAATATTCGTCTTCCAGTTAAACGTGTACAATCTAAGTCAACAGTTCAATGCAGAAGTTATTATTCAGAGCCTATGATTGCGTGCCCAGTATGTTCGAATTCAAATCATTGGTTATACGAATGTCCTAAGTTTTTAGCCATGGAAATACATGAACGTCGAGAATTTATAAAAGATTCATCGCGTTGTTTCAATTGTTTAAGTTCCACACATAAAGTGGATAAATGTCGTACTCGTAAATCGTGCCATATTTGTCATAAACGGCATCATACGTTAGTGCATAAGGCCACTGAAATCGAGCAATCAAATTCGCAAATTCAGACATTATATTCTACACCAAACGAACAATCATTGGACCTCGTTCAGTCTAAAGAAGAGTCCATTAGTACCCCATCAATCGGTACTAAATCATCAATCAACCAAAACCCATCAATCGGTACTAAATCATCAATCAACCAAAAGTCATCAATCAACCAAAAATTATCAATCAACCAAAATTCAGCAATCAACACTAAATCTTCAATCAACAATCAATCGTTCGAACCAATTCAAACACTTACTCGATTAAATAATCATTCCATTTCAATTTCACATAATTATTCTCAACCAAAAATCATTACTGAAAAAAGGTCAGCCAATCAAATCTTGCTTCCAACCGCAATCGTAAATGTTCAAGATGTATCCGGAACAATGGTTCCATGTCGAGCATTATTGGACTCTGGCTCACAAGCTTCGTTCGTCACGGAGGCTTGTGTACAAAGATTATTATTACCACGAACCAATGCGCGAGTATCAGTATTGGGGCTTGGATCCGCGGGAGCAGGTATAGCAAGGGGGTGCACATCATTAAAAATATCATCCAGACATAAATCTTCAAATATAATCATTGATGCATTGATATTAAACAAACTGACATCATCATTGCCAGCAATTGAATTTGATATATCAGATTGGAATTATATAAAGTCTATTCAATTAGCCGATCCTGGATTTAACGTGTCGAATCAAATCGACATTCTAATTGGTTCAGATCATTTCTTTAATATTTTGGAACAAGAACAAATTATTGGTCCAAGTGCATCACCTGTTGCACAAAATACAGTCTTCGGATGGATTCTAGCGGGAAAAATACATAAAATCAAAACTAATAATACTCGTTTTAGCTTTCACGTGGACATCGATAGATCACTTCAAAGATTCTGGGAGATTGAAGAAGTAAACGAAGGATCAAACCACAATCTCACGGAAGAAGAAAAATTATGTGAAGATCATTACGCCAGCACACATTACAGAGATAAATCGGGTAATTATGTAGTTCGATTGCCTTTTATTCCAGAAGCTCCTGAATTGGGTAATTCCAAAAATATAGCCATTAGAAGATTAAAATCATTAGAGAATCGATTAGCAGCGGATGACAAATTACGAAAAGAATATTCTTTGTTTATGAAGGAATATATCACATTAAACCACATGGAAGAGATTTCAATGAAGGATCAAGATGTTCAAGATGCATTGATGTATTATTTACCACATCACGCAGTACGAAAAGACTCAAGCACTACTACCAAGCTTCGAGTTGTTTTTGATGCGTCTTGTAAAACACTATCTGGACGTTCACTAAACGATAATTTGATGACGGGTCCTACGATTCAACAAACATTAAACTCTATTCTATTACGTTTCAGAAAACACAAATATGTGTTTACCGCAGATATCGAGAAGATGTACAGACAAATCAGATTACATCCAATCGATAAAAATTATCAACGAATTGTCTGGCGAGAAAATCCAGATGATGTTATCAAGCATTATCAGCTTAATACTGTGACGTATGGAACGTCGTGTGCACCATATTTAGCCATGAAGACATTACATCAGGTGGCCACAGAGAACAAATCTAAATATCCTACAGCTGCAGCAATAATAATAAGAGATTTCTACGTTGACGATCTGATGTCTGGTGGAGACACCATGTCAGATGCTATACAACTTCAAGATGATATTATCAAAATATTATCTTCGTGTGGATTTCACCTGAGAAAGTGGACATCCAACTGTCCTCAGTTATTAGAAACCATTAAGACAATAGATCAAGAACTTTCACCAAAAGAAATTAATGAAGAATCAACTTCAATTAAAATACTTGGTCTGCATTGGCACCCACATACTGATACTTTTATGTTTAAAATTTCATTACCAAACACTAAGTTTAACATAACAAAAAGAGTATTGCTGTCTGAAGCATCGAGAATTTTCGATCCGTTAGGCTGGTTGTCTCCTGCTATCATCAAGGTAAAAATTTTATTACAACATCTTTGGTTATTAAAATTGGACTGGGATGATACATTACCAATGGCAGAGGCTCAACTGTGGCAAATTATCCGAAATGAATTCTGTGACTTCGAGAGGATCCAAATACCAAGATGGATTTATGTAACAAATAATACGTATCAATTGCATGGATTTTGTGATGCTTCAATTGATGCATATTCGGCAGTCATTTATTGTCGTTCTGTGAATTCTCTTGGTAATATCAAAGTAATTCTACTAACAGCAAAAACTAAGGTTTCACCAATTAAGCAAATAAGTATTCCACGTCTTGAACTGTGTGGTGCGTTATTGCTAACAAAATTAATGAATAATGTAAAATCTTCACTTGATAGTGAAGAAATCAAAATATTTGCGTGGACAGACTCAACTATTGTACTGCATTGGTTATCCACACATCCCAGGAAATGGAAAACTTTTGTTGGAAATCGCACGTCCGAGATTAGTTCATCAATTCCAAGAAGTCAATGGAATCACGTACGATCTCAGGACAATCCAGCGGATGTCGCATCACGTGGAATTCTACCATCAGAACTGGTCAACTACGATTTGTGGTGGAATGGACCTGCTTGGCTTTGTGATGATCAATCAAATTGGCCTCAACAACCAAAAATATTAATTGAAACCACGGAAGAACGTAAACCATCGACAATTCAATCTTACAACATTGAACGCTCCTGTTTAGTATTATCTGAATTATTCAACAAATATTCATCATGGTTTAAACTGATACGAGTATTGACTTTGTCTTTACGATTTATCAAAAATTCTCAAGAAAAACTAAAGTTGAACAGGAATTATGGATATTTGTCTACTATGGAATTACATAATTCTATTAATATTTGTATAAAATTTACTCAATCAGAAGCATTTTTTACTGAAATTCAAGCTATCAAATCAAACAAGCCTATTGATTCAAAAAGTAAATTAATATCGCTTTATCCATTTATAGATAATGATGAAATACTACGAGTTGGTGGAAGAATCCAAAATTCTACTATTTCATTCGCAGTCAAACATCCAATTGTGTTACCGAGAATACATCCAGTTACCAATTTGATAATCAAGGAAACTCATCTTAAGTTATTACACGCTGGATCGTCAATAATGATAAGTGTTTTAAGACAAAAATACTGGATTATTGGATGTAAGGATTTAGTACGACGTCATATTCATCAATGCATGACGTGTTTTAGACAAAAGAAAGAAACATCACAACAATTAATGGGAAATTTACCAGCACCAAGAGTACAATATACACGACCATTCTTACAAACAGGAGTAGATTACGCTGGTCCAATATTATTAGGAACTACAAAAGGACGAGGAAGAAAAATTATCAAGGGCTATATTGCTTTATTCGTCTGTCTTAGTACGAAAGCAGTACACATAGAGTTAGTTGGCGATTTAACGACTGATACATTCATTGGAGCCTTAAAGAGATTTACTTCACGTCGCGGAATCTGTTCTGATATTTTTAGTGACAATGGGACCAACTTTGTTGGTGCTAAACGTACACTCACTGAACTTCATCATTTACAAATGTCAGAAAAACACAATGTATTAATATCAAATTTTTTATTTAAAGATAACACAAACTGGCATCTAATACCACCAGCAGCTCCTCATTTTGGTGGAATCTGGGAGGCTGCAGTAAAGTCCACAAAACATCACTTGAAACGAGTATTGGGTAATTCAATACTTACGTTCGAAGAGATGCTTACGTTACTAGCACAAATTGAGGCAATCTTAAATTCAAGACCATTATGTGAATTAGCTCAAGATGAATTGGATCCATTAACTCCTAGTCATTTTTTAATTGGTCATTCGCTAATGTTAGTTCCTGAACCAAATCTGGAGCATATTCATCTATCAAAATTATCAAGATGGCAAATAATACAACATATGACTCAATCATTTTGGAAACGCTGGCATATGGAGTATTTAACATCGTTGCAACAACGAAATAAGTGGAAGTCTGAGAAAATTAATATCAAAATCAACGATTTGGTTTTGATTTTAGATGAAAATTTGCCACCTGGCAAATGGATGATGGGCAAGGTACTCGAAGTACATCCTGGATCTGATGGATTAGTCAGAGTGGTCACACTAAAAACCAAGGCTGGTCAAAGTAAAAGACCAATATCAAAACTATGTATCTTACCTTTATAATAGTTATTAGTTACTTATCTTATTTATAATTTTGTTTGAATTCCGATTATATGAATTATAATAATTACAATTGAATCAAGTGATTCAACGCCGTCGGTATGTTAGGATTACCAAAAGCAACATATATTTATAATTAAGTTAGTTCACATTTGAATTGTTTTTTGTGAATTTAAAAACTTTGAATTACTGCTTATAGGTGAATTTTGAATTATTCGATTTAATTAATTGAAATTATTAAAGATCGATTATTAATTAGTTAGTTAAGATTCAAATCAAATAATATTATTATTACAATGTTGCAATATTAATTGGTTTAGTTTAGTTTAGTTTTAATCAATTAATTACAATGTTGCAATATTAAATAATTGACTCAATTTTAGTTCTGTCTTATTTTCAAGATTGTATTTATTTTTTATTAACTCACTTCAATATTAGCCGTGATACAAGTCGCATTAAGAACATTATATTAATTATTATATTTAAAATTAGTTGTTAAAATAAAGAAAAGAAATAGAAAAGTTACAGTTTTTTATTCATCAACGAAACAGTCTGGTTAGTAGAATAATAATATGAATATAAATATAATTAATTAGTTATGTTATTATTATATATTCTGACATATTTAATATAGTTAGTATGACATATATTACACAGAGCTACACAGAGGCTAGCGGGACGGTGCAGGCTGGCGTCTTATTAGAGTTTGTGTCCTTTTGTAAAAAAAAAATAAACGCCAGTGTGAGAGGATTTATTTGTATTGGTGGTGGTTGTATTAAAAAATTGGGAAAAAAAAATTATAAAATTGTTTAAAAAAAAATACGTAGAGAAAGAAATTAATGTTAGTTTTTAAGTAAAGTAAGAAAGTACGAAAATTTGGATTCTGTGTTTTATGCTGGGAAAGATAGTAAATTGCTAAATCCTGCACAGTACAAGCTCTGCATCCTAACAGAATGAAGTACCATTCGAAGTTTCTCGTACATTACAAGAGCCTAAGTGTGATTAAGAAAAAACGAAACCTCCTAAAGAATGCATTTGTAGTATAATCCAATTTGGCGCATTGCCTGCTCGATATAGAGCAGATTTCTTAAGTAGAATTGAGTAGTTAAAACTTTGTCCTGCATTACACGCTACGTATATATGATTATAAAAATCAAAAATGTGTTGTGTTTGAGTAAAAATGTTATTTTAATTGATTCATTTTATTGATTACCTTTGATTTTTTTTCATTATATTTTTTTTGTTTTCTTCAATTTTTATTTTTTTTAATTTTTTATAAAGGATTGTATGATCACTCTTTACCCCTTTCATATATGAATTGTTTTGACACCTTAGTTAAATACAAAAATACATTTCTATTTTTTTTTCTTTAATATAATTTATTTTTTTTGTTTCGTTTTCATTTTTTTTCTACAAAATAACAACAAAAAAGAATAAATGTAATAAAAATTAATAATAATTAATTAATTAAAAAATAATTATTTAGGTAAAAATTAATATAAAAGCCCGATTATAATGTTTCTTCTTTTTTTTCTTTGTTTTGAACTGATTTCAGCTTTACCTTAACTTTCGTTTATCTTTATTTTTCCATTTTCATTTGCATAAGAATGTGTGTGATGTGTTGTAATTCTAATAAAGAAATAAATTCGTTCTTTAAGAGTCAGAAATTGTTGTTGTGTTGTGATCCTTAATTTTATTAAATTGTCGGGTTTTTTTAAAAAGGTCATGATCCTTTATTTGTTAATTGTCAGGTTTTTTAGTTAATAAAGTATGGGTGATAATTTTATTGGACAAATACCGCACACGTGGTGTCGGTACTCTTTCAATATTTTTATCCTCATAAAATATTCGATAGGCGGCATACCTCTGGGTTTTTACCCCTAATAAAGTATTAAATCGTAGTTATTTTAGAATAAGATTTTTAGTATAAGTATGTTAGAAATAAGGATAAGAAAGAGAGTATCGTTTAGACTTTAAAATAAGACACCAGTCTTATAAAGAAATAAATTTTAAAAAATTAAACTTAAAATTGTGTTCTTATTTCATTATTTGAAAAGAAAAATCCTAATCCATGTTTCTTCCCTCGAAAGGAAGAAGCATAACATTTTTTGGCGCAGCCGATAGGATTCAAATAATGAAATAAATTAAGAACTTTAAGTTTAAATAAAAAAAAACGCGAAATAATCGGAATATTTATTCAGAATAATAAATACCTCCGAACGGGTTGAATAAATATTGGATACTGAAAAATAAAAAACGCGTAACGATACAGAGTTAAGTTTAGTGATCAACGAAAAAAAAGAAAGAAAAAGAAAAAAAAAAAGAATATAAAGGAAAAGTGAAAAAATATAAAAGTAAATACGAGAAAAAAAAAATAAAAAGCGTTAATTGATAGCCAAAAGTGTTAGATAAAAAAGAAAATGAAAAAATAATTAAAAAATAGTGAAACGTGAAAAAATTAAAAAAAAAAAATTGATAAGGAAATGCCAAAAGTGTTAGATAAAAAAGAAAAAAAATAAAGAAAGAAAAGAAAGAAAAGTAAAACGTGTAAAATTAATAAAAGTGGTTACAGTGTAGTGGTCAAAGTAAAAAGGAAGAAAATAATAATAGTGAAAAGTGAGAAAAATGCGTTAATTGATAGTGTTAGATAAAAAAGAAAAAAAAAATAAAGAAAGAAAAGTAAAACTTGTAAAGTTAATAAAAGTGGTTACAGTGTAAGTAAAAAGGAAGAAAATAAAAATAGTGAAAAGTGAAAAAAAATGCGTTAATTGATAGTGTTATAAAAAAAAAAAAGAAAAAAAAAGAAAAGGCGTTAATTGATAGCCAAAAGTGTTAGATAAAAAAAAAATGAAAAAATAATTAAAGAATAGTGAAAAGTGAAAAAATTGAAAAAAAAAAAGATAAGTGCAAATTCATGTCAGGAAGTAACACCGGAGCAGAGTATATTGAAAGTGGAACAGAAGAGGATACATCAGAGGAGGAATCATTGGAACTGCAAGGAGCGGAAAGTACAAGAGTTCTAAGATCGGGAAAAAAGATCATCAATAAATTTCTCGAAAACTTACGAGAGAATAAAGGCAATGTTGTGCGTGGTTTTCCTTTCGAGGGAAAATCACGCGGGTTTGTTTAGGTTTATATCAAATGAAGGAAATAAAGAAGGCACTGGAGTTTTAAATTAAATACGTCGGGTTTAATTTTTAAATATTAAATTTATTTAAAGTAGTTAAATTTTACAATTTAGTTATTAAGTCTTCTCGGTCAAAAACTAACTCCCTGATTCTAAGTGAATCAGGCTTATTTATTACTTCGGATTAAAAGTCCAACATCAACAAAAATCCCCACAATGTCTGGGCAATTTCCCCAGTCACGTACTGCAATTTAACTTTCCCACATTATAATATTCTTTCGATCATTAACCCTTATCCATTTTCCGTGTGACAAATTCCATAATTCAAAAAATTCATCTCATATTTAATTCAAATGCTGAAAATGCATTTCCCACAATTATTTGTTTTAACTCTTTTTCTCTACTTTAATATGATCTTTTTCTTATTGTTGATGATGCAATTTATATCTTAGTATAACTATTTATTTGAACTTATTATTCCTATTTTAATCATGATTGATATTCTTATTTATCTATAATTATTATTCTCTTAAATAGAAATCAGTTCAAAGTCATAGTCTCTTGGACACTTTGAACCTATTCGATTTTACATTAATAATTCCTTAATATTACCCTTCTTATGACTAAAACACCGACATAACTATTAGGTCATTCACCCATGTCTTTCGCACACATTTCTGTTTTACTCAAATTGCATCATATCTTCCTATATATATGCAACACATTATTATTTTATTACTTTATAAATTTTAATTTTGTTTTACGGTGGACTAACTGCAGTTAAATTCCTCTTTATTACCTCATGAACTTCTGATTTGCCTAATTTTAGGCACAACAGCAAGAAGAAATTAAAAAATAAAAAATTAAAGGGAAATAAATTAAAAGAAAACCAATTAAAAAATTGTAATAGTTTAAGTCAACCACCCAGCAGAGAAATCGTAAGCGAGAGATTAATAAACACTCTATAAACGGTGAAAGCAAAGACAGACGTTCTACAAAAATTCAATGAGAAAGAGTGAAACAAAAATTATTTGTGGTGTCTGTTCTATTACCGTCGATTGTATATGATTTTAAAGCCCTTTTATAGCACTTATAAAGGCTTTACGCATAAACAGGTCTACATGTGTGTGTTTATGAGAATTTACTAATTCTGTGGTGTTGGTTATGACATTTTGATTTTATTTATGGCAATATGGTCCATTGTAAGTACAATAATTTTTATTAATTTTTTTTCATTAATTATACTTTGCAGTACCTGAAACCGACATTGATGTTAACGTTAATATTGAAACAGACAATAATACAGCTTATGGTAAGTGTTATTGTTTAATATATTTATTTAATATATTTATTGTAAATAATAAAAATTTATACAAATTTCAGACCTAATTTTAAAAGAACTGGCAAAGATGGATTCATTAAAAATATTCAAAATAAAATTTTGGACATTGCTCAAAACAAAGAACAGGAAACAACGGACAACATAGACCTATATATATATATATAAATATATATATTTATACGCTCAAAAACCCTAATTGAAAGGGTGTGGTATGAATTATTATTATTTTTTTATAAATTAATTTTATTAATTAACTAAATAAGTGATGTAGTAACAAATGGCTGTAAAATGAATTTACAATGAATTATTATAATATAAGAATGTAAAAAACAATTATATTTACAAATAAATTAGTATTTTTAATAGAAATTTGCATTTAATTTAGAAAAAAATTAACCCCTTTATTACTACTTGTAAATGAACACTAATAGAGAGTTTATGTTCAAGGTCCTAGTCAGTGCTGACGAGAGTGTTTATTCGTAAACACTGAATCAATGCTTTATAATATCGTTTACGTACGGCTTCACCTTATATGAAACATAAACACTTGAACACTATTAGTGTCAGCGTTTATCGTAAACACTTGGGTATTTATGCATAAACACTCATTCAGCACTGAATAAACGCTGATTTCCCTGCTGGGCAGATTGTATAAAAAATTTATTTGAAACCAATAGCTCAAATCCAATTTTAGAAATTTCAGAAATAAAAGTAGACAGACAAAACGAATCTGAAAATTTAGAAGCAAATTTTTCCTTCGACAATAATAAATTCATACACGCAAGATCAGAAAAATTTCAAACTAAGGAAAAAGTAGAAAAACAGTTAGAAAAAGAGAAAGAATCAGAAACAAAAAGTAACAGGACTGTTACTTTTTGTTTCTAAAACTGAAAATATAAATAAGATAGTTCTTGATAGGGAAATACCAGAAGTAATTATAGACAATACTAATTTTATAATACGTAATTTAAATTTAAAAATGGCAGACATACAACAAACATTTCAGTGTTTACAACAAATACCTATTTTTGACGGAAATTTAATATCAGGGAATATAGAATTAAATTTAGAAAAATTTATTAATACATGCAAGTTAGTTAATCAAGATCAATTGTTAAAATTCCTTCCTACTAGACTACAGGGAGACGTTTATTTGAAAATTAAAAATAGTAAATACAATTCCATGGACGAAATGTTCCAAATATTAAAAGAATGCTATTCAAAAACAAGAAGTTTAGAAGTTTAGTTTGTGAAATGAATTCGTTAACCCAAAGAAAAAATGAGTCAGCAATGTCTTTTATTGCACGTATAGAAGAAATAAGAAATGAATGTGATATTTGCGCAAAAACCGTATTTCCAGGCGGAGAATATTCTCAATTGCATGAAAGAATGGCAATAAAAACATTAAAATATGGATTAAATAACCAAATATTAAAACAGCACATAATATTACAAACAGAAAAAACATTTAATAAATTAAAAGAAATAGTAAAAGTAGCAGAAAACGCATTACAGGAAGAGATAAATATTAAGAAGTCAGCTGAAATTGAAATGAAAAATATGTTAAAACAAATTTTAGAAACAGATCAAAATAAAGATAGTCAACTAGAAATTAATAAACTCTTATTAAAAATTTTAACAAGTAGCAATAATAAAGAGGAAATAGAAAAAACGATGAGGCCAAAATTAAATAAAAATCCGGCAGAAGATACTAACAAATTATTAACAGACTTTATAAAAGAAACTCGAGAAAAAATGGATAAAATAGATAGTGAAATACATACAAAAATTAATAGACACAATAATTTAAATAACAGAGAGTTCGATAGGGGTCAATATAATAATTTTCAATCAAGAACTAACAATTACAAAGATGAGCCAAGTAGTACAAACTACCAAAGTCAAAATTTAAGGGAAAATGGGGATTACACAAATCAAAATTATTATCAAACTAGGACAAATACAAGGAGTTCACCAATCATTTGTTTTAATTGTAACAAGCCAGGTCATATAAAATCGGAATGCAGGTACAGACCCTTATTGTAGAAAATGTAGAGTTTATGGACATAATAATCAGAATTGTCAAAATAGATTCCAATCAGACAAGAGAATAAATACAGTAATAAATGAAAATCAATTAATTATTTGTCAATTTTGCATGAAACCGGGCCATGGAGCCGATAATTGTGAGAAATTACAAACAATCAAATTGCGAGAAGAAATAGTATGTAATTTTTGCGATAAATTAGGTCATATAGAAGAAAACTGCATATTTAAAGGAAAATTAACACAGAAACTAAAGTCGGAAAACTAGAACGGGCGGAACAAAGACACCATGTTCCAGCCCATATTCATAAAGAAAATCGGTGTAAAACAGAAGAAGATAAGAAAGAAAATAGAAATGCAATGTTAAACGTACCATTAAATATAATGAAAAACGAAAAAGATAAATTATTAATAGGTACAGGCGCAGAAAATTTAAAAGAAAAGGCAAAAATAAATACAATAGAAAAAATAATAATTAGTGGTATAAATGGAAATAAAAAAGAAATAATGGGTACGGTCACAGATGCAGATGGAATTTTAGGTAAAGATTTTTTGTGGAACCATACGGTAATAGATGGAGTTAATGAAAAGCTTAGGTTCCTTCGAACGGAAACTAATAACCAAATAGAAATACCATTCCTAACATCAAATTCTCAGATACAAAATACTGAATCAGAAGAGATTAAAGCACAAAGTTTTAGGGAAACCATTAAAAAGGTTTTGTATACCCCCGCGAGAGCGGAAACTGTTGTCAAAATTTCGGCTCAGGTTGAAGATGAGGAAGACATGTTGTGTGACTCGGAAGAGATCATGCCAGGAGTATTTTAGGTAATTTATTGGTTAAGCCCAAAGATCAGGAAATTAACGTTAGCATCAATAAAACAAATAATGTCGAGGTAGAATTGCCAAAATGTAATCAGAAATTAAAGAAATTAACTAAATTAAATGTTATTCCATTGAAAGATAGGGAAAAAATTGAAGAAAGTAAAAAGGTTATTCCATTGAAAGATAGGGAAAAAATTAAAGACAGTAAAAAGGGAATAAATTTGAAAAATATGGATGAAATTAAAGACAGTAAAATAGGAATAAATTTGAAAAATATGGATGAAATTAAAGACAGTAAAACGGGGATAAATTTGAAAGATATGGAGGAAAATAAAGAAAATATAACGGTTACACCATTGAAAAAAATGGACGAAAGAAAATTTGAAACAAATAATAATAAAAATAAAGAAAATAATACAGGGCAAGAAATTTATGAATTTACGAAAAAAAATGAGAGTAAAACATACGAAGCATTCAAATTTTTAAAAGAAATTCAAACAGAACAAGAAAAGAAAAATGACAGGCAAGTATGGCTGTATGCTTCGTCGAATGTTATGCGATAGTATTGTCATTTAATATAATAAAAAAAAATTATATGGGGGTGCTCCACCCTGTGCCCCGTTCCCTCCTAAAATCAATATGGTTCTATGATGGACCAATAAAATACTAATCCCAAAATTTCATTCCAATCAGTTGTTGCAATCCTCGGGAAACTGATTTTTTCCAAAACAATTGTATGGGGGGTGCTTCACCCCGTGCCCCGATCCCCCCTAAAATCAATTTGGTTCTATGATGGACCAAAAAAATACTAATCCCAAAATTTCATTCCAATCAGTTGTTGCAATCCTCGGGAATCTGATTTTTTCCAAAACAATTGTATGAGGGTGCTCCACCCCGTGCCCCGATCCCCTTTAAAAACAATACGGTTCTATGATGGACCAATAAAATACTAATCCCAAAATTTCATTCCAATCAGTTGTTGCAATCCTCGGGAAACTGATTTTTTCCAAAACAATTGTATGGGGGGTGCTTCACCCCGTGCCCCGATCCCCCCTAAAATCAATTTTGTTCTATGATGGACCAAAAAAATACTAATCCCAAAATTTCATTCCAATCAGTTGTTGCAATCCTCGGGAATCTGATTTTTTCCAAAACAATTGTATGGGGGTGCTTCACCCCGTGCCCCGAACCCCCCTAAAATCAATTTGGTTCTATGATGGACCAAAAAAATACTAATCCCAAAATTTCATTCCAATCAGTTGTTGCAATCCTCGGGAATCTGATTTTTTCCAAAACAATTGTATGGGGGTGCTCCACCCCGTGCCCCGATCCCCTTTAAAAACAATACGGTTCTATGATGGACCAATAAAATACTAATCCCAAAATTTCATTGCAATCAGTTGTTGCAATCCTCGGGAAAATAATTTTTTCCAAAACAATTGTATGGGGGGTGCTCCACCCCGTGCCCCGAACCCCCTCAAAATCAATAGGGTTCTATTGGGGACCAAATTAATACTAAGTCCAAAATTTTATTGAAATCACTTCACGCGTTTTTGAGTTATCGTGTAAACATACGGCGGACGGAGTCCGGACTGACAGGATTTTTTTGACCCCTTTTTTGGGGATAAAAGTTGCAATAACCACCAATTTGACCTTTTGTTAGTAAAAATAAGTTGCCCTAGGGTCATTCTATGTGAGAAAAATTTTTTTTTGGAAATTTTCTTTTAATTGCGTCTTTTAAAAATAAAAAAAGTTGAATTTGAAAATTTTCCATTACAAGGCTTAGTCGATTACGACGAAGCAATACATGAATTCAATTTAGACCTAAACATTAAAGAACAGAATCGGGGAAAAGTAGGAATAATAATGATAATATTAGTAATAATAGTATTAAACAGGATAAGGAGAATTATTAGAAAACAGAGAGAAAGTCAGAATAAATTGAATATACCCAGTAGAGTAAACATGATATGGAGAAAAGTAAGGTACAAAACAAAAAAGAATAAATTAAAAGAAGTAATAGTTAACGATTCAAAGCCAATTCAGGGAAACGAAACAAATATTATATATTCACCAACAATAGTACGTAAATATATTTAGAAAAAAAAAAATTTTTTTTAAAGAAATTGGAATTTTCAAATATTTTTATAAACTAAAATAAAATAGATTATAAGTTGAATCTAAAAAGGTTTCTTATTAAATAAAATAGAAAAAATAATTGTAATAATTTAAGTACAGATAAGATTTGAAGAAATAAATTTATAATTGAAGTAAATGAAAAAAATATAAAAAAAATTAATAATTTCAAATATAAGAATTAATGAAAAAAAAAAAAAAAAATAAAAAACGTTAAATTTCAAACTACTTTAAAAACTAATAATAATCAATCGATTAATATAATGAAAAAACAAATTATTTTTTAAAAAAATTAATTAAAATTTTTATCTTAAAAAATAATAATAATAAGTTTAAGTTCAGTTTACAAAAGGTTAGTATTAATCTAAAAAAATTAATTATATAAAATAAAAATTGCATTAAAGTAAAAGAAAAAGAAAATAAATTAAATAAAAATTAAGAGAAATGAAATGAAATTATATTAAAAGTACAAAAATAACAAATAAAAGCAAGAATTAAATAATAATAAATCAATTTAAAGTAATATAAGTACAATCATATGTAAAATAATTGGTAAATTCAATAAAATAAGAAAAAAAAAAAAAAAAATAAATAAATAAATTTGAAACATAATTTAAAAACTTAAAATGAGATTCTGAAGAATAATAGAATTTATAAAAATTGATTTAAATTTTTACCTTAAATAAAAATTTAAATGAAATAGGTACAGTTAAAATTTTAAAATAAAACATTTGGTTAATGAAACATAAAAAAAAAAAAAAATAAGTAATTATATAAAAATTACATTACATAAAAAAAAAAAAATAAAAATAAATAGCAAATATACGTAGAGAAATGAATTTAAAATTAAGAAGAATCGAAATATTAAACAAGAATAATAAGAATATAATTACGTAAAATTTAATTAAAAAAAAAAAAAAATAAAACAAAAATTTATTTTATATTAAAGAATATAAAACAAATTTTTGTTAAAAAGAGGGGGGAGGTATGTTGTGATCCTTAATTTTATTAAATTGTCGGGTTTTTTTAAAAAGGTCATGATCCTTTATTTGTTAATTGTCGGGTTTTTTAGTTAATAAAGTATGGGTGATAATTTTATTGGACAAGTACCGCACACGTGGTGTCGGTACTCTTTCAATATTTTTATCCTCATAAAATATTCGATAGGCGGCATACCTCTGGGCTTTTACCCCTAATAAAGTATTAGATCATAATTATTTTAGAATAAGATTTTTAGTATAAGTAAGTTAGAAATAAGGAGAAGAAAAAGAGTATCGTTTAGACTTTAAAATAAGACACAAGTCTTATAAAGAAATAAAAAATTTAAACTTAAAATTGTGTTCTTATTTCATTTTTTTGAAACGTTAAATCCTAATCCATGTTTCTTCCCTCGAAAGGAACAGTTGTTCTTATTATTTTTTTATTTTTAAATTAAAGCATGTTTTTCAGTCAAACAAACATGATTGAAAGAGAGGAAAAAAAGTAAATCAAAACAAAAAAGATGTAAAGATATCCTCTCCTGTTACTCTATACCTTATTCTGTTTCTTATATTCTGTTTTACACAATACTTTCTTTTTCTAAAGCATTATGTTCACTAAAACCATAAACACCACGTACATCACTTTGTAAAACACAAACTTTTCTTGATCGTAAACCATTACCTTCAAAGAAACCAACTAACAATGATTTAATTGAACCACGTGCAATACGTTTTTTACAATCATAATCATGATCATCTTGACAAACTGATTCTAATGAACGCCTTCGGTTTGAGCTTAATATAATTTCATCGGGTGTTGCTAATGATCCATGCCGATATAATAATGGACAATTTGGATCTTCAATACCAACAGAACCATTACAATAATTATTGATATGTTTATAATTATCATCATTATCATCATCATCATCATCATCATCATCATCATCATCATCATCATCTTTATAATTATTTATTGTAGATCTACAACCACCATCTAATGATCTTGATCCTCTTTTAGGAAATTTTTCTGGTAATTTTATATTTACAATTCTTTTACGAAATTGTTGACTAGGAAATGAACCTAATGATTGACTTTCTCTTAATATATAATTATTATCTGTTATTTGGATTGATCTTAAAACTTGACGTGCTTTAACCGTTGCTAATGGTTTTTTAAAATGTTCAGTATTACTTTGTTCAGATTCTGAATGTTCAGATGTACTTCTATGTAAACTATTTAAATATAATGGTATTTGTGCAATTTTTATATATGCTTGTCGTGGTGAGTCGCTATGGCCATGTGATGATCTCTGAAGACTATAGGTGCTATCGATATCTGTACGTTGTACACTTGATTGTCGTCTACTTCCTCCTTAATAAAAAATAAAGACAAATCAAATTTTATTATTAAACAAAAACAGATAAAGAATTTTGAAGAGATTTATGAGAAAACATTTGATTTGTTTTTTCCATTAAATTAAAATAAAAATAAGAAAGCTGTTTAAGAAAGAAAATTAGAACAACTAGAACTTGGATTTAAAATGCAAAAAAAAGGACAAACCGAAATTCATTCCCATTATACTAAACTTTCGCGAATCACAGTTTAATTTTGGACTTCTTCGTGGTCGACAAAAAAGTGGAGGAGGTAGATCACATATATTTACAGGCTTCTTTTGTATCGCATCATCCGTTGCACCGACAAGCCAATAAGTTGTTACGTCACCTACAAAAATATTTCATTTTAATAACTTCAATTCAAATCAGTTTTAAAATGCAAACCTTTTCCCTTCATCGGAATTGTTCCTCTTTTTTCAATAATATATCCACCAATTTTTTCCAAAGAAACTTTACACGGTTCTGATATATGAATTTTTAAAGCTTCACCATTTGATTCCATTCTGGATGCGGTATTAACAGTATCACCAAACAGACAGTACCTAAAATTAAACAATAATGGGAAATTCGTTAAATTTTAAGAAAAATGAACTAAAATTGTTGTCATTACCTAGGCATTGTTAAACCGACTACACCAGCAACAACAGGACCAGTATGAACACCTATACGTAATTTCAATGTTTCATTTGGTCGATGAGATATTTTATGAGATCTAACCGCATGTAATAGTTCTAAAGACATTGATGCTATTTCACCAACATGACGATCTTCATTTGCAATAGGCAAACCAGAAACCTTTAATGTTAAAAGCAATATTACATAATTATAATTTATTGTTGAATAAGAAACACGAAGGGAATAACAAATTTTGTGGGTTATCTCTCTTTTATATGGAAACTAACTACAGTTTATTTACTGAAACCGAAAGATTTCAGTTTAGCTAATTTTGTACAGACAAATCGGTGAGATAATTACATTATTATAACAATAATGAAAAGTCTTTTGGTTAAATTTAAGTAATAGCATAAGAGAATATCTTACCACCATATAAGCATCACCAATTGTTTCTACTTTATAAACATCATATCCTTTTATGATTCTATCAAAAACTGTATATAAATCATTCAAAAAATTAACAACCTGAAAGGGTGTACTTTCAGCTGACATCGCTGTAAAACCAACAATATCACTAAAGTAGATCGTTACCTACAATGAACAAATAAACGAATAAACGATTTAATAACATAAATATAATTTAAAAACTTTAAGGAATTCCTAAATAATTTGCTCTAATAAATCTTACAAATACAAATTTCAATTTAACAATAGCAGTTAGTTTTCTGTACTGAAAAGAAGAGATTATAAAATAATTTATTGCTAAATAGTTAAATGTTTTTTTGGAAGCAGAATTTCATTCTTTTTAATTATTTTAATTATGTTTCATTAAATTCCATTTGCACTTAGCATTCTCACATTTGCCAGATCTCAATGTGAATAATTTCAAATGATATTTTACTTTGAGTTCTTTTGCCACTGATAAATTTTCATTACAGTTAATATTTTTAATTTAATTGATCCTTCAATTGATACCAATTACCATCGTCTAGTTTCCTTTATCTCATTTTTCTTTCCCCAAGCGAAGACTGCACGCCTGTTACCATCCAGAGCGAACTCATCTGTACATACATATAAAATTCAGTTTTTTCTCTTTAGTGTGAAAATATGAACTTGATATTAGAATAATGTCAAATGCTAAAACACGATCAACAACTGTTTGATTCCACCAAAACTTCTTCAACGATTACGGAAGTTTTTCTTTTAAAAAAATTATATTTGAATTATTTAGTTAGGTTTGGTTTTTGAAATCAACAAAAACCACGAGACGCGATTGATGTTGTTGGCGCACTATAAATGTGATTCTTAATCAACTGATCAAAAAGCAAACGATAACCATGAATAATTTCTACATCATCTGAAAAGGAATTCAGAAATTCCATTACGATCTCCAAAAGTAAAAGATTTTTATTATAAACAGACGCGATGTTTCAATCTAGAACTAAGTCGCTTGAATTCACAAATATTTTATGGAGAAAATCTGAATATTTAATTCTTTTTGACATTTAACGACTGATTGTTTTAAATTGTTTTCACTTTCTCTTAGAATTGTCAAATTGTTTTTCTCACTTAAGGATTTGATTAACTTTACTTCCGCGTTTTTAATAGCTTCAGTCAAATTCTTGTTTATGACATTGACTGAGTCAAATTTAAACTTACAGAATCGAAATCATTTCGATGACTCTTAGTTGATTTATTAAATGACTTTTATTTTTTTGATTTATTAAAAGACTTATCTTCGTAATTTCGTGTTTGTCAGATTAATGCTATATCATTCAAAGATTATGTTAAATTCACTTTAACTATTCTTAAATCACTTTTATATTTTCCAATCAATTAAACTGTTTCTCTTTTCTATAGTCTCAGTGAAAATGTCTTCAGTGATTCAAATTGATCTTGACAATTTTTCATTTCAATTATTTTTGATCACATTTTGTGAATTGACGCCAAATATTCATCTAATTTTTTATCTACCATTTACTTAACAGTTAACTTAAGTTTTTCTGTAGCGGATTTACGATGAAGTTGATAAACGATATTCAGTGAATCCTACATTTAATTATATTCAATGATAAAACCATCGATTGAGTTGGAATAAATCGTACAGTCCATCCCAATCATCTTATGCTCACCAATTTTCACCAATAGATTCTTAGAAGTTGCGTTAGACTCCAAAGTGATCACATCAGTTCCAATGAATAAATGGCAAAGCAGCTGAAGAATTTTATAATTTTTCTCCATTGGGTCGATAATTTTTTGTAAAGAACTTTTAATTTAATTATTTTAAGTTTAAAAGTTGTCTGTTTGAACAGATTCATTGAACTGAATATTTTCTTGATAGTGCTACACTATTTATAACTATTTAATCTTGTTTATTTTGTACGTTTAATTGTCTCTGGAAAATTTTAAAATCAATTTTGTTCTTCTTCTTTGTCTATCAGTTTGTTCCTGTACTTCTTCGTCTTTTACATTAACTAAATGCATAAAATAATGCAAACCACAAAATATTCTGCTATTCAAACATCAATTTTATTCATTAAGTATAATTAAATCGTTTTGAGTTGCAAACACGTAAAGGTCTGCTGAAAATACGTGCCTTTTTTCTTCATGTTGGTTAATTTAAATAAATAATAAATTAATAAAAAAAGTTAAGAAGGCAAGGTAAGATCGACTTTATAATTATTATTATTATTATTATTATATTATAATAATAATATTTGGCTTGAAATTGAACTTAAAAAAAAAAGTTTCAAAATTCTTTAAATCAAAACTTATCATGGACTCAAACTTTTTAATTTAAACAATTTTCACAAGAATGCATTCTGGAAACAAGAAGAAAAGAAGAAAAATAGAAAGCATTAATTAAATTGGAGAAACTAACCGCATCATATGAAACTGGTTCAACTCCATGACCAATTGTTAACTTTTCAGCAACTGTTTGTGGTAACATTCTATTCAGTAAATCTTCTGTTTTTTTCTTTTCTTCACATAATAAATGTGTTCGGTCATTAACAATATCTTCTAAATTATTTGCATATTTTTCCATCATTTCCATCATTTGATCCATTATATTTTTTGATTTTCCACCACACATTTTCTTTAAACGAGATCTTCAAAGAAAAAATTTGATTCAAATATAATTTATTTTTATACAAAAAAATTTACTTAATTCTTGGAAAATCCAAACGTAATTCTGGATTTTCATCCCAACATTCATTAATACAACTAACAACATAATCTGGACAATTTCCTGTTTCCATAGCACATCTAATATCTGGTCGAAATGGTTCATCATTTGCATTAGGATTTTTTTTAACCTCTTCAATTATTTCTTTTGGTTCTAATTTAATTTGTCCAAATGGACCTTTACGTCCAATTATTTCATATAAAATAATAGCAAAGGCGTAAACATCACCTTTTTGTGTACCATAAATATTTGGATTACGTAATAGTTCAGGTGCTTTCCAAAATTGACCTAATTAAATAGAAAATAGAATAAAAATTATAATATAATTTAACGTTATATTTAAAATATTCAAACTATAAAAATCACAACACTTCGGGAGCATATTTTTTCGCAGCAATGTTCGATTTTAATAATTGAAAATCAAAAAGACAAAAAATTTGTTTGGTTTTCTGAGTTTCTCAAAAATTAGACTAATTAGACTAATTCATATAAATAATAAACTATTCTTTAAAAGAATAAAGAAAATAACTTACTTCTGTAATATTTATGTTCTCCAATTGATTCACTTTCAGCCGAATGTCTTAAATCATGTAAACCAAAATCAGTTACTTGTAACATCCACCTTGATGTTACAACACAATTTGATGATTTTAAATTACCATGAAATTTTAATGCTGAATCATGTATATAAATCATTCCTTTAATTAAATCATGTACTAATGATGCAATAAATATATCATCCAATTTTATATCTTCATTTTGAAGTATATCATTTAAACTACCCTTACCACAATAATCAGTGACTAGTAAAATTCTCATTGGTTCAACACATGCACCAATAAAACTATTTATATTATCTTGTCTTAGATCTCTAAGAAGACGCATCTCTTTCATTATATCACGTGATATGTCTTTTTTACGAGAAAATTTTAATTCTTTTATACGTACAATAACGCTACGAAAATGTCCAGTTGCTGTAAATACTTGATTTGAACAACGTGAACCATATGAGGCAGCACTTGCTAAACTTAGCTATTAAAGGAAAAAGAATTAACAAAAAATTATATTATTATCGATTTTAATTTATTTAAAAAATTTAATTGTTTGATTAAACCGATTTATGATTTATGAATGGAAACAGGAAAAATTGTGTAACATTAAAATTGGAATAACAATTATCAATTTTTTCTTTAACTCGGCTTAATTCGGATTTTTCGATTCAAATTATTTTTTTGTTGTTAATAAAATTCCAAATTTTTATACAAATAAAATTAATTAAAATAAGAAGATTGAGAGTAAATATAAAAGAATAGTCACATAAAATCATCACAGTAAATTTGTTTGTGATTAAAATTGTAATCTTTTCAAATTGAACGAAAAATAAAATAGAATTTTTTTTCACATTTATACGGTTTTAATGATTAATTTAAATTTATTTATTAATATTTTTACCTTACTAGGTGATGATACAATATCATTGTTAAAATAACCTTTTATCTCTTGTGCATCAATTTTCCATAAAAGTCCTTCAATTTCTAATTCAATTTTCCTTTTTCTATAAATACTCATTGTTATAACACCAGCACAAAATAATATTAATGCTAAAACACCGGCAGCAATCATTGATGTTATATGTGTATCATCTTTTGGGCAAAGTTCATTCATAAAACCACATGATGGTTGATCAAATGGTTTATCTGGACCAGGCCAATCAATACGTACTGATGCATTTCTTATTTTATATTCCTACAAAAGTTTACAATTTTATTTATTACTTTAAAAAAATATTAATTCTTAAAATAAACTTACAAATTACAAAAAATTTTGATTAAAGAATATTTTTAAAAGAAAAATATTAGGAACAAAACAAAGAGAAAGAAAAAGAAAGAGAGAAAAAAAGATCAAGTATAAACAAAAACAAAAATACGACGACTCACTCACTGGGAAATTGTATCCTTGTTGAAAATATGCAACTGGTATCATATGTAAATTACAGGTAAAATTATCTGGCGTTAAATAATTATGTACTGGTTTTAATGATAAAACAGAAAAATTCCCTTCTGAATCACCATTTTCATCGATTTTTATTGTTGCACCTGTCACACCTAAAGAAAATAAAAATAACATTTAGTTGTTTATGTAAAATTATGATGAACGAGTTCATTTAAATGTAATGTTGGAAAAAGTCACCTACAACTCCATTACAAGTCACACAAATTCATCATTTTTCTTACGTAAATTTTTGTTTCAAATTAATGGTGACGAGATACACGACAATATTATATACAAATATTAATTACTTACTTTTGTAAGTACGATTTTTAATTATTGTTTCAATAATTTTTGTACCATTACTGGCAATTTTATGAATAATTTCATCAGTTAAAGGTTGTTCTGATCCACGTAATAATTCATCTAATGCCCATGCATAAAGTTTAACTGAATCATATAGGTATGCAGCATAAATTGAGATAAACTAAAAATGGAGGAAAACATTTTTTTTTGACAAAGAAAAGGCAAAAACAATTTATTTGTATAAAACAAAAAGAAAATTTTGGAAATAATGAAAAAAAAAAGAAAATAGAACAAATACAAACCTTTATAAATGTAATTCCTTTTTTACTAAAAATTCCTGGTGTTGCAAAATTAAATGGCTCTTTACTATTATAATCTCTAACTCTTTTTGTAAAATTTTCATAATTTTCAGCTGGTGGTGTTGAGACAATAACTAATAAACTTTTTGCTCTCTTTTCAAAATTATCAATTTCATTGCATGAACTTAATTTTGTTATTTGATCTGTTGTCCATAAATATTTGTATGCTTCTCTTACAGAATATGTCATCATATCAACAAATATAACTAAATATTCACCTTTATCAAATAATTGTGCAGCTTCCATTGATATCATCATATCAATTAATGAATTAGCTGCACCAAGAAATACATATATTCTTGTACGATTCATTGTATTTTGAATTATCTGGAATAACAAATAAAGTTAAAATAATTATACAAAAATTTATAGTAACACAGTGTAACTTAATTGTATAACAAATAAACATCCAATTATCAACCCGTAAATTTTCAATTTGTTTTATCATCACGTTATAATTCCACTAATTCCCTCAAGCTTTTGAACAAATAATAAAGAATTTTGTAAAAACATTATTTTTAAGTGAAAACAATTTTTTTTTGTCTTTTTTATTAATAATTAATAGTTCTGTAAAATTCTCAAGAAATCTTTAAGAATTTTGAAGAAGAACGACTTCTTTTGATTGTTAAAAAAAAGTTAATGCCAAATTGATTTGGTATAATTGGTTTGTAATAAAAAAATACAAGATACAAACAAGAAAAACATTAAATTTAAGCTTGAATAAAAAAGAGGCATTTTAGTTAACTTTGAAAATCTTTAAATTTGAGCCGAAACTAATTTGTGAGATTTGTTTCTCGTGAGAGATAATTAATTTAGGCTAAAAAGCATATGCAAGTTGATGAAGAGTCTACTTTAAAAATAGTAGGTCTCTTAGTACTACTAATAGCCTTATTAGTTGATATTAAATAATATTAAATAATAATAAATTAAAATACAAATAAAAATACAAATATCAAAGGCTGAAGGCTAAAGAACTAAAAATGTATTTAAAAATTACCTGATACCAAGATCCACTTCGGCAACACCCTAACCTATTTTCACAGCATCTATTATGATCAATAACTTTTACACAATGATTAATTGTCATTTTTTTTTTGCTCGCCTGTTCTTTAAGTGATTTTGCAACATTTGTCCAAACTTCTTCGTGTATAATTGAAAATGTTTTCCATTCATAATAATAAAGTAGTGAAATTACAGATTTTGTCACCTGAAAAAATTTTTGTCATAAAGAAAAATTCAAATAAATAAATAATGAAAATTGTTAAATTTTTATGATTTTGTGATAATTGTTTTTATAGGTAAATTCTTCTTAAATTGTTTATTAAATTGTAAATAAATTTACTTAAAAAACCACTAATGTGCTCTATCTCTTCGTTTTGAAATTTGTAACTGAACTAACTAAATTAATCAATTTTCTTATTTTTTTTTCCTGAGAAAAATTATTGATGAGAGTAGAAATATTTTTTTTATTGATTGAAGGAGGAAAATATACTCGTTAATCACAAATAGTTCATATTAGAAAAGTTTAAAAAATTTAAAGTTTCCAAATTATTGATTTCCAGTAGACTAGAAGTAGAATAGACCAAAGCAATGTAAGAAAAGTAACATAAGTGAAGGATTTTTTATATTAAAGAATTATTTAAAACATTAACAACGGTAAACTCAAATTTTTGTTCTTTTTTTTTTGTTTCCCCAGAGAAATTTATTTTAAATTCTATTTAAAAAAAAAATTTATTGTGTCTGTATTTAGGCAAACCAAAATTAACAGTACTTTGAGTGAATTTAAATATAAATAATAGTTGCCCCGAGATTTAGGCTTCAACTATTTATTAAATAAAGTAATTATTTTAATTTCTAAAGTGTCGAATTCGCTAATATTATGAGTGAATAATCTATGAGTTATTGATATCACAGAAACATATATAGTTAGGGGATTATTAGACGATCTCTTATATATGCTATGCACATAATGATTTCCATAAAATTACAATGTACTTGGAAACTACATTTTATAATTATTAATTTCAATGTACGTGGAACCTACATTGTATTATATTAATTAATTATAATAGTAATTTTAAAATAATGTGTGTCTGACAGAATATCACTCGGAATCAAGTTTATTTATAAGATGGGATTAATAAATAAGTTAAAATTAGGAAATAGCATAGAGTCCGAAACGACATAGATATTTCTGATTCACAGAGAATCGTGGAAGTTAGTAAAAGTTAGTGACGAGAGTTAGTCACAGAAATTAATCAGACGACGTTAGTCTGAACTAAGTACAAGAATTAAGCACGAAAACATTTGTAACATTTAAAAGTTTATATTAAGTTTAAATTTGTTAAATTATAAGTTAATAATAAATTTAATAATTAAACGAAAATTCTACGTTTTTCATTAAAATAACTCAAATGCCTTTAAATCCTTAATTTGAATCACAAATCAGTGATTCTTCATTCGAAAGGAAAAAGCTCAACAAATTGGCGAAGCCGACAGTATTCAAATAAGGTATCGAAGGACAAATAATTTAATTTTTTACAATCGAATTTCCTTCGTAAAAGGTCGATTGCAAAATTAAATTTTTTTTTTAAATATACGCACAAATTAATCGAGGCATCATCACCAATTTTTATTCAGAATAATAAATCCCTTCGTACGGGTTCAAATCGTGAAATAAGTTTAGTGTGAACAAAGTTTAATGTAGTGGTCAAAATAATTTCGGCTAACTTCGACCACTAAAAGAAGAAATAGTTTTGTGAGAGAGAAGGTTAAAAGTATAACTAAGGCAGAAAAGTGAAACAAAAGTGTTGAAAAAAAAAGATGAAAACACAAAATTACTAGTAGATACAGGTGCTGACGTAAGCACCAAATTAAAAAACTTAAAAGAAATCATAAAAATTAATACAAAAGAGAAAATAATCATTAGCGGGGTAAACGGTTATAAAAATGGGACTATAGGTACAGTATCAGGAAAAATAATGCTGGAAAATAAAATGGATTGTAACTTTCATGTAACAAAAGATGCTGTAGGTTTAGAAGCAGATAGAATTTTAGGTAGAAAATTTTTGTGGGGCCATACGGTCATAGCTGGAGTAAACGGTAAGCTTAGGTTCCCTCGAACGGAACCCATCAACCAAGAAATAGAACATTTGCCTAACACCTTAACGGAATCTATTGTAAAAATTTCAATTCAGAAGAGATGTTGTGTGACTCAGAAGAGATCATGCCAGGTGTGTTTATAGGTAATTCATTGGTTAGACCTAAGGCTCAAGAGATTAACATTAGCATCATCAACATAAATAATAGACAACTATAATTGAAATAAACCTCACCTCGTTTTATTAAAATATCAAATAATATAAATAATCAATTATAACATCAAATATATAAAATTGCATAAATTGCATATAAAAAATTTGAAGTAATTACGAATTGTCCAAATTAAGTTAATAATGCAAGAATTAAACGTAGGTTTTAAATAAACAAAGTTAATGTTAGGAAAGAGCAGAACTGCAACATCAACAATTGATTACCCATATATCGGTCAAAATTATATTTCAAAATAATTATTGAACAAGGAAATTGAAATAATTGAACTAAATTTAATTAAACAAAGAAATAATAATTGGACTAAATTTAACTAAAGTATGAATACGTGACTGGGGAAATTGCCAAGACTATTTGGGGATATTAAAGAATAAATTAAATTAATTAACTAAATTAATTAATTAATTAATTAATTAATTAAATTAAATTAAAGAATAAAGATGATGTATTTTTGACTAAATCAATAAATAGTTCTGATTCACAGAGAATAAAGAAGTTAGCCTAAAGTAACTAACGAGTTAGTACTCATTAGTAAGTCACTTATAGCCGTATACACCAAGGCGGATAATACGTTATTCGAGTAAAATAACAAAATTTGGTATGCATCAATGCGTATTAAACAATATTTAAACCTATATTTAATCCGAGTATTTCTTTTTTTTATAAAAAATATAAATTTACATAAAAAAGGAAGAATAAAATAAAGTGTTACCTGTGAAACTGGAGGCTCTGTTCTTGCGAATGTTGGTATAGAAGATGCCATATGGTCAGAACATTTCTGTAAAGAATACGAAAATATTTTGAATAAAAAATATAGCCTTATAACCCTTTAAGGGTTAAAAAATAAATAACAAATACAAGAAACAAAAAACATACAAAGGGGCAGCATGAACACATACGGATTACTGCAAGATATATCATATAGAGTAGATGAACAATGATCAACCTCACATTATGGGGTTGGAAGAAGCAATCAACTGGGTATGTTACGCAGTGAAAAAAGCGAATATACGCAGAGACAAAAGAGAAGGACATAAATCTGCTGATGGAAACACTGGCAGAAATTGATATGGCTGTTTGGCTCAAGATGGATATGAGTGAGAGTGTACTTTTAACAAAGCCGGGAAAGAGTATATCCTAAGTGTTTTAGACTTCCGCCCTTTCTCCTAAAAACACTCGAAAGACCCATAATGGAACAAGTATCCATGCAGGCAGCATGAAACAGCATAATCAGGCTTTTTTAGACATTGAAAGAGCTTTTGATAAGATGAGTTTCAAAGTCATGAATCAAGCAGCAAGAAGGCATATAGTGTGTGATACTGTTAGTAGACGGCTATCAAATATGGTAAGCAATCGGCATGTCAAGATAGCGATGGACAATGATGATATTGTAGCCTCTTTGGGTAAAGAAGGTCCACAAGAAAGAGTGCTATCGCTTTTATTATAGAGCATGGTAGTGAATAACCTCCTTGGCAGGCTAAATGACTCAGGTTTTTTGACGGAGGGATATGCTGATGATATTTGTATCATTCTAAACTGGTCATGTGAAAAAACCCTCAGGGAGTTATTGCAATCAGCATTTAAAATAATTGAGAAGTCGTCAGAGAAACCGGTTTACTTGTTAATCTGAGCAAAACAACTGTTGTTCTTTTTACACGTAGAAAGTAAACAAAATGACAACACTGAAAGTATTTGGAGGAGACTTAACGGTGAGGGAAGAAGTTATGTATCTTAGAGTCATTTTGGATAGGAAGCTTAATTGGAACTAACACTTAGATGAGCGTATCATAAAGGCCACCCGCACCTTTTGGCAGTGTAGATTATTCGAGCAACATTAGGTCTAACACCAACAGTTCTAATGTGGATGTTAAGGCAATAATACTCAGAATTGGGTATGTCAGTTCATTACATTACACCGAAATTAATTTTTGGCAGTAAGATACAGGTCAAAATAAACCTGATAAGTCGGTCCAGTTCTAACATATCGCTCTTCACAAATAGTTCCAGGATGGATAGTCTATCGGGTGCTGGGTAATATTGTTTTGAATAAAATCTGCTGTATTGTGTTGTATGTATTGCTCATCATATTTAATATGTAATGTTAATGGTGATGATGACGACGATGATAAGAATGATGATGACAAATTTGCCGTTTTTCAATAACATTAAAACAATGAATAATTGGAATGATTCATATAAAGACGATCATTCAATCAAGAACAAAATGAAAATGTAATCACTAATAAAGTTACAAATTCTTTTGGAAAGTATTATTTTTGTCATTGTTAAAATAATAATAAATAATTCTAATTTAAGAAAACTTACATAAGAGATCATCGGAATATTACGACTTTGTGAGATAATTGATTCAACATGACATGGTCCTTCTGGTCCAAAAAATGATGAGATACCATCACATATCATTTCCGTAATTGCTTTTGTTGCTAATACTGTATCACCTTTAGTATCATTCCATCTAAGTTCTAATGTCACATTTGGTAGCAGATTTTCATCATTGTTTATCTAATGAAATAAAAACAAAAGAAAAGTAAAAAGTTATTTTTGATAAAAAAAAATCAAAAAGAAAAAAAAATTACCTCTTCTAATGCCATTGTTAATGCACCAGATATATCCTTACCCTGTCTATTCTTAAGATCACCTTTGATTGCAGTTAAATAACCCACAGTTAATACAGTTTTTTTATATTTAGCCCCGAGAAGTAACGGTCCATTTATAACTGCCGCCACCGAGACCAGAAGGAACAGATAAAAGGGCCAACGCGTCATAGTTCCTTAGAACAGGGCCGATCCGTTAGATTGAACAATATGTACCTGCTGAATAAAAGAGAACAAAAAAATTATAATAAATTTTTTTAATGATTTCTATAAACAATTCTTGCAATCTTGTATTTTCTATGTCAAATAATGCGTTACATTTTGTTCACTTAGCAAGAGTTCCTATTTGAATCACAAAAATCAGATGTAAATTGGTTGTATGTTCAATTCTTTAGGTAATGTTTAGCACAATTGTAATCCCACTGTATAGGGGCCAGAACCTTCTCTACAATTGCGCTGTAAATAATAACTCTTTAATTGTTATTTTCAGACTGATTTTATTCTAAATAAATTTTGGTTTATATACACAAAAAATTATTATAGAGCATTTAAAGAAAATAAGATTAATTAATTAAAATCTCATAAGAATTCTTTTCATATATATTTTTGTGCATATTATATGAGATATTAAAAAACTATTATTTAAAGATTATCTTAAAAGAATTCTTAAGATATCAATTTTATGCATAATTGTATACATCATACATCTAATGGTGGCAATTCGATATGCCTGGACCTTGGGTTTACATTGCAGCGTTTATATCTTCGGTTCATAACTGATGATCAGATAAAACTGGGTCCATTATGTTTACTTGAATAAATAATAAAAATAATAGTAACGGAATAAAAGCTCTAATCCTGAACCTCAATTTATTTAATATTAATTTCTTTAAGAAATAATTATGAAATGAAATTACCGTATCCTACACAAACAAGTATTGTATTTAATATTCTTGTTTTCAGAGTTTTCTCTTTTTGAAATAAATTAAGAAATAATATTTTGTAACTTAATGGGTCGTGGCTTTATTTCTTTTCTATTTCCATTTCTGTACAATGCAGAACAAAAAAATATGAATTTTATTGAAAAAATTTCTGCTTACAGAATTTTATCCAAATAAATTTATTAAAAAATTGAAATAAAATAATTTATTTCTTCTTAAATAATAATAATAATAAAAATTGATAAGAAAAATTTAATAGGGTTTTTTTAAATGTCATTATAAACTTGCCATTATTTTATTTTATTTTTTATTATAACAGATTTTCGTTTCTTCATTTTCATTAAAAAAAAATGAGTAAAAAATAAAGAAAGAAAGGGCGAAAATTCATCAAAAACAAAATAAAGAAAAACTTAACAAATGGACGCAAAGATGTTGATAAAAACAATATGGGCGTTAATAATTCTGTTAATTTAACACACGCAAATTAATGTTTTATAAAAAACAACATATAAATTAAAAAGTATCAATTGTTTTTTTGTGTTTTCTGTGTTTCCTCTTTTTGTGTTTTGTGTTTTGTTTTGAATAAAATGTGCAGTATTGTGTTGTATGTATTGCTCATCATATTTAATAATGTTGATGATGATGATAATGATAACAATGATGATGACAAATTATCTGTCAGTTTTTTCAATTGAAATTAAACAATAGATTAATGCAATGATTCATATAAACACGATCATTGAATCCAGAACAAAATAATGTAATCACTAATCACTAATAAAACCACAACTTCATTTGTATGACTTTTCACATTGTAATAATAATAATACATAATTTTAATTTAAGAAAAATTACATAAGAGATCATTGGAATATTACGACTTTGTGAGACAATTGATTTAACATGACATGGTCCTTCTGGTCCAAAAAATGATGATATACCATCACATATCATTTCCGTAATTGCTTTTGTTGCTAATACTGTATCACCTTTAGTATCATTCCATCTAAGTTCTAATGTTACATTTGGTAGCAGATTTTCAACATTGTTTATCTAATGAAATAAAAACAAAAAGAAAAGTAAAAAATTATTTTTGATAAAAAAAAACCAAAAAGAAAAAGAAATTTCTCTTCTAATGCCATTGTTAATGCACCAGATATAGCATTACCCTGTTTATTCTTAATTGATTACAGTTAAACAACCAACAGTTAATACATTTTTTTTATATTTAGCCCCGAGAATAACCGGGCCATTTATAACTGCCGCCACGCAGACCAGAAGGAACAGATAAAAGGGCCAACGCGTCATAGTTCCAGGGCCGATCCGCTATACTCCACTGAATAATATGTACCTGCTGAATAAAAGAAGTATTTTCAATGTCAGATAATGCCTTACATTTTGTTAACTTATTTAAATCACAAGCATCAGATGTAAGGAATTGGTTGCAATTCTTTAGGTAAATTATTTATTTGTTTATTTTTTAATATGGTACAAAAACAGAAACAAATATTCCACAACAATGTACGCCATTTTAATATTTAATGATGATGACTTAGAACTAAACCTTGTTAATTAAACAATCTAAAAAAGAACAACCAGTATAATAAATTAAAAATAAAGTAAAATTAAGTTATAGATATACAATTATAAAAGCTAAAAATACAATTAAAATATAATAAAACAACTAAAGCAACGAATAAATTAAATAAATTATGAAAAAAAAAAAGTTAAACACAAACCCAAGTGTCAAAAATGGTATTTAATTATACAATTTAATATAAAGCTAACTACAACCGGCAAGAACAGTAAACATGATTCAAAACAAAAATAAATAAATATAAATAATTAGACCATCAGTTACTTTTTTTCAATACATTAGTTACAAATCTAACAAAATCTGGAAATTTTACAAGAATTAACTTCTCACTGTTAACAACATTATTAAAAATAGATAAAAGATGATTCATTGGAGAGTGGAGTCCAACATTAGTTTTTGAAAAAATTAAATTAAAATATCTGGAATTATTTAGTGATCGTTTCGGACGTTCAGATTTATTATATTTAAAATAGTTTTCAAAAGTTGAGCAATCAATATTGTTATTAAAAACCTTATAAAGAAAAATTAAATCATTTTGATCTCTCCTTAACTTTAACGTTACATAATTCGAAAGTAACTATATTTTATCATCTGATTTAAATAATTCAATTCATTCACTCTAATGCTATTTGGAATAAGGCCACGGATATATAAACAACGGAAAAATAATTTTTGGATCCTCTCAAATTTATTGATCTGAATCAAGTATTTTGGATTCCAAATTGGTATCCCATATTCCAAATTACTTCTTACAAGCGAATAGGACAAAAGTAACATAGTTTTTAAATTTTTAAATTTTTTCACAATTCTAAGTATAAAACCCAAAATACCATAAGCTTTCCTAGTAATCTTATTAATATATCTCTTAAAAGATAAATAAGAATAGAAAGTAATTCCTAAACCATTAAATTCATAGACTCTTTTTAATTTATTAGCACTCAAATAATAATGATAAGGAACACCGCTATTAATATTACAATTCTTATTTTGCGTAAAAGATAAGAAAACGCATTTACTTAGATTAAGCTTCAGTTTATTAATTGTGCAAGATTCACATAATTTATTCAGATCAAATTGCAAATTCACCACATCGCTACTATTTTTAATAACGCTTCAAATTTTAAGATCATCGGCGTATAAAGCCGCTTTACAGAATTTTAAGTTTTCTAAAATATCATTAAGAAATAAAATAAAAAGAATAGGTCCAATATGGCTACTACTAGAAATTGTACCATATATATTTACATATATAATTCTATATCTTCAATAAAACACATTATCCAACTTAACAAAGCACCCTGTATGCCACTTTCGATTAATTTATTTTCCAGATACTTTATCAAAAGCTTTGGAAAAATCTGTATAAATAACATCAGCCTGCAATTTTTTGTCTATGGCTTCATGCAATGTTTGTGAATATGTTAATAGGTTGGTAGTAGCATAACGCTGTTTAGCAAAACCATGTTGCTCTTTTATAATAATGGGTGTAATGAAGTTAGTCAACTGATCAGAAACAACATGTTCAAATACTTTAACAATATGAGTATTTAGTAATTCCTCTATAGTTATTTACATCATTCAAAGAACCTTTCTTATGAATCGGTACAGTAAAAGCAGATTTTCAAATGTCAGGAAATATACCTTGTATTAATGACATTTCAAAGATGGTAGACAACGGAATAGTCAAAGGAGATTAGCATTTTTTTTAAAAATTGGAGGGATTGCATCTGGTCCAGCAGAACCATTAATGTCCAAATTATTCAAATATTTTAGTACTAAAATTCCAGATATTTCAGTATTGCTCAATGATACATTTGAATTTAATGGAATAGACGAATTTCCCAATGAAGTTAACTTATCCCTATTATTATTTTTTTCAAACACAGATTCAAAAATTTTTGCAAATGTATTAACAATACTAATTGGATCATTGACTCAGGAATGCACAAAATTTCAGAAATGTTACTCTATGTTTTCAAATTAAAAATTGTTGTATTTGTATTTCAATTTTTTATTAACCTAGTACATCAACGACTAAGGTTATTAGTAACTAGGAGACCTACTATTTTTGAGGTGGGTTCTGAACCACCTAGCATCTGCACATGCATTTTTAATTCGATTCGGCGCATTGCCAGCTCTTAGGAAAACATGCAAATTTCCTAAGAAGAATCGTTCGGTTAAAACCTTATCCTGCACACCGGCCGGAGGGTCATAGATGTTATTAATCATTGCCCACTACTTTATGTATGTTTAGTACATAATTAGCCGAATGAAAAATTCCATCCCGCCTCGGTCGAGATTCGAACTCGGTACCTCCCGCTCCAAACGTCAGCATGTTGCCATGTTGCCACCTTGGTTTATGATTTATCGTTCATATTTCGCTTTATTACCCAAATCATATTCAGTTAACGCAACGAATTTATCATAATCATGCTTAATACGCTTCTTAAGTTTAATTCTATAGTTAGAATACATTTCATAATCAAAAGAGTTACCATAAACATCATATTTACTTTTAATTCTTTTTTTTTTTATATAAATTTATTGCAGATAAATTATTTTCAGATAATTATTTATTTTTCAGATAAAATGTCATAATTAATTCTATTAAAATTTCTTTTATTTTTGTTTCGATCTTTATTTATAATCTTCAACATCAATTGCAGGGTGATATAAGTCAATTTTAGTAAGAGGAGTATAATTTTCATTAACAATAATATTATCATTAAAATTAGAAAAAATTAGATCTAGAGTAACATTATTAAAAATTTTCACCCAATTATGTTGATATAACGAACAAAATTCCAACGTATTTAATAAAGACCTTGCATTAATTGAATTATTGTGCAATTGACTATTAAACAAGTTAGGTATATTATAATCTCCAACAATAAAGAATTTATCAGAAGAATTGTTAATAATAACATTTAAGTGAGAAGCAAAAACGTCAGAAGGACATAATGGAATCACGTATATACAACAGACTTGATATAAAATATTAGTAAGCAAATAAAGTGTAATCCATAAGTCTTCATTTTCACTAAACAAACTATTTTTTAATGATACATTATTACAAAAACTTTTTCTTACAGCTATTGAAACAGCACCTCCTTTAATTTTAATTTCAGACACACGATCACGTCGAAATACTAGATAGTCATTATTAAAAAACTCCTCACTTAATATTGATGGAATTAACTACTCTGTGAGACATATAATATCATAATCAGCTGCTAGAACGTTAATTTTAAATTCAACTGTTTTTGATCGTAAACCTCGACAATTTTGATAATAAATATTACACTTGTTATTCATACTTCGTCAAACATAGAAAAGCAATGGGTGATTAATAATATTATAACTTCTCAAAGTCATTTTCACTTTTTATTAAAACAATTTTGGACGTATCAGTACGACGTCAAAAAATTGATCCGTTCTTTGTCCACACATACTTAATTTTATCGTTGCCATTATTTATATTATGTTCTTTTATGAAATTTTTTTAATTTTTATAGGATAGAACCATTTTGCAATGTCAAATGTTCATTTACATAAAAACGAGAATTATTACCTTCAAACCCGAGAGCAGATAACTTTAAACCCGTTCTATTCTTTTTACAATGGGAAAGAAATCTCAATTGTTTATACTTATTGTTAAATTTACATATTATTTTTTTTGGATTATCATTATTTTTAAACTTTTGCACGGGATAATTAATTACAATGGATATGGTTTATAATACTATATGGTTTATAATATTAATCAGGTGTTCTTTAGAAATTATTGGAATACCTGTTAATTCGACGTTATTTCATCTCGACTTTTGTTCAATACTTTCGTCTCAACATTATTTATTTTTATTTTCAAATCTTCACTTTCTTTAATAGCACAATCATACAATAACAATTTTTTTCAAATTCTTCAATTTTTCTCTGATATGTCATTAACTTTTTCATAGTAATAATAAGCTCCTCATGGTATAATTTCATATTATGCAAATCGCTTATGTCGTCACTTGTAACTGAACATTATATTATTACAAATTGAGTTAATTTGGTCTTTAATATTATCTGACCCAACTTGATTAGCTTTGTTACTAGGAGAATTCTTAATATTAAGACCAACCGAGTTCCTAATTTTACTTTTACATTTCTCACAAGGCCATCCAACATTGTTTGCTATGAGCACATTTAACTCTTCAATTTTTAAGCCCACACATTTCGAGTGCAAACAAAGAGAACAATTACAGCATTGAAGACCAGGATTTCTAACATCCGTTACACCTTTTCCACATTTGTTGCACAATTTTACCATTATATATTATATATTATATATTATACATTATATATTATATATCACAATATTATCAAATACAGAAACTAAAAATACTAAAAATAATATAACAAAATAATCAAAAGTATCAAAACTAATTATTAAATTACATTACTCTAAATAAAAACAAATATTAAAACAGTTTAATTAATTATATTTTATTAAATTAGGATTTAAATTTACGGAAATTGTTATTTTCAGACCAATTTTATTATAAATAAATGATTACCATATAAAGATATTCTGAAAAAGTCGATTCATCCTTGCTAAATTGATCATCTTTTTCTGTCAATTTTTAATCTTATTTAATTTATTGTGTGATTTTGACATTTGATCACCAAAATTGTAACCAAAACCGTTTTTTTCACTTGATATTAAAGTTTTAAAGTTACGAACCCCTGTTGGTTATTTAACTGAAATTAAGGGATATATCTTGTGAATTAACAATGCAATTAATTTCTTTACCATTAAGTAAATTATTAATGGATCCCTTGTAGCAGTTAGTACTTCTAGATTATTGAAGGCTTGAAGACATTCTCTTGTTGTGTCGAGCGTATGCCGTAATCCAACTGCAGATTCGAGATAGATATGGTTGGCGTAACAAAGAATCTAGGTGTGTTGTTACTAGTACCCTTTTTTTGATACCTGTTGAGCAATAATTCCCAGACAGAGTTGTAGTTACTAACTGTTGTTATTGTGTATTAGTTTTTTGTAAATGCGATCCATTCATGATATTTTCCTGATGGATGCATAACTGATGTTCTGATGACTGCCCCTTGAAGATATGATGCATTTATTATCGAGTTCTTGTTGTAGCGAAATTACCGCTTCATCATAAAGATCGTCGATATTTTCAAATTCTTGGTTTTTGAAATAATTTGTTTGTTCTATTTTATAATTATCAACACAATAGATGATTGTCTCATGTGTGTTGGAGAAATTTGGCCATAACTTTTGAATCCGATTTTAGTTTTTGTTTGAAGTCAAGCATTATCTTATATGCTTGACTGTGTTCGTTGTTCTTGAAATAGTTATGATTATCATCCGTGAAAAGAAAATACTCTTTTATTTGAGAATCGCGGGTGTCAAATTCTTTCCAAATTTCATCCAGCCTCTGCAGTTTATCTTCATAATAGCCGGGTTTGGCTTTTCTGCTTTGTCCGGCTTTTGAGTAGTTCGTCTTCATTTTGGTCATGCTGGCGACCAAAGCTAGTTGTTGTTTGACGCTCTCTTCCATTTTTAATGTGGCGGTCTTCTTTTTAATGCAGAATTATGTGAGAATTGAGAAGCAAGTTATTAATTCTGATTCCAAAAAAGGCCAGAGTATTGCTCTGCCAAAATGACAATCTTTGTTTAAATTTTTGAATGGAAAATATTACTCAGATTCCATAACGGGCCAGAATATTCTTCTGCTGAGTAATATTTTATATGACAAAGGTTTAAGAAATGAAATTGCAAAGTTTTCCTGGTGTTGTTCTTCGTACAGTCAGTATATACTTGATCTGATTTGTAAGATCAGAGATTTAAGCGTCTTCAAGTTGTTGTTGTAGTTGATATTGTTCTGCTTAGGCTCGAAGGACCATGTTCAATCTGCGTTGTTGTTAGATTGAGAAATTTATGTAGAATCTGTTGTTGTTCGAGTCCGAGTTGTAAAGTTAGTTAAAGTCTCTATACATATAATACTTTTAATTTATATTTTACTTTTTTATTTATTTTAAGTTTAAAATAATTACAACTTTATTTTTTAAGCTTTGGTAAAACCAATCTAGATTGCTCTAAACCTGTGTATCAGGTCACTGGTAACTTATTGTTGATACTGACAATGTTGCTGACTGATTAATTGCTAACTAAGCAAGTTGAAATATTGAAAATATAAAATTGTTACTAACAATGATGTTATTTGAAATAATACAAAAGGTGAATAAAATGCTAAATAAACAAAGTCTTTCTTAATATTAAAATGAAATTAAAAGTAATTTTTATATTATATAAAATTAATAAATAAAGAAATAAATTTATATTAAACTGCTGAATAGACAAATATATTCTTAATATTAAAAATAATTTTAGTATTGGAAATACAGCGGTGGATAAAATGCAAAATTAGCAAATATCTTCTTAATATTAAAAATAAATTTAATATTGACTTAATTTTAATATATTATGATGAGTTTATAATGCAGGTTAATTTTCTGTAATTGGATTGAACATTATGTTTGATTTTCCGTAAAATAAAAATCCAGCAAAAAAATTTATAACATTTCAGCAGTCAAAACCAATTCGCTTCATATTTTTAACAGAGGTAAAATTTAACAGAAGCTGAATACCGATTTAGGCATTAATGTTATTTTCAAAATATTATTTTGAAATGTTATTTAACAGTAACTGTAACATAACAGAATCTGAATTGGGCCATATAGCTCTTTTTGGAAAATGGAAACAAATTGTATTTGTTGATTTTGCTGAGAAATCATCTCTAAGATGAAAATAATTAATAAAGAATATCTTATTAAACTGATGGAACTCAACACAATAAACATGGAACTAAGTTTAGTTTTTAATCTTTCTAATGATCATATTCAGGTACAAGAAAATGGGTAATTCAAGCAAAAATAATAGAATATTATAATAATATTATATAGAATATTATAATACTATAATAATATTAATAATTATTTAAAAAGAACAAATATTGTTAATATATTATCCAGCAAAATTTTTAACAGAAAGATCAAGTGTACAAATGAAACATTGGAGACAAAAATGATTAAAACTTACATTAATTGTAGAACTCATATAAAATTAAAAAAACTAAATAATATGTTATTTAAAAATAAATTTTTAAATAAATTTAATGAATATAATTGTAAGTTACAAGTTGGAACATGTTATTAAGTGTTCTGTGAATATCCATAATTGTAATAACGCAAAGTTTTCAAGTGAAAATGATTTATTTTATTGCATAAAAGTGTAAAAGATAAAACATTTTGAATATAACCCCAAATTTCAAACATTCAAAATCCATTTATCGTTCATATTTTTATGAAATATGTTTCATTATAATTGTTGTGATCTATTTTATTTCTGTTTTTAGTAAACTATAATCTTGATAATAATTCCGTTTTATTGTGTCTAAAATATATGTTTAAACTTTGTGTGATTTGACATTGAATTAATATCAAGGACAATATTTTGATATTTCCAGTAAATATTTTCTTCATTTTTTTTTTAAATTCTTAACTTTTTACTTTTCTTTTGTTTTTATTTCATTAGATAAACAATGATGAAAATCTGCTACCAAATGTAACATTAGAACTTAGATGGAATGATACTAGAGGTGATACAGTATTAGCAATAAAAGCAATTACGGAAATGATATGTGATGGTATATCATCATTTTTTGGACCAGAAGGACCATGTCATGTTAAATCAATTATCTCACAAAGTCGTAATATTCCAATGATCTGTAATTTTTTCTTAAATTAAAATTATGTATTATTATTATTACAATGTGAAAAGTCATACAAATGAAGTTGTGGTTTTATTAGTGATTAGTGATTACATTATTTTGTTCTGGATTCAATGATCGTGTTTATATGAATCATTGCATTAATCTATTGTTTAATTTCAATTGAAAAAACTGACAGATAATTTGTCATCATCATTGTTATCATTATCATCATCATCAACATTATTAAATATGATGAGCAATACATACAACACAATACTGCACATTTTATTCAAAACAAAACACAAAACACAAAAAGAGGAAACACAGAAAACACAAAAAAACAATTGATACTTTTTAATTTATATGTTGTTTTTCATAAAACATTAATTTGCGTGTGTTAAATTAACAGAATTATTAACGCCCATATTGTTTTTATCAACATCTTTGCGTCCATTTGTTAAGTTTTTCTTTATTTTGTTTTTGATCAATTTTCGCCCTTTCTTTCTTTATTTTTTACTCATTTTTTTTTTAATGAAAATGAAGAAACGAAAATCTGTTATAATAAAAAATAAAATAAAATAATGGCAAGTTTCTAATGACATTTAAAAAAACCCTATTAAATTTTTCTGATCAATTTTTATTATTATTATTTAAGAAGAAATAAATTATTTTATTTCAATTTTTTAATTAATTTATTTGGATAAAATTCTGTAAGCAGAAATTTTTTCAATAAAATACATATTTTTTTGTTCTGAATTGTACAGAAATCGAAATAGAAAAGAATATAAAGCCAAGACCCATTAGGTTACAAAATATTATTTGTTAATGATTTATTTATATTAAAGAGAAAATTCTGAAAACAAGAAAATTAAATATAATAATTTATTGTGTAGGATACGGTAATTTCATTACATAATTTTTTTTTTATGAAATTAATATTAATTAAAATTGATTGAAGATCGTTATTATTGTTATTATTATTATTATTATTATTATTATTATCTGATGTTCCTGAGTTAAATAAGAACAAAATGTAAGACATAATCTGACATAGAAAATACATGATACTTATGAACTCAAAGTCCAACAGAACATACAATTCTACGTAAATTGACGTTGTTATCTATTATTATCTAACAAACAATTTAAGTTTCAGGTTCAAACTGAGAGGACCTACGAAATATCTACTATTGAATTAATGATCCTAATTATAGGAACAACTGTTTAATTCAATCTTTTCGTCTGCCTTAAATTCTTTGATTTAAATGTTTATACAAGACACATTTAAAAAGTTTCACTGATAACTTTATATTTTCAAAGATTTCTCTTTTCATCCCCTATCTCCCCCTTAATCTTTAATTTATTTTGCATTCTACCCCATTGCAAGTGATCTGCTATTTTAACGTAATTTTTTAATGTGAAACACATATTTATGTTCACAACTTATGTTCGGATGAATATAAAAGAACAATACTCGACGTTATAAAAATAAAGTTTTTATTTTCTTTTATAATTAAACAAGGCGACTTTTTCACCTATTTGTATTTACGACCGCGTTTGGGTGATTTTACAGTTAAAAAAGTTACAGAATACTAACCTTCATTATAAAAAATTATGTACAATATTCAGAAATCTTTAGCTGTAGACAGAATATACGTTAAAACATATATTATTAATTAATTGATTAACGTATTTGTTTTAAACATATTTTTTATTTTTCATGTTAAAGAATTAATATCCATAAATCAACACAGTTTTCCCAAAACGCTCAACATCCACTAATCTTGCAGAATCTTCTCATTTCATATTCTTTCTAATGTAGAAAATGATGTGCAAGTGGTTGTGGTGTACACGGATTTTAGTAAAGCATTTGAAAGAATAAACATAAAGATTTTAGTGAAAAAGTTTTCTGACTTAGGAGTTTATGGAAACTTGTTGAACTGGATAATGTCTTATTTAACCAATAGAAAGCAATTCGTAAAGATTCACGATTCGAAATCTGATTTAAAAAATGTTTACTCGGGTGTACTTCAACGGTCCATCTTGGACCGTTTTTATTAACGACATTCGTAAAGCAAATTGTCTCTTATATGCAAATGATTTAAAACTTTTTTGAAAAATATGCAGTTTCAATGATGCTCTTAGATTACAAAAAGATCTGGATTCGTTGAGCTATTGGTGCTCAGTAAATCGTTTAGATCTTAACTTGAATAAATGCAAATTTATTTCGTTTACAAGAAAAACTGTTCCAGTTTCATTTAACTATTCAATGAGACATCAGAGAAATTAAACGTAATGAGAGATCTAGGTATTCTGTTTGATTCTAAACTTACATTTATCATTATAATTTAATTATTTCAAAGTCTTGTAAAATGCTAGGCTTCATCAACAGAGTTACTAATGAATTACGTGGAGCTTCTACCTTTCGGTTACTTTATCTAACTTTAGTCTCTACTAGAATATGCCTGCATTATATGGTCTCCGTCTTATAAAATTCACATTTTGCGTATTGAGGTTGTACAAAAAAGATTTCCTATGAGGAGGCAAGGTTTAACTGATACCATACCATCATATTGGGAAAGGTGTGAAGCCTTTAATATTGACTTACTATTAGAAAATCAGTATATTTTTTTTCCTTCTTATGACTTTTAATATTTTTCTTTCTTTTGATCTTAAATAAACACTTTCTAAGAAAACAATACAATTTAATTAGAAAAAAAAAACAAATTAAATAATTAAATTGGTTCAACACCAAGAAAAAATGGTAGCAACACACTGTGAAAAAGGAAAGATAATTATTTGGACCTCAAGTAGGATACCACGTACCTGTACTTGAGCCAACAAATATACAAACCCAACGATCCAAGCACTGCTGTCCAGCCAAGGAGCTTATTGAGATGTGTTTTTAATTCCTCTTCTTCCTTTATTGCGTGCAATTCTTTTTTTTCCTTGTTGATTTTTCTTTTTGTTTCTGCACTCTCTAATTACTTTACTTTTCTTCTATTATAATTCTCTTTTTATTTAAAAAAAAATATTTATTCTTTATTTTCTTCTTTCTTTCTCTGTTTTTATTTTAATTCACTGTATTCTTTTTTTTTTCATTTTTACAATCAAATATAAACCCACACCGATCGCCAAAATTCAAAAATTCCTGACAACCCGTCCCAAAATTTTTCTCGGTTCTCTCCTTTTCTTCACTTTCCACTTCTATATATTAGGAAGTGATTTGATTTAATTTTACTTTCTTATTTTTAGTTATTATTTATCGAAGAAAAATACGGAAAACTGCCCCAAGCGTAGCACTCAAAATCCATTCATACAAAACCACACGTTACAAGCAGTAGTATGAAGAGGAATATCACTACGATCGTCTTTTTCAGAACTAAACTTCTCAATTACAAATTGAACCATTTCAATTTTTCCAGAAAAAACAGTCCGATGCAAAAGTGATGCAGAAGATTTCTCATTTTCAGTAAAAAATTTAAATAATTGATCGTGATATGGTCTTTCTACACAATTTATTAAGCATTTCATATTTTCTGTATTTTTTTTAATTGGTGCATAATAAGCTGATGTCTTATGATGTTTCTAAATAATTAATAAAATATTGTAGAACTTCATCATTACCACATTTAGAAGCGGAATGAATTATATTATTATGAGAATTTATTAATTCTGTATCTTTTTCTTTTAAAAAACATTTAATTAGAAAGTAACCCGTTTTAGCAACTAAATTCAATAGAGTTTTATTTATCCGATTTATATTCGTACCTTCATTAACTAAATATTTAACAACATCTAAATTACCACTACGAACATACCATATAAAATATTTTCCTGTAAGTAATTTTTTTGAACATTAGCATTTACATCGAATCGATTTTTAACAAAATATTCGAATATCTCTAAATTTCCAGCAGGAGCAACTCCATAAAATGGATTTGAATCATTCGAGTTTTGTGCACAAATATTGAGACGTTTTTTTATCAAAATTTCTTTTCATAACACAGATTTAATAATGTTTGTTCAGAATTAAAAATTTTATTTTCTTTACAATCTATTTCCTCAAATGAAAGTTCATCACCATTACCTCCTACTTGTAGAATTGATTCAGCTGCTTTCCAATTATTAAATATTTCAGGATAAATGAGATAACTCCATCCGAATATTTTGTCTGGAAGATTAATGTTTTCTATTAACGAAATATTTTCTGAATTTAATAAAACTTCAATGATTCCAATAAAATTATAAGAAAGTGCCAAATGAAGTCCTGATCTACCTCCTTCATCAACACAATTCATTAATTTAGTTTTATTTGTAGATTGGGAATCCAATAGTAAGTAACGAACTTCCATTATATATTATTGCCTGATGCAGTTCATATTTATTATTCTCAATCTTAGCCTAAATAATTATAGAATCGAAGAAATTACGAATTATGCTATTTTCTTCCATAAAAATAATTTCACTTGTGAAAGATTTGACTTTATCACAATTATTCCCAATTATCAGCAACCAAAGTGCAACAAAATATTCAGCATAAGATTTATGAACAAATATTGGTATATTATCAATAATTCGATCAATAAATCCAATTTTATCCTTACCCTCTTTTATTTCTGTTAATAAATTACTAACATCTGGAATTATGTTAGAGACATTCTCATCAAATAATGCATGCAAAGCTAATATTTTATGATTTTCTAAAAAAATTGCTTTTGCATGTCTGGAACATTTCTATTAATTGATGGCTTCCCTAAGAATTTTATCAAATTTTTTACTAATAAAATGTTCATACAAATTAATTAACTTACATCGAACTTATATGTTGATAAGTCACTTTATAATGAGAACTTAATTCATCGAATCCATCAAATAAAAAAAAAAGAAAAAAAAAAAAAAAAGAAAAAAAGAAGAAATTATATATTATTTATTTATGGATTAGTTATGTAATAAGAAAATGAAGAATAACAAAAATTGTAATGATGTATATAATAAATAATAGTATGAGCTTGGGCCAAACCGTATGGTCAGCCCATAGGTATTTACATATTGTATAATATAATTTAAAAAATGTTGATTATAATGGTATTTTTAATAAAAAAGTTTACAAAAAAAGAATCCATCAAATAATAGAACGATTTTATGATCGTTATAAAACTCACTAAATAATTCTTTTTCAAACAAAGTTAAACCTTTTGCTTGATCATTACCTTCTTCAATTTTATTTAAAACCGCACACGAATAAATGAATTTTTGTTAATTTTTGCTGTGTTAATTTTTTTTTCGTCTCAAATTCTGAATTTTGTAGAAAAATCAACTAAGTTAATTCTTAAAATCCATAAAAATGGATCTGTTTCTTTTGTATTTATTACTAATTGTGTTGATTAACCGGTCCCTAGTTCAGCAACAATAATAACCAAGTGATCACAAGGATTATTATTTACTGGATTATGTACGGATGGTTCAGGATCAGGCTCATCAAATATCCGAATCATCAGAATTAATGAAAACATTTTCGTCACGTAATTTTGACAAATTCCCAAAAAACTGTTGCCATTTAAGTTTCGCGTTTTCCGTTTTAAACCAATGAATATTTATTTCTATTGTTATATTTACTGCAAAGTGTTTTAAACTGATCCCCATTATGAATATCCGTAGAACATTGTAGAATATCCTGTTGAGAATTTGATTCTGAAATCTGCTTTTCGGAAACTATGAAAAACTTGCCAGCTTCTTTCAGACTTAATGTCACGAAAGAATTTTCTTTTAATATAATAATTCTGAACTTATCCTAATTCAATTACTTCATTACCAATTTTTATTTCATCACTTATAAGTTTAGATAAAACAGGTTCAATCAATAAAACTATAAAAAATTTCTTGAATTAATGACCCCAATTTAATACATTTTTGTAAAAAAATTTCTCATGACTCATTTCCGAAATCAATGAAATTAATTTGTTCATCTTGGTATTCTTTATATTTGCCAATTGAAACTTTACTAGATTTGTTTTCTGTAATAGTAATTATTATTAGTAATTATTAATAGTTTCATTTATGATTTGTTATGGAAAAAGATGGAATTTTTTCCACAAACTCGGTTAATTAAAACAAATATATATATATAATAGTTAAAAAATAACCATTTATTGTTTTTTAAATTTACAAGACGACGTTTCGGAGGATCTCTCTTTACCTAATCATTTGAGAAAAAAAAAATAAACATAACAAAAAATAGTAAATAGGCCAATAAGATTACACACAAAAATTTGTTAACTTACAATTGCAAATATAAATAAATAAATAATAGGTCAAAATGATGAAAAAATTAATATCACAGACAATGAAAACTTATTATTAGTCAATTTAAATTTTAAAATTTATGTAACTCATCAAAATTTTGAAATCATTGTGATAAATGAAACCTGTTCTTGCCTACTTATATTGAAGTATTAATTTCTGGATGATTCTTATTATCTCTGAATGTTAATTGCAAAAGGTCAAAAGAAAGTTCTATTAAATTTAATTTGAGTGAATGATGAAACATAACTTTTGTAGAAGGTTCCTGAGCTGCCTTTGTTGCTAATCTGAGAGTAAATTCTTTGTAAAATGTCCACATCAGTTCGGAAATTCATTGAAGTTTTTTTTGAAATTATTAATGAATAACATTTGCATAATGGACCTTTTTTTAAAATTATTGTTCAGATTGTAGGGTTTTATAAATCAAAAGAATGACCTGTTTCTAGTGTATGTTGTATTGCTGTTGCTGCTGTGGCATTCGTTCTGATATATCTATTAATATAATCGGATTTATGCTGCGCTATTATATTTTTGAGTTTTTGTGACGTCATTCCCACATATTGCCCTTACATTGAATACTATATATTACATTATTCTTATCTCCTTTCTTTTACCAACCAATGTGGGTGCATGGCAACATGTTGCCGTTTGGAGCGGTATGTACCGGAATCGAATCACGACCGTGGCGGGATGGAATTTTTCATTCGGCTAATTATGTACTAAACACACATAAGTAGTGGACAATGTTTTGTATACATCTATGACCCTCTGGTCGGTGTGCAGGAGAAGGTTTTAACCGAACGATTCTTCTTAGGAAATCTGCATGTTTTGCGCCGAATTGAATTAAAAATTGCATGTGCAGATGCTAGGTTGTTCAGAACACCCAGCTCAAAAATAGTAGGTCTCAAGGGTGAATATAATCGAAAGGTTGTTTGCCCGTGTAAAATAAATAAATTAAATAACTATTTCTTCTTTCTTTAATGGATCTTTGTTGGTTTTGCAAATTCAGTTTAAATTTTTCATAGTTTTGAAACCGATACATAAACTGTCATCATTATATGTCAAAAGTTATATATATATTAACTAATTGATATAATAGCATAATTTAGGTTTTTTTTCCATTAACAAAGTTTACAAAAATTTTCCTACATATTGTTCTTTAAAAACAATAATTAATTTTTATTTATTATATTATATTATTATATTATATTTTTTATTTCTCAAAAAACAACAAATAAAATAATTAAATAAACAGTTTGAGGAAATTTTTTGTCAGTTTTGTTAGTGTTTTCCTTTTAATTTTATTGTCAACATTTCTTGTTGAATAAATAATTTTTTTGTTTACAATAACACTTTTTACTTTTATCTCTAATGTGTGTGTGTGTATATATATGTATATAAATCTTAATACAATAAATCATTTATTATTTATGAAAGAAGAATAAATGAGAAATTATTGTGCAAAGTTTATAGAAGAAAACCAAAATTAGGACAATTAATAAGAAAATTATAATACTCGTTATGGTGAAGAAGAAAATAACTATTATTAAAAAATAAAAAAAAAATTTATTCATGGTTGTTCGATTTTAATCAATTGTATATTAAAATTCTTTCTATAATTTTGTAATTTAAGTAAAAATTAAAAACAGTATGAGAAATTAAAAGATGATAGATCAAAGTGCGTATTTTCCTCGCAATGATATTGATGAAAGATACAAAAATAAAAATGTAAAGTACGTCTTTCCTGGAGATAATATTTTATATTTTATGTTTTGATTTCTTTTTTTTTTGTGAGGTTCGAATTTTTTTCAAATATAAGGCGCTTTCTATTCACCTGATTTATGCCGGTATCATAACCAAGATTATCGACGGTTTTTGTAGCGTTGCAGTTTTTTTGCTATTTTTTTGCCTGGTCTTTTTCTTGCCATTTTCTTGCTCATTATTTTAAATTTTAACGTTATTTTTTCTAAAAAATTATTTAATAAAATTAAAATATAAAAAATTTATTCAATTCTTCCATATTAATATTGTACGAATTAAAATAAATTTTTGAAATATTAAATTCGATTAAATAATAATTAAAAATAAAAATATTAAATTAAAAACATAACTGAAAAATAGTTAAATTTTTAAATATAAGAACAATTATATTTATTTTAATATATAAACAAAATTTATTGTTCACAAACACGACAAAAAAATTATTATTGAGTTTCAAATTTAACCGCTCTTTGAAAAATATTTTAGAAAAGAACAGAATATTTTTTTTCAATGAAAGTAAAAGAGAAAACTACATTGCGATGGTGCATACGGTCTTCAAAATATGCGCCATTTTAGAATTACCTCCAGCGTTTTTGGCTCATTATTCAATCAAACAAGCATATGAGCAAAAAACGCATAGAAAGATGGTAGATGATTTTTGCATGAGTAGAGAGGGACAGGAATAACAAAAAAACTGCAACGCAACAAAAACCTCAGATAATCTTGGTTATGATACCGGCATTACTGATATCATATCGGTTCTACAATTTAGCAAAATATCACATTTTTTGGTCTAAATATCAGTTCAGCCATTGTGATTTAAGCAATTACTGTTCTATTGGCAAGTGAAGTGATATGTTTTTTTGACGTTTATATTAATTTAACATTTATATTTGTGAAAAGAAAATAAAATATTATTTGAAATGGATTTTGAAAATTATTTTAAAATTAAGTAATAAAGATTTTCACTAAAAAATTAAAAATTAATATAATTTCAAAAAGTATGTGGTTATATGCAACTGATCATATAGTTTTTTTATATCAGTAAATCGGTTCCACAGTTGCTCAAATTTCAGTTCAGTGTCTACTGATATTACCAATAGAACAGTATTTATCACTTCAACATATCAGTTAAAGTGAAAAATATCAGTAAATCAGGTCAATAGAAAGGCCCTATAAACACAGATAGAGAAATTCAAAAATAAAAATGGTTGATGCAGCAAAATTTTCTTATCGGTAATGATCTATAGTTTATATTGCTTCGTCGTAATCGACTAAGCCTTGTAATGGAAAATTTTCAAATTCAACTTTTTTTATTTTTAAAAGACACAATTAAAAGAAAATTTCCAAAAAAATTTTTTTCTCACATAGAATGACCCTAGGGCAACTTATTTTTACTAACAAAAGGTCAAATTGGTGGTTATTGCAACTTTTATCCCCAAAAAAGGGGTCAAAAAAAATCCTGTCAGTCCGGACTCCGTCCGCCGGACTCCGTATGTTAACACGATAACTCAAAAACGCGTGAAGTGATTTCAATAAAATTTTGGGATTAGTATTATTTTGGTCCCCAATAGAACCCTATTGATTTGGGGTGTGATCGGGGCACGGGGTGGAGCACCCCCCATACAATTGTTTTGGAAAAAATTAGATTCCCGAGAATTGCAACAACTGATTGCAATGAAATTTTGGGATTAGTATTTTATTGGTCCATCATAGAACCATATTGATTTTAGGGGGGATCGGGGCACGGGGTGGAGCACCGCCCATACAATTGTTTTGGAAAAAATCAGATTCCCGAGGATTGCAACAACTGATTGGAATGAAATTTTGGGATTAGTATTTTATTGGTCCATCATAGAACCATATTGATTTTAGGGGGGATCGGAGCACGGGGTGGAGCACCCCCATACAATTGTTTTAGAAAAAATCAGATTCCCGAGAATTGCAACAACTGATTGCAATGAAATTTTGGGATTAGTATTTTATTGGTCCATCATAGAGCCATATTGATTTTAGGGGGGATCGGAACACGTGGTGGAGCACCCCCATATAATTTTTTTTTATTATATTAAATGACATCGCATAAAATTTTGATTTTTGTTTATTTTTTTTTCAGACACAAATAACTATTTTATTATATTTTTTTTTTATAAAATTCTTTAATATTATTAGATTCTTCATTTTTTATTTTTCTCTTGTATTATATAGTTATAATTTTATATTTTTTTTTTTTTGTTTTTTTTTTTACATCTTCGAACAAAAGTTCGATCAAGTCCCGCGTATAAGGAAAATGTTGTGCACTTTGAATGTTTCTGTTTTTATGAAATTCCAGGACTGCAGTCCGTATTCCGTTATTTAAAAGTTGAAAGCTATAAGCCATACAAAAATATCGCCCCTTCTTTGAGGTATTGTTAATAGCTTACAATTTATAAATAAATTTTCCTTGACGATTAGGAAGAAACAAATTTTCTTTATAAAAAAATATTTCAGAAAAATTTCATGAAATTTAAAAAAAAATTTATTCCATGAAATTTTAAATCACTAATAAATATAAAACCGACCAAGGTGGTAGCATGGCAACGTGCTTGCGTTTGGAGCGGGAGGTTACCGAGTTCGAATCTCAACCCGAGGGCGGGGATGGAATTTTTCATTCGGCTAATTATGTACTAAACACACATATGTAGTGGGCAATGCTTAATAACATCTATGACCCTCTGGTTGGTGTGCAGGATAAGGTTTAAACCGAACGATTCTTTTTAGAAAATTTGCATGTTTCCTAAAGAGCAATCAATGTGCCGAATCAGGATTAAGAACGCATCTGCAGATGCTATGTGGTTCAGAATCCACCTCAAAAATAGTAGGTCTCGTCCCGATTTGACTTAATTAGGGTTTTCCAGGTAGTCTGGTTGCTCGGTGTGAAAAAGTGGACGTTAAATAAAACAAGTACAAACAGAGAGAATAAATATAAAACCAAAATAAGAAAATTTGTAAAGAAAATCATTAGAAATACATAAATAAAGAATTCATCAATTTATCTTTCTTTATTTATTCATGCGGTGATTGATTGAGTTAATTTGACCTTTGGATTTTTATTATTTTATCATATTTAATTTATCATTTTTTTCACATAAAATATTAATGAGCCGGAGTCATTTAAAAGACTTTGGCAATGAACAAAATTTGTCAGTTAATTTTTAGTTTTTGTCTTGGAAAATTTTACGGTTTAGATTGTTTAAGAAAATAGTTAATAGAAAATGATAAATTTTGTGCTTTATGCAAATCTTTTTGTACAATTTCAACAATATTTTTCATCACCTTCAATTAATATTATATTCTCAAGTGAAGATCAAAGTCGTAAGAAATATAAAAAAATTTTTTTTATTGAAATTTTCAGTTTTCTATATTTCTATATTTTAGTTTCTGAAAATTTCACATTGGACGATTTAATTTTAATTCATCGTTGGATACAAACTAATCATAATATTTACATATCATGTCTGGATCTTGATAATAATAAAACACAAATAAAATTGAAAGAGAAAAATTTTTATTTAACATCAACTCGTCCCTTATTTATTTTACTGTTATCAGATGTGAAAATTTTAGAGACAAATTTTTTAAAAATTTTACCAAAAATAAAAACGTCAAAATGGCTGATTTTTTTAAATAAAAATTTTACAGAAACTTTATACCAGTACAATATACCATTTAATAGTGAAGTGTTTACAATGCAATTTCTAAATAAAAATGAAACAATTAAAATTTATGAAATTTATCAGTTACGTGCTTTTGAAAAATCTATTATTAATTTATTTGGAACATTTAATGAAGAAACAGGATTAAATTTATTTCATAAACGGCCTTTATTAAGCTTACGTCGAAATGATTTGCAGTTAAGTATTAAAAGTTCTCGTAATAAATAAATTTCATTTTCTTTGATTTTATTTCATTTCTAAAACAAGAAAAGATATTTTTTTGAAGTGGAGGCGTAAATAAAACGTAATTATTAAAATAAATCTAATTATATTGCTTCGTCGTAATCGACTAAGCCTTGTAATGGAAAATTTACAAATTCAACTTTTTTTATTTTTAAAAAACACAATTAAAAGAAAATTTCCAAAAAATTTTTTTTCTCACATAGAATGACCCTAGGGCAACTTATTTTTACTAACAAAAGGTCAAATTGGTGGTTATTGCAACTTTTATCCCCAAAAAAGGGGTCAAAAAAATCCTGTCAGTCCGGACTCCGTCCGCCGGACTCCGTATGTTAACACGATAACTCAAAAACGCGTGAAGGGATTTCAATAAAATTTTGGAATTATTATTGATTTGGTCCCCAATAGAACCCTATTGATTTGGGGTGTGATTGGGGTACGGGGTGGACCACCCCCCATACAAATGTTTTGGAAAAAATCAGTTTTTCGAGGATTGCGACAACGGATTGCAATGAAATTTTGGGATTAGTATTTTATTGGTCCATCATAGAACCGTATTGATTTTAGGGGGGATCGGGGTACGGGGTGGAGCACCCCCCATACAATTGTTTTGGAAAAAATCAGTTTCCCGAGGATTGCAACAACTGATTGCAATGAAATTTTCGGATTAGTATTTTATTGGTCCATCATAGAACCATATTGATTTTAGGGGGGATCGGGGGACGGGGTGGAGCACCCCCCATACAAATTTTTAAGAAAATACAGTTTTTTAAGAACATGTGAACGGATTGCAATGAAATTTTGGGATTAGTATTTTATTGGTCCATCATAGAACCATATTAATTTTAGGGGGGATCGGGGGACGGGGTGGAGCACCCCCCATACGAATTTTTTGGAAAATACAGTTTTTTAAGAACATGTGAACGGATTGCAATGAAATTTTGGGATTAGTATTTTATTGTTCCATCATAGAACCATATTGATTTTAGGGGGGATCGGGGCACGGTGTGGAGCACCCCCATACACATTTTTTGTAAAATACAGTTTTTTAAGAACATGTGAACGGATTGCAATGAAATTTTGGGATTAGTATTTTATTGGTCCATCATAGAACCATATTAATTTTAGGGGGGATCGGGGGACGGGGTGGAGCACCCCCCATACTAATTTTTTGGAAAATACAGTTTTTTAAGAACATGTGAACGGATTGCAATGAAATTTTGGGATTAGTATTTTATTGTTCCATCATAGAACCATATTGATTTTAGGGGGGATCGGGGGACGGGGTGGAGCACCCTCCATACAAATTTTTAAGAAAATACAGTTTTTTAAGAACATGTGAACGGATTGCAATGAAATTTTGGGATTAGTATTTTTTTGGTCCATCATAGAACCATATTGATTTTAGGGGGGATCGGGGCACGGTGTGGAGCACCCCCATACACATTTTTTGGAAAATACAGTTTTTTAAGAACATGTGAACGGATTTCAATGAAATTTTGGGATTAGTATTTTATTGTTCCATCATAGAACCATATTAATTTTAGGGGGGATCGGGGGACGGGGTGAAGCACCTCCATATAATTTTTTTTTATTATATTAAATGACAATACTATCGCATAAATTTCGACGAAGCATACAGCCATACTTGCCTGTCGTTTTTTTGATTATAAATCTGTAAAAAATTGATTACCAGTTTGAAAAGCCCCAAAAAATTTCTATAGAACAAAATTTTTATAAATTTACTATAACATTTTGAAACTGAAAATATTTTTACCTCATAAATAGAGGTCACAATATTACCACCACAATATTAGAAGCTTATCCATCTGTATTATTAGACAACAATGACAATCCAAAAAAAATTCTAGGAGGTTATTTTGGTATAATTTGGAAAATTTTACATCAAGAAATGAATTTTGGATTAAATTTAACAATTCCTCCCGACCATGGATGGGGTTCAAATGAAGGTAGAAAATACAATTTAAATGATTCCAATTTTTCACTTGATGCCAAAATGAATTTTTCGCAGGTAACGGAAAATGGAATGGAATGGTGGGCCAGCTAATGAGAGGAGAAGCAGATGTTGGTGTTGCTGATTTTTCAATGACTGCAGCACGACTAAATGTTGTTGATTTTTCTCAACCATTCATGAACTCTAGGTTTAAATTCGCATGAAATTGATTAATAATAATATTTTGTTACAAAAAGTTTTCATACAAAACAATTTCAAATTTTTAATCTAGACAAGCATTTTTTGTTCGTCGCCCAGATTCATATGAAGTACGGTGGGATGGAATATTTGAACCTTTTATTAAGGATGTTTGGTTTTCAATTGTATTCTCAATTATATTAATACCAACAATTATAACAATTTTTAATTATAAAAGAAAACAACGTTCTTCAATTGGTGATTATTATTTAGAAGTATTTCAAATATATTGTCAACAAGGAATGTCCGAATTACCAAAAGGATCTATTATAAATGCATTCTACATATTTTTATACAATTGCAGTATGTTAATTGTTGTTGCATATTCAGCAGCACTTATCAGTTTTTTAACATTTTTAACTTTTAAACTGCCATTTAATAGTATGGACACATTTTATACAGCAAATTCACATAAATTAATTGTGGTACAAAAATCATCTAAATGGAGCTTTTTTCACGTAAATCATTTTTATTATAAAACTGTTGTAATTAATAATCAAATATTTTTCATTTAGGATGCTACAAATCCTCTTTTACAGAAAATATATAAACAACAAATTGATATGAAAAATTTACCAGCAACATACAATGATGGTGTTTTACAGCTATGTCGACCACAAAAGTAAAATTTAACTTATAACTTCTTTTAAAAATGGTTCTTTAATAATTTTTAGTAGCGTTTTATTGAAATTATGTGAAAAATAGAGATAAATGTGGGAGTACAACAGTTTTTATAAAATGAACTCAGTATACATACAGAATCAACAAGTAAATTAACTAAATAACTAAAGTAAGAAGTTTCTGTAAGAAGTGTTAAATAGTTACAAAGACAATTGAAAGACTTGAATTCAAAGAACTGTATCGGTTTATAACACAACAGTATTTTAATATTATTATTACTTAACAAAATGAATAATTGATTGAGTTTATGTCGTTATCCAACTGTGTGGATATTTTCCAATTGAAATTTAATTGAATTCATTTTTGTATTTTCCAGATATTCATTATTTGCATTACAATTTCCATCAGAAATATTAGCAAATAAACAACAATTATGTACAATCGAAATGATTCCTGTTGGTTATTATGAAAGTTTGGCAATAATAACACAACAGTCTTCTCCATATTTGGATCTCATAAATTTTAAGTATAGTCTCTTTTATTTAATTGAATAATTTATTAAATACATTTTTATTACAAGAAGTAAGTATTTGAATTTATTGATTTTTTTTTTGTTTTAGTTTACATTTATTACGTGAATACGGCATAATAAGCCGAGTAAAACAAAAAGAGTTTCCTGCAAAAACTCTTAAAGAAAAAAGCCAATTTGATAGTGTGCAATTAGGTGCATTATTACCAATGATTTATGGACTTTTATTTGTAATTGGTTTATCGTTGGTAATATTATTGATTGAACTTTTAATATATAATTTTAACAAACAAATGAAACGAAAATTTTTACGTTTTAATAAAATTATTTATAAACCAAATAATATGAAAGCATTTTCAGAAATCAATAATAGATCAAAAAAAAGGAATAAATATTTATATTAAGCTCTATTCTAAAAATTATATTAATAATAATTATGATATAATTATGATATATTTAGTTTTAAGAAAATGCAATAATTTAATGCTACATATCATAAATGAGTTATTAGCTCACGATGTATGTATTTACTATTCTAAGGCCGTGTCCGAATGTTTCCCTTGCACTACTTCCTAAACTCGATTCTATTCTATTTCGAAAACTAGCACTCGATGCTGTCCGGAAGTCTCACTTGTTCGATCTTATTCCGAAGCTAATTTCACTCTGTTCAAAAGATAATATTTTAACTTCACTCTCCTCCGCATAATTATACTTCTTTCCCGTAAAATAAGACTGAAATATAATTCCCCGCAAATTTATTATTTTTCTTATGTCATCAGAAGTTACTGAAAAAATTGGTTATGTTAAATTATAAAAAAATCTTTTAAATAATATTGAAATTATTTATATAATATTACTACTTACATTTAAGTTTTTCTTTTTCCATTATTATTAATTTTTGCAACTTTTTTTTAATTTTTTAATCAAGTTTAGGGAGCTAGTGTAGTCGTGAGCACACTCGTTCATTTGACATATTTTAGTGCGAAGTTTAGTAATCGAGGGAAACTTTCGGACGGTTTTCGAATAATTTAGTAAGAAGTTTAGATTTTAGGGAAACATTCGGACGCAGCCTAAGTAAAATAAATAAATAAAATTAAAAAAAATGAAATAAAAAAAAAAAATGCTACAATTTAATGCTGCACTTAGTTCAACTACTTAGAAAAATAAATATTAGTTTATTTTTATTACTAGGAAAAATATATTTTATATCACAATTACACGCGAAATACACAATCACAATTTTTTTGGTTATAAATAAATTTAAAAAAAATTGCAAAACTTGTAATGTGAATTATTTCCTATATAAATTTTACAACTCATTAGATAATGATGCAAAATAATGATGACAATTTTATATGTGTAAGAATAGCTCCAAATTCATATTAATTGTCCAATTAAATTGCATCTTCATTAGTATTGAATAAAGAATACAAATTCATCTCTTAATATAATATGTTATTAAATTTAATAATTGGAGTATACCGAATCGTATATTTTTTTCTTTATCATTTAGAAACAATATTCATCAACTGTTTGTTTAAATAACGCATGTACTAAAATAATTTCTGTTAAACTAAATATATTATAATTTTTCAAATTGTATTCCAATTGATTGTATAAATGTCATTATATGGTTATGAATGTATTGCAATCTAAAAACGAAACATGGCTTAACGTCTTATTACCAAATCAATGTAATTCAGTTTACTATATGGTCGACGTTTTTTTATATCATTCTAGAAAACGTAAATTTTCTAATGTAATCCAAAGCCCCCATTTAACTTTCAGAAGAAACCGAAATACTGATACTTTACTTAAAACGAATGAAATACAATTATTAAAAAATTTAGAAAATCGATACTCTTCTCTTAAGATTTGATTTCATTAAAGGAAAAGTGCTACCCTTTTTATAAGGAAAGAAACTTTTTCGATTCATAAATTTTGCTTTATTAAAACAATAATAATTTTCTGTTTTGTATAAACATTATAACAAACCCAAAAAAACACAATCTATATTATTAAGAATTGTGATCAATAAAATGAAAAAGGGTGGGTTGATTTGACACTGATATAACAAGATCAATCGAGACAAGAAAGTTTACCGTGTTTGATATTTAAATAAAAAATAATGGAAAATTTTATAAGAAAAAAAGGCTTCTTAATGATTTTTTAAAATATCATAAAATTAGCGTATATATCGAATATTGATTGATTATGGATCTCAAACTAAGTGGAAATTGGTTTGAATACATTAATATCTGTAATCTGTAACATCAGTGATTATTTATTGTTCAAAAGCAGAAAGAAAAAAGATCTGGCAAAGACCACTTCATATAAGAAACAAGAGGTTAGATTAGATGATTTCAAATAAGGAATTACACGTAATAAAAAAAAAGTTTTATTACCAATTTTTTCAAAATTAAAAATTAAATAAAAGAAGTTATAGGTATCGTAAAATTTAATTAAAATTATACCATAATTCAATAATGATTTTCAAGACCACACACAATACACACCGAGAAAAGATATGATAAGTATATAATTGCAATTATCATAATATTATATCCATAATCATATTTTATGTTATTATCATAAATTATGATAACCTCTAACATATTATCATATGCAGCAATTTATCATAATGTTATGAAATCTGCAATCATTTTTGAAAGATGATTACAGAAATCATAAAGATTTATAATATTATGATGACAAATACCAAATTTTATGTTTTTCAATATCATAATACTTATCATAGTTTGAATGATACATTTCATTTTATTATAATACGTTAATCGTTAAAATAATCTAATCAGCAATATTATATTTTTTAATTATGTTTTTTCATGTTTTAACTGAGAATGATAATTGTTAAAATAATATGAGAATCAATATCATATATTCAACGGTAATTTTTTAAGTTAAAATAATATGATATGATATTCACAATTATATTTGTGAAAAGTTATCATATTTACTTATCATATATGTTTTCTCCAGTCCGGTGTCCCTAACTGAATGTTTTATTTAAAAGAGTTAAGTATTGAACATATAGGGTCTGACCATAGCTAGAACAAACTAATACATATAAACCTCGAGGAACAAATTCACCTCATGGAAGAACAAATTAACCTTAACGAATAGATCGTCAAGTTGATATTTCTTTGTTCGAAAATGGGAGGTACGATCTTTTGACCAGGAAAAATTACCTCCTTCGGTAAATTTGTTCGATTTTCGTCGAAAATATTGACGAATTTATCACGTGACATTTTTGTTGATATTTTTATTTATTACAATTAAAAGTACAGTGGCCAAAATAATTAAAATATTAATTAAAATTTTAGTAATATTAAAATGAATAATTAGGGATACAAGCAAAATAAATGCAATTATTATTATTTATAATTAATTATTAACATCATTCGATGTTTAGTGACTAAATATTGAATTTAAATTATGGTTTTTTTTATTAGGATGTTAGTTCAGACATGTTGGAAAAAATTATTAATTTTATTCAAGATAAGCCATTTTTATATAATTGTCGAGTCCAAAACAATAATCCGATAAAAGGATAAAAATTACTAAATCTCTAAATATTATTTATAATAATATTAAATAATAATTTATATTTGTATTTTTGACTTCACTTGTACACAAAATTTCTTTCGTCAACTTTAAAATTTTGACATTTCATATTCAACACAAGAGTATTGTATACTCACTCACACAAACAAGAAAATATTAAATGAAACGATATATTTCATCAAAAATGCACCTGAGGTTCAAAAATTGTTGTTCCTATAGTCTTTTTATATGCTCCTGCTGTTCTTGCTATGGTCGGGCGGATATAGAAGATGGTGACGCGATTTTCATCGAAACAATTTTAAAAATAGTTGAATATATGAAAATCCATAGGAGCGATTGTTTGTCGGGCGATAAAATCACCGAACTCAAAGTTGAACAACTTTCTACTTTCGAATTTATGGAAACAAGTACCTTTTTCTTATTTATAATATTCATTTAATATTAAATGAATTAAGAATTAATTAAACAAAAAATTAATTTCTTTGTTTTATTGAATCTTATATTATTTATTAGAACTAAACTGCCCCAGAGTTTAGAAAAAACCACAAAACTCCATTTTAAGCAAAATTATTTTACAGAGATGTAATTTCTAAAACAAAATATTAAACATCAAAAATACAATCGGCTGATAGAAATCGCTTCGATGTGTTCAACCGGCGACATCGAAGTTCAGTGATGAAGAGCGATAGTGATGCGATATCGATCACCGTACAATCGGATCGATGTGTTCCAGGCTTTAGTTTAAGTAGATGACCACTTATTTTACGGTGGATAGTCAAGTTTTTGTAATTCGAAGTAAAGGTAATATATTTTATAGAAATATGTATAGATATTAATTAGAGCTAGGAAGTTTATACCATAAGAAACGCAAAATCTGCCCTTAAATAAACCAAATAAATATGCCGTTTTATTAATACTATATTGATCGGTGTAAACCATTATTCATTACACTGTAATGAATTTGATTATAATGAACACAATAACATAATGAAACATCGTGGAATAATAAAACCACAGTGCTCACTATGTATTTGACGATTTTCATACTCAAATTATATTCACAAAAAATGCTAATTTTTATTCCCTAAACAATTCAAAAAAAATAATAGAAGCAGGGAAGATTAGTAGTGAAATCATTACATCCGAATATGTAGAAAATCATTTTTTAGTTTGTCTCTTCAGCAATGAATTACATGACTATAACGATTCATTTTCAATTAATTCATATCACATACAACGATGTACGCAAACTTCATGCATTCGAAGTTTCCAAATTAGTAGGAGAGTCATTTAACAAATTCTAGAATTTGAAATCTATATCTGTAGTTCTGAAGATTGACGACCTATCCGCAATATATTTAACAAGTTAAAGTTGAACTTACTAAAGAAAGTATTTGTATATATTTTTCTAAATGACAATATATTTTTTAAATACAATTTTTATGATTATTAATTAATTTCTAAAATATATAAGAAAATTTGCAGTCAAACAAATCCGAAAAGTTTCTTTAAGTGATTTTACTAAAAAAATTTACTTTAAAAATCAAATCCGATATTACATATATTTTAAATGAAAGTGGCAAAAAACAATTCTCAAATAAACTGGCTTTGATTAATTTGACACGTTTCAAAAACCTATTAATTGCGGTTGTATTACAATGAAATAATTTGTCTGATTAGCTAAAATATAATTATTCGATAATATAGGTAATTAAATATTATATAAAATAAAAAAAAATAAGAAAAAAGAAAAAGATAACAAAGTTGTTTGTGTCAAATTCTTAAATATACTGTCTGATTTCTGATAAACAAAATTTTATTACAAGCCTCCGTGGCGCAATTGGTTAGCGCGTTCGGCTGTTAACCGAAAGGTTGGTGGTTCAAGTCCACCCGGTGGCGATTGATTTTTTTACTTTACCTACCGTACAACAAAAGTATTGGAAATATTTATGTATGCGAATTTTACAACAACAAAATACACTGAAAAAAAAAAAAATATATATATATATATATATATATATTATATGCAAGAAATATATTGAATAATTTTTTTTTGTAATGATATGAGTCATTTTCTGCTACTACGTTTTTACAACAACAAAATACACTGAAAAAAGTGGCGGTAAAATTTCATGATAACAACAACAAAATACACTAAAATTTTGATCCCACTCCCAAAGTGAGCCAGAACCATCCACTTCTATCTACTTGATTTAATTATTATTAATTCATTTTTGTTTTGGTTTTACATTTTAATTATTCCATGAATGTTTTAAGAAATACCATTTTCACACTTACAAGATCTCAATGTATATAATAATACTAACTTTTGTAGGAACTTAATTTCACATAAATAAGAAGAACTGTTTAATGCCACTGGAAATATTTCAATGATTCCAGAAGAACTAAACTTAAATGGACCAAATTTTCGTTATTTCTGTAAGTTTGATTGTTAAAGAAAGAATATTAAAAGTCTCAGTAAATATGTTAATTAAGTTCAGTTTCAAAGACTTAAAATCACCATAACATTTTATGATCGATTTCTTCAAAGTTTCCCCCTTTTGGATCAGCTGTATCATATTATTGTTTTTGATGTTTATGATTTGTGTGTTTGCTTCTGTAGAACCTAAATCACTTTGACATTTACCAATAATTTTATTTAAATTATTTCTTTCCGCCATTGTATAATATATTCTTAGAAATTGAATTTGGCTCCAAAGATATCGCGTTAAATCTAACCAATAGGAGAAGAAGAACTTGAAAGTTTTTAAAATACATTTCCCATTATTTGATTGATTATTTGGACGAACTTTTATTATCAAAAATAAGTGATTTGAATTGTTAACTTAGACTGAAATTTTGATGGAGTCTTCTTTCCCATTTATACAAATTTTACTTCCGTTGATATAATTTTAGTTGATCAAATACCACAAACATTAATAATATTTGAGAAGAGTTAGGAAATTTTAATCTTTTCAATCGATTTTATTATAAAGAAGGGCTTAAAGTAAAAGAACATTTGGAAAAACCGGACAAACTGAATTATAAATTCAAATTTTTTTATCAATTTTGATAGGACAATTAGTTCAAATAATTCATATCATATGTTGTTACTATTTCAAAATTCAATTCAAACCAATAAAGATTTTAAGATTATTAATTGCAAGTGATTTTAATTTAAAACACATTTAATATTTTTAATTCTTCAATTGATCCATACTTTTTTATCAGAATTTTATTCATGAAAGAACCAACATTATCTTACTTAAAAACGGATTCTGTTAAAAATGGAATAATATTAGAACAATAAAATGGTTCTTTAATTCTTCATTCGGTTCTGGTATTAATCCAAATCAATGGAACACATTGCGTCTTTCAAAATAAAAACTAAAAAATTGATAACATATTTAAGAAGCCACATCCGGTTTTAAACCATTTCTATTGTCATTATTTCTGCTTCTTGTGGCAATAAAACAATAAAAACCAGAAAATATTTTGCTATATAAACGCCAATTTTATTTATTATCTCATTTTATATAATATTTAAGGCGAGGTTCTGAGTTTGAAATTTGCCAAAATGGATATGGACGCCAAATTGTCAACAGATTTTTTAAAAAATATTTAAAAACACAGCAAACTTAGAAATTAATTCTAGTTTATTGTAAAAATACTCAAAATCGGCTTTTTCAATTTATTCTCTTTCCGGTTAAAAAAACTTAAAAAACAATGTAAAGATTTGGTTTGTAAGTCCAAATCTTTAGGTAATTTGTTGGCACAATTGTAATCCCACTGTATAGGGGCCAGAATCTTCTCTACAATTGCGCTGCTAATAATAACACTTTGATTGTTATTTTCAGACTAATTTTTATTCTAATTAAATTTTGGTTTATATATACAAAAAATGATTACAAAGCATTTAAAAAGTAAGATTAATTAATTTCCCACAAAAATTCTTTTCACATATATTTTTATGTATACTTGCATAATACATGAAATATTAAAAATATTAATATTTTAATATTATCTAAAAGAAATTCTTATGATATATTTTTATGCATAATCGCATAATACATCAACTCTAAAATATTATTATTATAAGATTATTTTAACAATAATATTAATTTTATGCATAATTGCATAATACATGAATTCTTTAATATTATTATAATTGTTTTATCAAGTGCTGGTAAGCGTTTATATTTGCTGTTCATGTTTGAACAAACAATAACTTTTAAACATTTAATAACTTTACAAATATTACATCAAATAATTCAATTTATAATTTTTAAAAAAAAATTCCCTCTAGTGATTTAAAGATTCATCATTCGTAATATTAATTTATCGGATAATATAATATTTGTAGACAAAAAATTCGCTTGAACCCCACCATGTCCCGTCAAAATAGCGAATTCCCAAATATTGTAAAAAAATTTTGAAAAAAATTATTAAAAAAAAAATTATTGAAAAAGTATTCCCAGTGATTTATAATAAAAGTCCAAACTTTCATAATCTACCTTTAACATTAATTTCTGACTAACCAGAAGCTCAAAATATTCGCCGGGACCTCCTCTTAATCAATACATATTATTATGATTTCATAATCTCAATGTCATTATTTCTAAAAAACTTCATGAGAAAATAAAATGTCAGTCGAAGTTTAATAATTTAAAAAACGTTTACAATTTGTAATTCTATCTTGTCTTATTTAACAATCAATAAATAAATCTTCGTAAGTATTGTATTGATAGAAAAAAAGTTCAATATGATTGAGTTTATATGTATATAAATTGTAATTTTTGTGGTGTTTTATATTTAATAAATTAATATTTTAAAATATAACCAATTGAATGAATAATTTTCATAGATCAACTGCTACTAATATACTCAACTACCATAAGATCGTGTTGAGACTTGAGAGTTATTCCCATTGGGTATATTTTCTGTGAGCACCCGAAATATCTTTTCTAGTTTTTGAAAAAGAGCGAAACATTTCATGCCTCCGTGGCGCAATTGGTTAGCGCATTCGGCTGTTAACCGAAAGCTTGGTGGTTCAAGTCAACCGTAGCGCGAACACCTTTATTTTTGACATTCAATATTTAGGAATATTTTTTTGTCAATTTCATTATTGGAAATAAACATTTAACATAGAGTATGATAATCGTGGTGTGTAGATACATTTCATTATTTCAATGATTACTTGGACGCATATCGATAAAAAACGGTTTCAAGTCATATTTATTGCTGATGGTATACATTACCTATGTAGAAAGATTTTTAATATTTTAAATTTAAATATATGGTGAAATTGATTAAAATAAGAACGTTCGTATTACACTGTAGTTCATAGAGGAAGAGCAGTCACCCGGAAAGTAAGGTTCCGAATTCTCGAGTCTCGATTGTTACATATATGGTTTTTTCAGTCAAACAATTTTTCCGTTAATAAACTTTAATGTATAAAACTAAAACCATCTTTATAGTTGATCTCAAAAATAAATAGTTGATGTAAACAAAGAATCTGTCAAAAAAAAACAAAGCGAAGTTATTATAAAAAAATACACAAAATAACAAATAAAAAATATGTAATTCAAATATGAAACTCATCCATACATTATTATGAAGTGTTATTAGCCACACTTGTACTTCCAATTCTTCCAATTCTTATTCATTTGGCCACAATAAGCGGATAATTAATAAAAGAGATAATAAAAGTAATTTCAATTAAAACTAAATAACAAAAAAAAACATTTCAGAAAAATAGATTAAACGAATATGTCATTTTCTAAATATAAAAAAAAATATAATAGACTCATAACATATTATTGTATTTAACATGAAATAAGTGTACCGACTATAATCAACAAGGCTTTAATGATTCTAAACTGTGCAAATTATTTTATGGTTGAATGTTAAAAACTTAAAGCATATAAAGAAACCAATCAAAAAATTAAATTTTTTTGTGTCATGAACTGAAGGAGAAAAATTTAAACGAAGCGAATGCATTACGATTACATTTATATTTAAACTTAAGGTTTGTTTTATATGGAGATAATCTTATCAATTTTTTTATAATTTGCAGGTGCACAAAACTAAAAAAGGTTTAACGACTTTCTGAGAAATATTGAATTTTTGTAGCATCATTATTTTTCACTGAAATAAATATTTTATATTTGAAAATATTTCTGAAATTGATAAGGCATTTAAAAATTTGAATTTAACTAACACCACTTTAATAACCCAATAATGAAATAAATTAGGGATTCGCCACGGTGGGACTTGAACCACCGACCTTTCGATTAACACCCAATTGCACCACGTAGGTGTTGAATATTATGTTATATTTTGCTGTCAACAATCACTTAACATATTCTACATATCAGAGAACCAACTATCTTTGTTATCTGTTGTTGATTATTTTTTTATTTATTTTATGTACATTTTTTATACAAATGAAAATTAAACTTCATATGAATAAAGTTTATTCTTTTAGTTTTTTTTTGAGTAATAGAACGAAAGATGAAACTTTTTTTAGAACATTCCAATTCTTCAAAAATTACCCATTTCGAGATGTAATTTATTTTATTCACAAATATAAGTACAGGTAGATTACAATTGATATTTTCTGTATATATTTTTAAAGTTTTTAATATTTTTGTAGTTTGATATAAATATAAAGGTCTGTAAAAGTAAACTGGTAATTAGGAAACATATCTTGACTCATTAAGAATAAATATGAAAGACAATATATTTTTTGTAGAATTTTTAAATATTTATGAAGATTAATAAAACGGTGGCGGTGAATTGAGATTTAAAACTCCACGGGTGTTATTTCACATGGTCTTATTTGCTAAGGCCTTATATCCTTATGGTGTTAATACCGGTTTTTAATATGTCATTGGTAGTTATCTCTTTAGCATTTATTGTCGGTGTGCGAGTTGTTGGGAGCAACAATTCAATGCTTTCGTGGCGCAATTGGTTATCGTGTTCAGCTGTTAACCGAAAGGATGGTGGTGATTGCTTTCAATGTGGAAGAATTTTTTTATGAAATGTTTACATTTGCTAAATACACATTTAAGGGTATCGCACACCAAGCGCAAATTCGCGTCTCAAACAAGAATTAGGCATTAAATTCGCCTACTATCGCACACCGAACGCAACCATCGCAAAAGTTTGTTTTTATAATTAACGTACCCTTTATTATAAATTATAGATTTTCTTTGAATTTTATCCATTGCAATTTCATCAAAGTTGATAATAGATTTAATTTTTCTATGAAAAATTAAATTTTGTACAAATTTAATTCGGTTATGTTCAAACAAAACATGAAACGTCAACGAATTTTTTGTTCGCAAAAGTGTGGGCATTAAATTCGCGCGAATAATTTTTTTTTGCGAACAATATCCAAATTATCTGTTTTGCTATAATATACCTTACTTCTTCCACAGAAGGTATATTTTCCCGTAAATTTTTTTCTTGGGACGCGAATTCGCGCTTGGTGCGTGATACCCTTTAGTATAGGGTATGACCAGTCCCCTCTGAATTTTATACAGCCCGAAATACTGAAAAGAGCGAGTGACGTTATTGAAAAAGTGCAATGAACTGTCTTTAAAACTGTATTTAGTGAATATAGTTGTAAATTACAAGTTGGAAAATCTTATTAAGTGTACTGTGAATATTCATAATTATAATAACGCGAAAATGGTTTATTTTATTGCATAAAAGTGTAAAAGATAAATCCATTTTGAACATAACCCCAAATTTCAAACCTTCAAAATGCATTTTTCTTTCGTATTTTTATGCAATAAATTTGTAATTGAAATAAGTTTCATTATAATTGTTGTGTTCTATAGTTATTTCTGTTATTATTAAACTATCATTTTGATAATTATTCCGGTTTATTGTGTCTAAAATATATGTTTGTGGATTTGACATTGAATTTATCTCAAGGACAATATTTTGATATTTCCAGTAAACATTTTCTTCATTTGGAATACTTATTTAATTAATACAACAACAAGTTATAAAGTTTTACTGTGATCTATCCTTTGATTGTGTTCATATTAAAATAAAGATTTGCAAGGAAATATTAACTGGATCTTATATTATATCGTTCAATGGTTACTTAGTTTTTCTCAATTGTGTGAGTTTGTTTCTGTTTTTCTTGTGGATGGTTTTTCACCTGGCATTATTAAATGTTTTCCAGATATTACAATTGGTTGTCGTGGAGTTAAACAATCAAAAATATAATTTAATAATGTTAATATATAATGTGGCAGTTCGAAAATGTATTAATCGTATTTTTCATAGGATAATAATAATAAGCAAATTTAATTGGTGAATTAAACAATGGCGGACAAAAATTTTTAAAATTAGTGAGAGTTCAATCTGGAATTATTAATACAGCACAATTGAAAAAAATTCTGACAAATATGACTGATTATTGTATGAATCAAAAAATATCTGGTTTAGGTAACTTAAACGTAAAATCTATCCAGGTTTGCTTTTATAAATACAATTTATTTTTTTATATATTTTTAGTGAATGTGAATCAATTCTTGAGACACTTTTAAAGATAACATGAGTAGATAAGCTATGAGAGTTCTGGCCCAAAAACACGGGTTATTTTAAATGAAGGTATCAAAATGGACATTTTCAGCTTTTTCCGCCATCTTGGATTTTGAGAGAGAGGGGAGGTGAATCTGCGAGAGAGAGAGGATTTGGGGTTTGTGGAGGGGTAAAGATCGTCCGAGAGAGTTTTGTTTTGGGAGAGGGAGGTAGAGAGCAAATCTGAGAATGTGTGGGTGTTTGAGATCGTGTTGATCTGTTTTTAGCATATAATGATTTTATATATCATTATAAAATATGAGATTCTAATATAAAATAAATCATGATAAAACATGACTCAAATTTGTCGATCACCAACGAAATATCAAAAACCTGAATTCAAAATAAATTTACGTATCATTTAATGACAATTTTTACAAATTTTTTAATAAAATACTAGCACACAAATATTTTTGGAATTTATTCTTTAAAAGAAAAAAATGATGTACATATATACACAAATGCATTTTAAATTATTTTTGTGGCTCTCTCTATTTTTTCTTTTAAAAGGATGGTAGTGGAGGGTGGAGACGTGAGAAATGTGTTTGCATGAGTTTAAAAGATCAGGAGAGTAAGATCGAAGGAAAATGGGGGAGATAATGAAATAAGTGCAAGTCTGTGTGTGTGTGAGTTTTAACATATTAACCATATTAAACATATTTGCTTTCGACATACAGGATCGGGTAACAATAGAGAAGTGGGAAAGTGGGAATTGACAATTGAAAATTTTTTATTTGTATTTTCATTATTTTCCAAATGGCGCAATAATGATAAAAGTTTTTGAAAAACTGAAATAAAATTTGTTGAGAGACTTAGAGAGCAAATGTGAGAATGTGTGTGTGTGTGAAGGGGTAAAGATCGTCCGAGAGAGTTTGGTTTGGGGAGAGAGAGGTAGAAAGCAAACGTTAGAATGTGTGTGTGTGTGGTTGTGGAAGGGTAAAGATCATCCGAGAGAGTTTGGTTTGGGGAATGAGAGGTAGAGAGCAAATGTGAGAATGTGTGTGTCGAGGGGTAATGATCGTCCGAGAGAGTTTGGTTTGGGAAGAGAAAGGTAGAGAGCAAATGTGAGAATGTGTGTGTATTTGCGTGAATGTGGAGCGAGGTAGAGAGAAAATGTGACAATGTGTGGGTGTATGATGTAAAGTTTTATTAATTATTGGATTTAAAACGAAAAATAATTCAGAAATTTAATGTATAAACAATCAATTTTAATATTCATATATTTTCGCATATATTTTGCATTATATGCATCTATATGTACCCATATACATACATCTCTCAACAAATCATGATAAAACATGAATAAACATGATTCAAAATTGACTATCACCAAAAAATTATGAAAAACTTAAATGCCAATTAGAGCGTATTATTTTTATGTCGCTCTCTCTATTTTTTCTTTTAAAAGAATGGGTAAAGATGTGAATATGTATTTGTATGAGAGAGTGGCGTTTAAAACATTATGAGCGTGATAAGTGTGATTTTATCAATAATTATGAAATATGAGATTATAATCTGAAATAAAACATGATAAAACATGAGTAAAAAATGTCGATCACAAACGTATTATTAAAAACTTTAATTCAAATAAATTTCGAAGTCGTTTGATGAGAGCGATAGTAAAACACAATGGCTGTATGTGTATGCGTGTATGAATGTGTGTGTGTGTGTGTTTGTTTCTTTACTCATTACAAGAATGATAATTTTTTGTTTAATAAAATAAAACACAAATACCTATATATAATATTATATTATATAATATTAAGTTTCCCCACATAAACACAATTATTTTTAGAATAAATTCTTTCTCCGATGATGTTTATGTATACAATCATTTCAAGAGAGGATAATTTTTATGTGAGTTTTGAATTTTATTTCATGTCATGAAAGAAATCATTTTTTTTCTTTGTAAAGTTTTGAAATATAGAATTTAAAAATATTTCCCACCAATTTTTATATGAATTTTTTTTAATTTCTTTTGTGTATTTCTCATAGGAAAATTAAATTTGTATCATATATATAGATATTATTAATCTATGAAATTATTAATTATTATAATTATCATAAAAATTTAATTCGTATAATTTCCTAGAATTTGTTTATTAATTTCACATTTTTCTGCATAATTGTTAATATTTAGTAATTTATTTTTATTTTATTTTTGTGGTCTATAGTCTTAGTTATAAACATAAATGTAGTTCTGCTATAATTTTAAAATTTATTTTAATTATAATTTTATTTTAATAACAAATAATTTATGGATCAAGATAACTGATTTACTCAAATGAGAACTGCTGGTGCGTTGATAGGCATTAAATGTGGAATGTGATAAAACCAACTAGTGAACCTTTTATGCCAATATGGATAATCGAAAATGAAAACTTAGTAATTTTAATCCCATAATTTATACATTATTAAGAATAAATTTCTCAATATGTTTTGTAGTATCACAAATAAAGACAGATATTTCCTATTATATATTGAAAACAGATTAGATTAATAAATTAATTTTTTTCAATTTTTTCTGCTTTTTCTTTTTTCATCTTCTCCATCATTTACGTTTACTTTTTTGCTTATAAATTTTTTTAAATTTAAATTAATAAGAATGTTGTGCTTTGTTTACATTTTATTAATGTTTTTTTTATTTAAATTTAATAATAATTGATAATAAAAAATATTTTTTTCATAATCTATATATTGTTTATGTTTTAATTTAATTTAATTCATTTTATTTTTTTGTTATAATTATAATTAATTTTTTTATTTATTTTTTTTCTAAATTTAATGATAAAAATTTTTTTTTGTTCATAAATTTTTTTAAATTTAAATTAATAAGAAATATTTTGCTTTGTTTACATTTTATTAATGTTTTTTTTTTTATTTAAATTTAATAATAATTGATAATAACAAATTTTCTTTTATAATCTATATATTTTTTATGTTTTAATTTAATTTAATTCATTTTATTTTTTTGTTATAATTATAATTAATTTTTTTATTTATTTTTTTTCTAAATTTAATGTTAAATTTTTTTTTTGTTCATAAATTTTTTTAAATTTAAATTAATAAGAAATATTTTGCTTTGTTTACATTTTATTAATGTTTTTTTTTTTTATTTAAATTTAATAATAATTGATAATAACAAATTTTCTTTTATAATCTATATATTTTTTATGTTTTATTCTTTAATTCATTTTATATTTTTTTATGATTTTTTTGTTTTTTAATAATTTAAATTTTTGTTTTTAAAATTTTTTTATAAATTATAATTAATTTTTTATTAATTTTCTTTATTAGAAAATTTTGAAAACTTTGTAATTTTATTCCCATAATTTATATATTATTAAAAATAGATTTCTAAATATGTTTTGTAGTATCATAAATAATGAGATACATTTCTAATTATATCATGATTAGATATTAATTTTTTCAATATTTATTTCTTGCAATAATAATTTATAGATAGAATTCTGCATAACACATTTTTATAAAACATCTTCTCATATACACCTTGTTTAAAAACTCTCCTCTCTCATTGCAAAAACCAATTATACTAATAAACCAAAAATAAGTGATAATAATTGCACAAAGTATGAAAAGTTATTTATAACAACCCCCCCACGGAGTAAAAAAGAGAAAAAAAACGTCATAGTTGCAAGAATTTATTACAAAAATAATTTTTTATCAATTATTTCAAAAAAAATTTAAAATAAAGAATAAGTTCAAAAATTTATTATTAAAAAGGTTCGCTCGACATCTTGTCTTATTCATAAAAAAGTACCAATAAAAGAATAACCTCCGTTGAGGTTATCTTTTTCCTATTAGTATGCGTGCGCTTCTATTATGATTACATGAACTTCAAATACTTAAGTGTTTAATTGTATAAGATATGTAAATAAACATAATTTATTAATTAAAAACTTAAAAATTCTTCGGAAAATAATAGAAATGAATACAAATAAACAAATAAATTCTTATGACACAAATTTATTTAATGATTTGTGATGATTAAAATTAAAAACACTAATATTTTGAATTACTTATTTATTTATTTTTTAAATATTTTTTTTCATAATTGTTATTTCATCGTTTTACAGCATTATTTTCAATTTGTATCAAATTTTTCTTCCATGATAAAATAAAAAATCCAACTAAATTAACTAATTTTATATGTTGAAACTTGTAAACAAGAATAAAGTGAATACAAAAATTTTAATGGTTTTAAAGTAGAATAATTATTCGCAAGCCCTAATATAGGTTACTACGCCAAATTGAATCTTTTTTTTTTTGGTCTATTTTGTTAATTATTATGTGTTTATTTATAGATTGCAACACTGGGGGGTCTCAAAAGATATTTAAATGTATTAGTGAGAACCAGCTATGGTCAGACGGGGAGAGTAACGAAATCGCGTATTATTGGGTCATGAAAAAATAAAAATCATGATAAAAGATGATTTAAAATTGTCAACGTATTCATACACATACATGGATATGTATGCAGACATCGCATTGCTATTTTTCGGGAAGGGGGGAGGGGGGGGGGATGGTCAGAATTTAAATTACAAGAGCGGAGAGAACATTTCGTTCAGTTGAGGAGAGATTAACGTATCAAAGATATTCTTATTATAATATATATTAAGCAAAAACTATATAAATTAACATGCTTGATCAAATGATTCATTCTATCTCAAAAATTCATTTGTGTAGGAGCTCTAAGAAATCAATTCCTTATTTAAAGTCTGAAAAAAAAATTTAACAAAAATATTTTTTCATATATTGCTACTGTTTTTAATTATCAGGTGAATTGCAAAAATCATATTATTGTGTATACTAAAGTGTAAGATAAATAATATTTGTTTTAGCTATGGTGAATGTGTCGGGAATTATTAAAGATGCTAAATCTACATTACTGCGTGCCCAGGAAAATCAAGAACTAATTCCGGCCTGTATTAGAGATTATGGTAAAAATTTAAAAATGTTAAATATTTTGTTAAAAACAGCAACGAAAATTAGCCAATCAAATCAAATTGCAAATGCACTTTGTTTGATAGCAAGCTTTCGAGCACAATTGAAATTAATGCGGAGTAATCATGGTAACATAAATGGAAAATCTAAAAAAACAAAAATCATAAACAAATTATGTAGAAAAGTTCAATGGGAATTCCTTGAATCGGCATTTAAAAATCGAATGCGTACAGTTGCAATGACGAATTTAAAACATTTGGACCCGATCGAGTTTTTGGAAGATTGTAAGAAAATTTTTATTCGTCGAATTAAAAAAGAGATGACGAACGTGAACACACTTAAAGTTAATGCAATACTCTGTGGAGAATTCAAAATTCAGAGAGCTGAAGAGGAAATATTAGAGTTAAAATATATGAACACTAAAAATCATATAATATATCAAGATACAAATTTACATGAGTGGTTCACGGATCACATCCAAAATGTAATATTAAAGGATTTGGAGGATTTTCAGGAAAAAGAAAGTGGGTGGGCTCTATCAGCCATCATTAATTTGGTACTTAATATAAATAAATTTTCACAACAATTGGGCTCATCCTATATCCCATTACCCAAGCAAATAGAAAATAAAAAGGCTTGCATTAATGTTAAAAATAGTGACAATGCATGCTTTGCTTGGGCTGTGGTGTCAGCTTTATATCCAGTCGAGAAGCATGATCAGCGAGTTACAAAATACCCCCACTACTCAACAGTATTGAATCTTAAAGGAATCCAATTTCCGATAACCTTTAATCAAATTCCACGATTTGAGCGGCAGAACAACATATCCATCAATGTCTATCAGTGTACGAAAAATAAGAAGGAAGATAATTTCACAACACTTCCAGCATACTTATCAAAAAATAAAACTAAACAACATGTTAATTTACTATTAATCCAAGATGTTTATTATGAAAATGAATTAGAAGAAGAGAAAGATGTGGTGTATGATCAAATAAATTATCACTACGTTTGGATTAAAGATTTATCCCGACTACTTTCATCACAATTTGGAAAAAGACATGGACGAAAATTTGTGTGTGATCGATGTCTTCATTATTTTCACTCTACCGAAAGTCTTCAAAAACATTCTGAAGACTGTGAAAAACAAAATTTCTGCAAAATTCAACTTCCAACAGAGTCCCAAAAAAATTTAATGTTTAAAAATGATGTTAATAAAATATTGGTACCATTTACAATATATGCAGATTTAGAATGCATTTTAAAAAAAATAAATAAGCCGAATGAATATCAAGAACATGTACCATGCAGTGTGGGATTTTATGTGAAGTGCTCCTACAATTTAAAACGCTCATTTTACAAGGCCTATCGTGGTGAAGATTGTATTTCTTGGTTTATAAACGAAATGCAGTCATTTGCGGATTATGTAGATAATATTTTAGAAAATCATTTAGAGATTAAAACATTAACAGAACCAGAAATAATGCAGTTTAAAGCTGCATCGGTCTGTCATATTTGTGCTAAAAAATTCATTTCTGATGATAAAAAAGTTCGTGATCATTGTCATCTGACCGGTAACTACAGGGGCGCAGCTCATAATAAATGCAACCTAAACTATCAGGATACACACACTGTTCCAGTAGTGTTTCACAACTTAAGTGGGTACGATTCCCATTTCATCATAAAAAATATTGCATCAGAGATTGATGGTAGAATAAATTTACTGCCAATTAATAAGGAACGCTATATTTCATTTACTAAGCACTTAACAAATAATGTGACACAATTGCGATTCATTGATTCATTATATATATATATATATATATACAAATTGCATATCATATACTCACGTCTGACACTCATGACTTAGTAATTGGTATTTTCTAAATTGCCATAAGCGATGTTTAACATCGGATTATTTAATTTTCTGTTCTAATTTATATATTTAAAAAAATTTCTAGAAATTATTAAAAATATAAAATCTACATTATCGAGTACTATGTGAAATAAAATGATATATTTCATATCATAATAATAGAATGTCATAGTTTGTCAATATATTTATTATTTCCATTTTTTATAATAAAAGTACACAGTTTAAAGTTTGATATTACCTAAATCTATTTAAATATATATTTATGTAAACCTAAAATCGATTATATTTTAATATCTCACTATATTTTTAAATTTCATTTATATTATAATTGGCTTTTAAATCATGCTATCGGCTTTCTCGATGGAATATCCTTTTGCACTCTTCTATCAATAACATATTTTATATCTCTTAAATATGTTGGAGCCATCTGGAAATATTCCACACAATTTCCAGTTTTACTAATCATATTTAGCATCAATATCTCATCTTGAGTTGTAATTATCTCCTGATTTTTATAATATTCAAATGACTCAAAATTGATGCTATTATTTAAATTCTTAGAAAGATGCCGTTGTAATATTTGTATAGCCGGATCATAAATAATCTCATCTAATTCCACCCAAAAATGTAATGCAGCTGATATTTCCCCTCCATATTTCAACAAACCATACTTAATTTTAGAATTAAATTGATTTAAGTGTTCATTGAGAATTAAACTTGCAGGTAAACATACGCCAATCATATTCTTATTGAAAAATTCTTGTACCACAATTTCACACACAATTCGGGCTGCAATATGTTTATCTGAGGACATCTTGAAATAAACTAATTATACTTAAATCATGATTGTTAATTTATAGTTTTCAGAAATTCTTTTCATTAAAATAAAAAAAACACAAATTTTGCTTCTAAACTTACATCATTCTTTTACACATAAAACTAAAAAAAATCAGTATTTTAAATTATTTTAAATAAAAACTACTTTTTTTTACTTTTGATTTACATTTATTAAATAGATAATAAAATTACAAAATTAGAAATAAGAATATTAAATAATTAATAATTGTTAAATAATTAATAATTCATAAAAAACTATAAAACTTTATTTTAAACATTTATAATTTTTATGATAAATAATCAATTAGAAAACAAAAAAATCTTAAATTAATTATTTTCTAACAATTATAAAAACTAGGGTTCATTAAAAATTTTAATAGTTTATATAATTTCTCATAAAAAATAAGATTAACTGTAATGAGATAAACAATTGGATTTGATCCTAATAATAAAAAACTTAATTTGAATCGTTTGTTTACTTTAAATTAAAACAAAAAAGAGTTTAGAATATTAAAATAAATAAAATCTAATCCGTGTTCATGATCTTGTGGTGACCCCAGGGTAACGTATCATAACTGTTTTTTAATAGAAATCGTTTATCATCATGAGGGTTCAATGCAACTTTTGTCTGAGTTATTGAGCTAACTTCGTGTTTTTTTGATCGAATTAAATTTTGATCAATAGTTTTGCACGTATCATTTTTTAAACAATTAACGTAATCATTAAAACTTATTCTAGACTTTATAATATGTTTCTTGATCCCTTTTGCTTTTTTTGTTGAGTCTAACCCCTCAACTCTAATCGAATACATTTTTGATCTTAGCCCCACAAACTCAGTCATAATCTTTCCATTATTTTCATCCTTCATCAAACCGAGTACTTTTTTATTTACCAACGGTATACCCCATTTATTATCACTGGGGTAATCACTTGTATCAAAATGGGTGTGACAATCTTTTTTTATAATATCATATATATCTGGACAAGTCACCTCATAAATTAGACTATCAGTATCAGTGTAGCAAATTGAACAATTTTCACCGAATTGTGTGAGCATATAATTGTAGTGAAAATTATAAAGAGTAATCTTAGCTAAATCTAAAATCGCCATTCCAATATAAATGGGTTTATTGAAATAAATTTCGGATTTGTTCAATTCTATAGCCACTAAATTTTCATTAAAAATTGTTGATGACTTAAATTGCGGTTTAGAAATTAAGGCTTCAGCACCATATCTCCCTAACCATTTTGTAACTAGTTTAACTATACTGTGTTTCCGAACATTTTCCATCGTTTTTCCAAAAACAGCATTGTTCATCAATTTGAAAAGATTTTTCTCAAATTCATTTTTAGATAGAGATCGCAAACGAGTGTTCAGATCAATGTATGGTTTTAACCAAGCTGATTGATTGAATTCTAGAATTCTGTGGATTTTTGTTAAGACTAATCCATTTTCTAACGCTTGCTTTAAACTTCTATAGTGGATGATATATTTAGTTTTCTTACCTAAGGTTGCCATTAATTTTTTTTGCTTAGATCCCGGACTACATTCATGATCAGGACAAAATGGAAGATCTTTATGCCCGTCATGTAAATCTATAGGATAATCCAGGTCTACTTCTAAAATATATCCTTTATCTGCCTCATCAGATATTTGTGTAACATCAAAATTTTGAAAGTCTTTAACCCACACAAAACCACCGAAAGGTAAAAATTGTGACATCGCCCAACCATATTGATTATTAATATCAGCATAAATTAAATATTTCGATGACTGCATTGTATCATAATCAGACATATACTTGTTATTAGCTTTCGAGTATCGTTTCGAACATTGGCTTAACCCACCGCGGACTCCTCGCTCAATAAACATAAGTATATCAATGTCAATTATTAATTCAAGATTAATTGCAGAATGTTTGAGCATAGCATCCCACGCATAACCAGGCAGTGTGAAATAATTAGCGGGATCTAGCCCATATGTTTTGTGACAATTTTGACGAAATTGCTCAAATACATCTGCTAATAAAAGAACATCCGTCTTTAAATATAGGTCAGAATATTCCCCTAAGTTTTTTAAATTGAATTTTTTCCAAACTCTTTGAGCACGTTCATACTGATTTTGGCTAATTTTACTCTCATTTAATTTGTTGTTAAATTGTGTAATTGGTGGGAGAGATTTTTCCATAAATTTGCTAACACAATCAAAATAATCGTATGGATAAACACCTTTTGTTTTTAATAAATCAAAATTTTCATCTGCTAAAGTCTGAAATTCTGATTTAAGAATTGGATATGATGTTAAATTTGATGAGAGAGTATCTAAACTAGACCCCATAAAGCGATATGAATCAATGAATCGCAATTGTGTCACATTATTTGTTAAGTGCTTATTAAATGAAATATAGCGTTCCTTATTAATTGGCAGTAAATTTATTCTACCATCAATCTCTGATGCAATATTTTTTATGATGAAATGGGAATCGTACCCACTTAAGTTGTGAAACACTACTGGAACAGTGTGTGTATCCTGATAGTTTAGGTTGCATTTATTATGAGCTGCGCCCCTGTAGTTACCGGTCAGATGACAATGATCACGAACTTTTTTATCATCAGAAATGAATTTTTTAGCACAAATATGACAGACCGATGCAGCTTTAAACTGCATTATTTCTGGTTCTGTTAATGTTTTAATCTCTAAATGATTTTCTAAAATATTATCTACATAATCCGCAAATGACTGCATTTCGTTTATAAACCAAGAAATACAATCTTCACCACGATAGGCCTTGTAAAATGAGCGTTTTAAATTGTAGGAGCACTTCACATAAAATCCCACACTGCATGGTACATGTTCTTGATATTCATTCGGCTTATTTATTTTTTTTAAAATGCATTCTAAATCTGCATATATTGTAAATGGTACCAATATTTTATTAACATCATTTTTAAACATTAAATTTTTTTGGGACTCTGTTGGAAGTTGAATTTTGCAGAAATTTTGTTTTTCACAGTCTTCAGAATGTTTTTGAAGACTTTCGGTAGAGTGAAAATAATGAAGACATCGATCACACACAAATTTTCGTCCATGTCTTTTTCCAAATTGTGATGAAAGTAGTCGGGATAAATCTTTAATCCAAACGTAGTGATAATTTATTTGATCATACACCACATCTTTCTCTTCTTCTAATTCATTTTCATAATAAACATCTTGGATTAATAGTAAATTAACATGTTGTTTAGTTTTATTTTTTGATAAGTATGCTGGAAGTGTTGTGAAATTATCTTCCTTCTTATTTTTCGTACACTGATAGACATTGATGGATATGTTGTTCTGCCGCTCAAATCGTGGAATTTGATTAAAGGTTATCGGAAATTGGATTCCTTTAAGATTCAATACTGTTGAGTAGTGGGGGTATTTTGTAACTCGCTGATCATGCTTCTCGACTGGATATAAAGCTGACACCACAGCCCAAGCAAAGCATGCATTGTCACTATTTTTAACATTAATGCAAGCCTTTTTATTTTCTATTTGCTTGGGTAATGGGATATAGGATGAGCCCAATTGTTGTGAAAATTTATTTATATTAAGTACCAAATTAATGATGGCTGATAGAGCCCACCCACTTTCTTTTTCCTGAAAATCCTCCAAATCCTTTAATATTACATTTTGGATGTGATCCGTGAACCACTCATGTAAATTTGTATCTTGATATATTATATGATTTTTAGTGTTCATATATTTTAACTCTAATATTTCCTCTTCAGCTCTCTGAATTTTGAATTCTCCACAGAGTATTGCATTAACTTTAAGTGTGTTCACGTTCGTCATCTCTTTTTTAATTCGACGAATAAAAATTTTCTTACAATCTTCCAAAAACTCGATCGGGTCCAAATGTTTTAAATTCGTCATTGCAACTGTACGCATTCGATTTTTAAATGCCGATTCAAGGCATTCCCATTGAACTTTTCTACATAATTTGTTTATGATTTTTGTTTTTTTAGATTTTCCATTTATGTTACCATTATTACTCCGCATTAATTTCAATTGTGCTCGAAAGCTTGCTATCAAATAAAGTGCATTTGCAATTTGATTTGATTGGCTAATTTTCGTTGCTGTTTTTAACAAAATATTTAACATTTTTAAATTTTTACCATAATCTCTAATACAGGCCGGAATTAGTTCTTGATTTTCCTGGGCACGCAGTAATGTAGATTTAGCATCTTTAATAATTCCCGACACATTCACCATAGCTAAAACAAATATTATTTATCTTACACTTTAGTATACACAATAATATGATTTTTGCAATTCACCTGATAATTAAAAACAGTAGCAATATATGAAAAAATATTTTTGTTAAATTTTTTTTTCAGACTTTAAATAAGGAATTGATTTCTTAGAGCTCCTACACAAATGAATTTTTGAGATAGAATGAATCATTTGATCAAGTATGTTAATTTATATAGTTTTTGCTTAATATATATTATAATAAGAATATCTTTGATACGTTAATCTCTCCTCAACTGAACGAAATGTTCTCTCCGCTCTTGTAATTTAAATTCTGACCATATCTTATACAATTAAACACTTAAGTATTTGAAGTTCATGTAATCATAATAGAAGCGCACGCATACTAATAGGAAAAAGATAACCTCAACGGAGGTTATTCTTTTATTGGTACTTTTTTATGAATAAGACAAGATGTCGAGCGAACCTTTTTAATAATAAATTTTTGAACTTATTCTTTATTTTAAATTTTTTTTGAAATAATTGATAAAAAATTATTTTTGTAATAAATTCTTGCAACTATGACGTTTTTTTTCTCTTTTTTACTCCGTGGGGGGGTTGTTATAAATAACTTTTCATACTTTGTGCAATTATTATCACTTATTTTTGGTTTATTAGTATAATTGGTTTTTGCAATGAGAGAGGAGAGTTTTTAAATAAGGTGTATATGAGAAGATGTTTTATAAAAATGTGTTATGCAGAATTCTATCTATAAATTATTATTGCAAGAAATAAATATTGAAAAAATTAATATCTAATCATGATATAATTAGAAATGTATCTCATTATTTATGATACTACAAAACATATTTAGAAATCTATTTTTAATAATATATAAATTATGGGAATAAAATTACAAAGTTTTCAAAATATTCTAATAAAGAAAATTAATAAAAAATTAATTATAATTTATAAAAAAATTTTAAAAACAAAAATTTAAATTATTAAAAAACAAAAAAATCATAAAAAAATATAAAATGAATTAAAGAATAAAACATAAAAAATATATAGATTATAAAAGAAAATTTGTTATTATCAATTATTATTAAATTTAAATAAAAAAAAAAAACATTAATAAAATGTAAACAAAGCAAAATATTTCTTATTAATTTAAATTTAAAAAAATTTATGAACAAAAAAAAAATTTAACATTAAATTTAGAAAAAAAATAAATAAAAAAATTAATTATAATTATAACAAAAAAATAAAATGAATTAAATTAAATTAAAACATAAAAAATATATAGATTATAAAAGAAAATTTGTTATTATCAATTATTATTAAATTTAAATAAAAAAAAAACATTAATAAAATGTAAACAAAGCAAAATATTTCTTATTAATTTAAATTTAAAAAAATTTATGAACAAAAAAAAATTTAACATTAAATTTAGAAAAAAAATAAATAAAAAAATTAATTATAATTATAACAAAAAAATAAAATGAATTAAATTAAATTAAAACATAAACAATATATAGATTATGAAAAAAATATTTTTTATTATCAATTATTATTAAATTTAAATAAAAAAAACATTAATAAAATGTAAACAAAGCACAACATTCTTATTAATTTAAATTTAAAAAAATTTATAAGCAAAAAAGTAAACGTAAATGATGGAGAAGATGAAAAAAGAAAAAGCAGAAAAAATTGAAAAAAATTAATTTATTAATCTAATCTGTTTTCAATATATAATAGGAAATATCTGTCTTTATTTGTGATACTACAAAACATATTGAGAAATTTATTCTTAATAATGTATAAATTATGGGATTAAAATTACTAAGTTTTCATTTTCGATTATCCATATTGGCATAAAAGGTTCACTAGTTGGTTTTATCACATTCCACATTTAATGCCTATCAACGCACCAGCAGTTCTCATTTGAGTAAATCAGTTATCTTGATCCATAAATTATTTGTTATTAAAATAAAATTATAATTAAAATAAATTTTAAAATTATAGCAGAACTACATTTATGTTTATAACTAAGACTATAGACCACAAAAATAAAATAAAAATAAATTACTAAATATTAACAATTATGCAGAAAAATGTGAAATTAATAAACAAATTCTAGGAAATTATACGAATTAAATTTTTATGATAATTATAATAATTAATAATTTCATAGATTAATAATATCTATATATATGATACAAATTTAATTTTCCTATGAGAAATACACAAAAGAAATTAAAAAAAATTCATATAAAAATTGGTGGGAAATATTTTTAAATTCTATATTTCAAAACTTTACAAAGAAAAAAAATGATTTCTTTCATGACATGAAATAAAATTCAAAACTCACATAAAAATTATCCTCTCTTGAAATGATTGTATACATAAACATCATCGGAGAAAGAATTTATTCTAAAAATAATTGTGTTTATGTGGGGAAACTTAATATTATATAATATAATATTATATATAGGTATTTGTGTTTTATTTTATTAAACAAAAAATTATCATTCTTGTAATGAGTAAAGAAACAAACACACACACACACACATTCATACACGCATACACATACAGCCATTGTGTTTTACTATCGCTCTCATCAAACGACTTCGAAATTTATTTGAATTAAAGTTTTTAATAATACGTTTGTGATCGACATTTTTTACTCATGTTTTATCATGTTTTATTTCAGATTATAATCTCATATTTCATAATTATTGATAAAATCACACTTATCACGCTCATAATGTTTTAAACGCCACTCTCTCATACAAATACATATTCACATCTTTACCCATTCTTTTAAAAGAAAAAATAGAGAGAGCGACATAAAAATAATACGCTCTAATTGGCATTTAAGTTTTTCATAATTTTTTGGTGATAGTCAATTTTGAATCATGTTTATTCATGTTTTATCATGATTTGTTGAGAGATGTATGTATATGGGTACATATAGATGCATATAATGCAAAATATATGCGAAAATATATGAATATTAAAATTGATTGTTTATACATTAAATTTCTGAATTATTTTTCGTTTTAAATCCAATAATTAATAAAACTTTACATCATACACCCACACATTGTCACATTTTCTCTCTACCTCGCTCCACATTCACGCAAATACACCACATTCTCACATTTGCTCTCTACCTTTCTCTTCCCAAACCAAACTCTCTCGGACGATCATTACCCCTCGACACACACATTCTCACATTTGCTCTCTACCTCTCATTCCCCAAACCAAACTCTCTCGGATGATCTTTACCCTTCCACAACCACACACACACACATTCTAACGTTTGCTTTCTACCTCTCTCTCCCCAAACCAAACTCTCTCGGACGATCTTTACCCCTTCACACACACACACATTCTCACATTTGCTCTCTAAGTCTCTCAACAAATTTTATTTCAGTTTTTCAAAAACTTTTATCATTATTGCGCCATTTGGAAAATAATGAAAATACAAATAAAAAATTTTCAATTGTCAATTCCCACTTTCCCACTTCTCTATTGTTACCCGATCCTGTATGTCGAAAGCAAATATGTTTAATATGGTTAATATGTTAAAACTCACACACACACAGACTTGCACTTATTTCATTATCTCCCCCATTTTCCTTCGATCTTACTCTCCTGATCTTTTAAACTCATGCAAACACATTTCTCACGTCTCCACCCTCCACTACCATCCTTTTAAAAGAAAAAATAGAGAGAGCCACAAAAATAATTTAAAATGCATTTGTGTATATATGTACATCATTTTTTTCTTTTAAAGAATAAATTCCAAAAATATTTGTGTGCTAGTATTTTATTAAAAAATTTGTAAAAATTGTCATTAAATGATACGTAAATTTATTTTGAATTCAGGTTTTTGATATTTCGTTGGTGATCGACAAATTTGAGTCATGTTTTATCATGATTTATTTTATATTAGAATCTCATATTTTATAATGATATATAAAATCATTATATGCTAAAAACAAATTCTCATAGTACCCCGCAAACACGATCTCAAACACCCACACATTCTCACATTTGCTCTCTACCTCCCTCTCCCAAAACCAAACTCTCTCGGACGATCTTTACCCCTCCACAAACCCCAAATCCTCTCTCTCTCGCAGATTCACCACCCCTCTCTCTCAAAATCCAAGATGGCGGAAAAAGCTGAAAATGTCCATTTTGATACCTTCATTTAAAATAACCCGTGTTTTTGGGCCAGAACTCTCATAGCTTATCTACTAACATGTTCAATTTATGCTACAGAGAGTATGACATATTAAACAAAAGGGTTAATTGATGGTTATGAAAATGAAGATATTGATCTTGATACAGCAGTTATAAGATCATTTTCTTTAGAAAGACTATGGAAAACAACTGGTGATTTAGTAAATAATAAAGGGCCAGAATCTTTATTGTCACGACAAAACACTGATATATTATTTAGAGATGCAGCTCAGCTAAGTCAACGTGAAAATCTCGCTTATTATTATATTGATTAATTATTATTTTTCTTTTGTAGATAAATGTGAATGATACGATATAGATAACGATATTATTGTTGAAAACATATAGCTTTGAAGAGGAAATTTCTGAGGAAACAATTTCTATATTAATGTATATATCAGGTTATGTTAGAAAGAAAGTATCTGAAAGAAATAATTGTAATGATTGTAAACAAATATTATTAACTGATTCAGACTTTCAAATCGAATTTTCACCAAAATTAACATATTTAGCTAATTTAAGTCGCGGTGGTTTGAAATATCCTTCTGAAATTTTAATAACAGCCTATCAAATTTTTCAAACATTAATTTCAGCAAATTATGAAAATATTCTTGTAAATTCTTCAAATCAAAAACAGTTTCTTAAAGTAATTATATTAGAATGTATTGAAACAGAAAATCTGAGTAACTTTTCATGTACTAGTTCACAAAATATAATTGGTAAAAGAGTTGACATTTGGTGTAATATCTTATTAAACAACTATTATTATTATTATTATTTGTAGTTTTTATTGGCAGGTCAACCAGTATTGATTATTTCTGCCTGTACATTATTATTTACATTTCATATATATATATATATATATATATATATGAACTATACTATACTAAGATTATCATTCTTTAGATTAACTGATTTAATCTTATCTTTTTTGCAAATTTTAATACATTTTCTATTTTGTTTTCATTATTTCTTAAAATTTCATTAATATTTGTTGATATATTATATTTAGGTCTTATATGCATAAATTTTTGGCACTGCACAATTATATGCTCAATTGTTAACAAACAATCACAATCGTTACATCTGGGAGGGTCATCTCTGTTGAATATATGTTCATGTGTGAGTCTACTATGTCCAATTCTCATTCGGGTTAACAGCACCTCATCCGATCTATTCTTTTGAGTTGATGACGACCAAGGTTGGACCATTTCTTTAATATATCTCAACTTATTATTTGTAACCATATTCCATTCCGTTTGCCATGTTTGAATACATTTCTTTTTTGTTATACTAAACAAATCTGATACGGGAACATTGAAAGTTAAATCCACACTCATATTTGCTGTTTCCTGACAGTATGCATCTACTTTCTCATTGCCATCTATACCAATGTGGCTAGGTATCCAGCAGAAAACCAATTCTATATTTTTAATTTGGTCTATTTGATTAATAATCAGTCGAATTATTGTGTTTTTATTTTAACAAATGGATTTTTCATTGATATTAAAATACTCAATGAATCAGTTAATATGATAAATTTTTTATTATTTAATTCCTCGGATATATGATTTATTGCCGTTAATATTGCCAATGCTTCTGCTGTAAAAATACTGCATTCTGTAGGAAGTCTTTTCTTTATTACGAGATTTTTTAATACCACTGCAAAGCCTGTATGTTCACTGGATTTCGTTCCATCCGTATAAATATTTTCGTAATTTTCGTAATTTTTTAGAATTTTACTTAAATGTTTTTTGTATATATTTGAAGATGTTTCACTTTTTTTTAAATGTGCCAAATCTGTTATTATTTTCTTTATTTTTCCAGTTCCAGGTGGGTTATTGAAATAAACGTATTTTTGAATCTTTGGTAGTTCCATATTTTTCGCGTTGAATTCATTTTTTAATCTTTTCGGAAAAGATAATACGTTACTGCTTAAGAAATGTCTTTCGAGAAGATTAAAATTGTTATGATGGATGTTAGATTTAATTTTTATTCCATATTTTATAATAAATTCACTTCTTCTAAGTTTTAATGGTGGGATTCCAGCTTCTACTAATACACTATTTGTTGGACTTGTACGGAAAGCACCTATAGCAAGTCTCACTCCAGTGTGATGAACAAAATCCAACATTTTCAAACTTGTTGAACATGCTGAACTGTAAACAATACAACCATAGTCAATTATGCTTAAAATAGTAGCTCTATAGATATTTTTTATTTGTGTTTTTCGCAATCGACTAAAGTGAACACATTTTGTTTTTACTTCTGAAAAATTAAGACCATTTGTCTCTGACCATTTTGATAAATTATTTAAAGTACTTTGCAAATTTTCTTGAATAGTTTTAATGCATTTTCCTTTTGAAAAAATTACAAGATCATCCGCATATAGTAAACCTTTAACACCATTGCTCAATTCTGATATAATATCATTAATAAACAGTAAGAACAATGTGCAGCTAATTACTGATCCCTGAGGTATACCATTTTCTTGCAACATTTGATTTGATCTATGATTCCCAATGTTAACCACAAATCTTCGATTTGCCAAGAAATTCTTTATAAATTTTCCCAAATGCCCTTGTATACCAATTTGTTTAATTTTCTTCTGAATTCCCCTTAAGTCATATCATAGGCTTTTTCTATATCTAGAAAAATCGCAACAAGTCGATTTTTTTCGGAGAAGGCATTTAACACTTCTGTTTCTAGATTGACTAAATGGTCTATTGTAGAATGTTTTTCTCTAAAACCACTTTGTTTGTTTGAAATAATTTTATTTGTTTCCAAATACCATACAAGTCGCTTACTCACCATTCTTTCTAATATCTTGCACAGACAGGATGTTAGTGATATAGGTCGAAAATTTTTTGAAAATCTTGAATCTTTGTTTGGCTTGCATATAGGTATAATAAGGGAAATTCTCCACTGATCTGGAAAAACATCCTGTGTCCAAATTTCATTATAATATTTTAAAATTTGTACCTTTGAAACCATATCCAAATTTTTTATCATATCATAATGAACTTCATCAATTCCAGGACTTGAACCTCGACAATTTTTTAATACATAATTAAACTCTTCAATAGAAAATTGCTTATTATATAATGTATCGTCCACATTATCAATATTAAATGGTTCCAATTCTTCGTAGAATTTATGTTCGAAAAATTTCTGTGAATAATTCGCAGAGCTAGAAACACTCGAAAATTCTTCGGCTAATGCGTTTGCGATATCTTGAGGATCTTTAATTAGGATGTCATTTTGCTTTAAATATTTAATCGGTGAAGGTTTGAATTTTCCAGTTATTTTTCTCACTTTGTTCCACATCGAAGCAGAAGTAACTTGATTATTTATCGATGAAACATATTTTTGCCATGATATTCTTTTAGATTGCCGTATCAATTTTCTGGCTTGCGCTTTAATTTTTTTAAATTTCAACAAATTTTCATTTGTTGGAGTGTTATTAAAATCTTTTAAAGAACGTTTTCGACTTATAATTATTTCTTTTATGTCATCATTCCACCAAGGAACTGGAGTACGCCCAATTTTACTCGAACTCTTTGGAATACTCTCCTTTGCAGCAGATATAATAACTTTTGTGACATATTTAATTTTTTCATCAATACATAACGTTTCATCAGGTTCCAATATGTTTGCTAAATTTGAATATCTTTCCCAATTTGCTTTGTCCATTTGCCATTTTGGTCTTCTATCTTCCAAGCATTTATTGTTAAGGAAATCAATTTTTATTGGATAATGATCACTACTATGTGAATCTTCAATAACATCCCAATCAAGCTGATTTAATAATTCATTACTACAAATGGATACATCAATAGCGCTTGATGAGCCATTTGCCTGACAGAAATGTGTGGGTTTTCCATTATTTAGACAGGAAAGATTATGTATATTTAAAATATCTTCAATAATTTTTCCTCTCATGTTAATTCTTTCTGATCCCCAAATATAATTTCTTGCATTTGCATCACTACAAATAATAAACGGAGAAGGAAGTTGACTAATCAGAACGTCGAGTTCATTTTTTGTATTGACCGAATTTGGAGGAATATATAATGAGCAGATAGTAATTTTAACAGGGTATTCCACCCGAATAGCAATGGCCTGTAATATTGTTGTAAGACGAATTGTTTGAAAATGGATGCTGTTTTTAATTAAAATAGCCACACCTCCACTTGCTCTATCATTATAGTCACATATTTTGTGAACTATAGAATATCCACGGAACTTTGGAATATCTTTAGTAGCAAAATGAGTTTCTTGCAAACATAAAAATAATGGTTTATAAATATTTATAATTATTTTCAATTCCTCAAAATGATAATAATAACCATTTAAATTCCATTGAATAATGTTATCGTTTGTGCAATTCATTTAATTTTTGTTTTTGGAGAAAAAACAATTTATTTTTATTTATCTACCAACCTATTCATTATTACCATCATCATTACTATTATTATTATCACTATTATTATTATTATTATTATTATTACTATTATTATTATTATTATTATTATTTTAAATTTTAAATTTTAAAGCTGCTGATAATCTTTATCACCTTCCTGGTAATAATTATTTAACAATTCCATGGACTGGTATATTACATGACCAGCTGCACCACTGGAATTATAATTATTTCTTTCTTCGTCTATCCTTTTTGTTGGTATTTCAACACTTGTAAAGGACATATTATTTCTATTATTCACGTTTATATTTTTTTCACTCTGTTTTATATTTTGTTTATTTACTGTTTCATTATTAATTTCATTTATTTCTGTTTCTTTGTTATTTATATTTTTAATATTTTTTGATTTATTTATTGTTTTATCTGTATTTTTATTGTTTTCTATATTCTCATGTGTCATTGTATTTGTCTGTATTATATTTTTTGTTCTGTTTACATTATTTTTATTTATTCCTATATCAGAATTTTGACTTTGTATTTTTTGTATTATAATATTAGTTTCTGAATTATTTGTTTGTAGTTCCCGCGAATACGAGTTCATTTCAACTTCTGGATTTCTATCTATGTATAGTTTTTTTGCACTATAATATGAAACTTTTTCTGTTATTTTTATTTTTTGAATTTCAAATTCAGTTTTAAACTTTGGACATACCTTCGCCCAGGTTACATGCGGCCCTCTACAGTTTACGCATTCAATTTTCCCTTGGCATATGTTGTTTTCATGAGGTGCACGCGCACACCTTCCACATAAACCATTATTTTTACATCCACTTTTAGCCGAATGTCCAAACTTTTGGCAGTGGAAACACCTAATTGGCATTGGTATATATTGTCTAACCCTTAGATTAAGAAATCCAGCATAGACTGTTTCCGGTATTTGCGGAACTTTAAATGTTAATATAAAAAGAGGTGTATTCTGTAATTGTTCATTTACTTTTCTTTTAATTCTACGAATATCTGTTACATATTGATCTTTAAATCCATCTAGTATTTCATTATCGTCCAAATACATAAGATCTGGACAATAAATCGTTCCTTTGGATGTATTTAGTGTCGGATGTTCTGCAACTTTAACATTTATATTATTGTGTAATTTTGTCATTTCTTTTATTTTATTTGCTTGTTTTTTATTGTGTGTTTCAATTAATAAAGTACCGTTACCTTTAATTCTTTGTATAGACTTACATGGACCAGCAACTGACAATACTATTTCATGGATTTTAAATGGAGATGTTTCGCGTAATGTTAACTGTTGATCCGTTTCATTCCTGGACATAACCAAAAACTTTGGACCTTCATCCAAATCTGACATTTTTTTAATTTTATTAAAATAACTATTCCCATTTGTAACATACGGTCTTTTGTGCCTTTTATGTGTTCTCGATTCAGTATTTAAATCTGGGAATTCCAAATTACTCAAAATGGAATACCTAGATCCTGATTTGTCTGGGGGCACCGCCCCATCAGACGTTCCAGACATCTGTCCAACACCAGCACAAACTTTATTTATTTGTTTTCCAAAATTTAATTTAATGTTTTCAAAAAATATAATTTAATTATTATAATAGAAAATAACTGTACACTCTTTTATTTTGTTCTCTTTTATTTTTATTTTTATTTTTACTTTATTTAAATTGATCCTTTCGCTTTGACGATTGCAATCGAAGTGATTAAACAACTATTCTAAAAATAAATGCGATTCTATTTGTATACAATCTGCGAATAAGAGAAAACTGTGTTCTTTAACTAGTCAATAAGTTTGCTTTCTTATACTAATCTTGCTTTATTATTTTAAATTAACATTAACAAGATGTGATACTAAATTATGTCGCTTTATTTTATATTTTTACTATTTTATTTTTTTATTATTGAATTCACATTGATGTGATATGAGTTTTTTAAACGTTGAATTCTTATTTTTTTTTTTTTTTTGTCATTCTTTTTTATTTATTGTTATTTAATTGTATTTATTTATATATTTTTTAAATCCATTTCAGGTGAATAGAATTCACCATTAGTGTTATGGTGCCAGCCCCTGTTTTTAGACAAACTTTCTTACTATTGGTTGAGAATCCTTGTTTAAAGCTATTGTTCAGCCGAATCGCTGGCGTATTATAATTATTGAAAACGCCGTTGACGGTGGCGGTGAAATTGGGTCTACTTCCCGGTGGGTGCAGTTCCCGTTGGGTGCACTTCTCCTTTGCTGTTTTTAGTCGATTTAAATGTATTAAAATTGGGTACAGTTCCCGTTGGGTGCACTTCTCTTTCGGTACTCTCCTTGGGACTATTCACTCATTGGAGGTACCTCCCATTGGATGCATTTCTACCAATGGGTCCACACTCCGTTGAGTGCACTTCTCGTTGGGCGCACTTCGCTGGCACCAGTGTTATATATCAAGAAAGAAATTTAATAGAACGCTTAAATGTTTGTTTTATTTATTAATTTTTTTTTTGTTTATTTGGTTTCTAATTACAATTCAAATACATATGTAAAGGCGAGGAACCAAGAAATTCGAATTTTCTATAGTTTTCATGCGTTTTGCTTGGTCTTCTGTGCCGAGATTATGGAGAGTTATCTATAAAATGCGTGTTTCGTAGTTAAATAACTATACTTTTCATACAACATAGTTCTTGGTGTTTGCGTGAAATGCAAAAATAATTGCGAAAAACGAGCGCAACGAGATCAAGGTTTCCCAATGATATAAATCATCATAAAATTAATTGTTTTTCTAAATAATTAATTAATTTGAACTTTCTTTCCTTGACAATAATTAATTATAAATTGGATTTGGATGATTGGATGTAATATTTATAAAGTTATTAACTATTTAAAAGTTATTGTTTTTCATGTTTTTTTTATCGGGGAGAGTATAAATTGAAAAGCGGGTTTTGAGTACTTTACTAATAGACTAGAATTAATTTCTGATTTTTCTGAGTTTTTAAATATTTTTCAAAAAATCTGTCCATATCAACTCAGACAAATTTCAAAATCAGGAACTCGCTAAATGCTTTATTATTTGTTTTTATAATAAAACCACATTGTTCAAATATTCTTTATTAAAATGAACAATAAATTCATTTGAAATTAACGTAAGGTCGTTGAATAAGTCTTGAAATTTAAAATACATTTTATAAATGTTAATTTAATAAATTAGAACAGTAAAGTGGTATAAATTATCTAGTAAGATCAGAAACGGTGACACAAAGTAAAAAAATTATTGTATTGCATTTTAATTTTTTATTTAACCTAGTAAATTCACTTTTGGTTATTATAACTAGGGGAACCAATTGCGCCACGAAGGCATTGAGTTGTTGCTCAACTCGCCCACCGACAATAAATGCTAAAGGGAATATCACCCAAAGAGATAACTCCCAATGACATATTAAAAACCGGTATTAACACCATAAGGATATAAGGCCTTAGCAAATAAGACCCATATGAAATAACACCCGTGGAGTTTTAAATCTCAATTCACCGCCACCGTTTTATTAATCTTCATAAATATTTATAAATTCTACAAAAAATATATTGTCTTTGATATTTATTCTTAATGAGTCAAGATATGTTTCCTAATTACCAGTTTACTTTTACCGATCTTTATATTTATATCAAACTACAAAAAGATTAAAAACTTTAAAAATATATACAGAAAATATCAATTGTAATCTCTATCTACCTGATGTGTACTTATATTTGTGAATAAAATAAATTATATCTCGAAATGGGTAAATTTTGAAGAATTGGAATGTTCTAAAAAAAGTTTCATCTTTCGTTCTTTTACACAAAAAAATACTAAAAGAATAAACTTTATTCATATGAAGTTTAATTTTCATTTGTATAAAAAATGTACACAAAATAAATAAAAAAATAATCAACAACAGATAACAAAGATAGTTGGTTCTCTGATATGTAGAATATGTTAAGTGATTGTTGACAGCAAAATATAACATAATATTCAACACCTACGTGGTGCAATTGGGTGTTAATCGAAAGGTCGGTGGTTCAAGTCCCACCGTGGCGAATCCCTAATTTATTTCATTATTGGGTTATTAAGTGGTGTTAGTTAAATTCAAATTTTTAAAAGCCTTATCATTATCAGAAATATTTAAATTTTAAATATTTATTTCAGTGAAAAATAATGATGCTACAAAAATTCAATATTTCTCAGAAAGTCGTTAAACCTTTTTTAGTTTTGTGCACATGCAAATTATAAAAAAATTGATAAGATTATCTCCATATAAAACAAACCTTAAGTTTAAATATAAATGTAATCGTAATGCATTCGCTTCGTTTAAATTTTTCTCCTTCAGTTCATGACACAAAAAAATTTAATTTTTTGATTGGTTTCTTTATATGCTTTAAGTTTTTAACATTCAACCATAAAATAATTTACACAGTTTAGAATCATTAAAGCCTTGTTGATTATTGTCGGTACACTTATTTCATGTTAAATACAATAATATGTTATGAGTCTATTATATTTTTTTTTATATTTAGAAAATGACATATTCGTTTAATCTATTTTTCTGAAATGTTTTTTTTTGTTATTTAGTTTTAATTGAAATTACTTTTATTATCTCTTTTATTAATTATCCGCTTATTGTGGCCAAATGAATAAGAATTGGAAGAATTGGAAGTACAAGTGTGGCTAATAACACTTCATAATAATGTATGGATGAGTTTCATATTTGAATTACATATTTTTTATTTGTTATTTTGTGTATTTTTTTATAATAACTTCGCTTTGTTTTTTTTTTGACAGATTCTTTGTTTAAATCAACTATTTATTTTTGAGATCAACTATAAAGATGGTTTTAGTTTTATACATTAAAGTTTATTAACGGAAAAATTGTTTGACTGAAAAAACCATATATGTAACAATCGAGACTCGAGAATTCGGAACCTTACTTTCCGGGTGACTGCTCTTCCTCTATGAACTACAGTGTAATACGAACGTTCTTATTTTAATCAATTTCACCATATATTTAAATTTAAAATATAAATTTTTTTTTTTTACAATTGAAAATTAATAATTGATCAAAAAATCTTTCTACATAGGTAATAAATACATAGCAATAAATATGACTTGAAACCGTTTTTTAACAATATGCTTCCAAGGAATCATTAACATAATGAAATATATCTACCCACGGCGATTAGCATACCCTATGTTAAATGTTTATTTCCATTATAAAAATATTGAATTTCAAAAATAAAGGTGTTCGCCCTCTGGTTGACTTGAACCACCAAGCTTTCGGTTAACAGCCGAACGCGTTAACCAATTGCGCCACTCTAAATAAAAAACAAATATTTCAATAATTGATTATTAAACTCAATACAACTTTAATATGAAATAATGAATAATCAAACATCATCGTTCAAATCATAATAATTATAAATTATAATATTTAATAAAAATATATTAATAATAAGTTAGAAATTATAATTTTATTAGTTTCACTTAGATCCCAAGGTTTTACTTTTGAACTAGAGCTTAATTATTTTGACTACAATAAATAACAAAATTATTTTATCTCGGAGTCAGCTGATATATTTTAGAATTCAAAATTGTGACATTTTTATTAAGTGTTAACGGAGTGTGGCGTTTGTATGTAGCAGTCACAATTATTTTTTGAAGATCTCATGGCACTCATTAAGATATTTGGCCAAAATGAGCCTAGGAGTAATAAAATATATAATTTATGTCCTTATTGCACTTGAGATTGATCCGTAAAAAGAAAGACACTTCAAAAAAATAGAATAAATAAATATGACATTTTCAAAATAAGTAAAATGAAATTTTTGAAATTTCATTTTCGTGTTCCTATTACCTCTTAGTAGATATAATAATAAAATAATCAAAACACTTGAAATTCAACACCAGTAACGTAAATAGATAAAGAAAATATTATCAATTAAAGTAATATGAAAGAGAAAAAATATTTGTAAATATAAATTATTTAATTTTTTCTGAACAAAAACAATTTAACATTATTTTTGAATAATATCTGCATTGCCAAGATCGATAGTCGAAATAATATTATTTTACTTTCAATGCAAAAATTATGTAAAATGTCATTTTGCCAGATGCAGAAATAATTCAAACCTTGTATTCCCACGTACATGTGCAACAGATACATATTTTAGTTTCATCACATTTTGCGTTTTTCACTTTTTGATTAAAATTACAAGAAAAATTTTATGAGAATTTTGTGCCTAGAATTCGGCAAACCAAATTATTATTTATTCAAATGAAATAAAGTTCATGTAAAATTATAAAACAATAATTTGAATAGGAAAATAATATGCAACTTGATTAAATCGTAAGTGTGTGTGATTACAAAGTATTTTGTTTTAAATATTGGGAAAAATTAAGGAAGTAGTGTCGTATTTGAAAGTATCCAAAGGATTGATTTCCATTTAAAAGAATAATAATAATAAATAAATAAGAATAATAACAATAATTTTAAGATAAACATTTTTGGAACTAAGAAGTAGTGCAAAAGATTAGAAATGCATCATCAGTAGTCTGATTTCGATTATTTCTTACTAGAAAAATACGACAAAATGTGTATGGATATAAAACTGAGAATGTGTTAGTGCGAGTTGCATGAAATATGTTATTTCGTTTATATGGCTATCATTGCATTATTTTGTTATTTATTTAGCAGGTGGTGAGATATTTTAGGTATTAATTGTTTTCATATTTTGTATTTTTTTACATTTTAGTTTTTAATACTGTTAATATTATTGCTTCGTCGTAATCGACTAAGCCTTGTAATGGAAAATTTTGAAATTCAACTTTTTTTATTTTTAAAAGACAAAATTAAAAGAAAATTTCCAAAAAAAATTTTTTCTCACATAGAATGACCCTAGGGCAACTTATTTTTACTAACAAAAGGTCAAATTGGTAGGTTATTGCAACTTTTATCCCCAAAAAAGGGGTCAAAAAAATCCTGTCAGTCCGGACTCCGTCCGCCGTATGTTTACACGATAACTCAAAAACGCGTGAAGGGATTTCAATAAAATTTTGGAATTAGTATTATTTTGGTCCCGAATAGAACCCTATTGATTTTGAGGGGGTTCGGGGTACGGGGTGGAGCACCCCCCATACAATTGTTTTGGAAAAAATTAGTTTCCCGAGGATTGCAACAACTGATTGCAATGAAATTATGGGATTAGTATTTTATTGATCCCCAATAGAACCCTATTGATTTTGGGGGGGATCGGGGCACGGGGTACAGCACCCCCCATACAATTGTTTTGGAAAAATCAGATTCCCGAGGATTGCAACAACTGATTGCAATGAAATTTTGGTATTAGTATTTTATTGGTCCATCATAGAACAATATTGATTTTAGGGAGGATCGGGGCACGGGGTGGAGCACCCCCCATCCAAATTTTTTGGAAAATACAGTTTTTTAAGAACATGTGAACGGATTGCAATGAAATTTTGGGATTAGTATTTTATTGGTCCATCATAGAACCATATTGATTTTAGGGGGGATCGGAGCATGGGGTGGAGCACCTCTCATACAATTTTTTTGGAAAAAATCAGTTTTTTTAAGAACCCGTGAACTGGTTTCAATGAAATTTTGGGATTAGTGTTTTATTATATTAAATGATGGTTCCATGGAGGGGTTTTCAGAACTTGGGTATATTGTTATCCGTTCGTGTTAAATGCTGAAAATACTACTGCATAATATTCGACGAAGCATACAGCCATACTTGCCTGTCGTTTTTATTAATATCATTGAAAAAATTAATGATGCAGAATTTATTATTTCAAAGAAAATTTATTAAACCTTTTATTCAAAAACAAAAAAAAACTTAAATAAAAACAATAAAGTATATAATGGTTAGTTCATACTTAAAACAAAATTAAGTATGAGATATTTCTCGTAAGAAATAATCGTAATCGGACTACAGCTGTTAAAGCCATGAAATATTAAATTAAAGAAATATATTAAGTGACTAAAAATAACAAATCGTGGAAAAAGCAACAGTGTTGCGCAACATATTTGTTGCACAGGACATACAACATTAGTGCAATATACTTGCTTTATTGTGCATTATTATTGAAATAGACACAATTTAAGTAAGATATAATTATATAAGTGAGTTAAAAACATTAAAAATAGTAAAACAAAAAAAAAACAACCAAAATGGCGGAAGAAAGACAAATTAAGGACGCAGCCAATGGCATAGCGACAGAATTAAGTGTAAATGTTGATGACATTATAAATAACATTGTAGGAGAGTTACAGAAAGTTATTGAGAATAATGAAAAAACAGTTAACGAGACAATGGGTGAGAGAAGTGACACAAGTTCTGTTGTATCATCTAACAGGAAGAAACGGTTAAGGACAGAAAGTGGAAAAACGGACGACCCAAAAACAACGAGGACACTAAAATTAAACGATGAAAATATTTTGCAACAAAATAGATTTTATCACTTAGCTGAAAATCAGCTTACAAAGGAAGATTTCATGCAATATCAGGCGAAGTCACAAAGAATAAATAAGCCAAGTATGCGAAAGGACCAAACACATATAAAAGGAGGGAATAATAAGGAGAAGAATATTATCGAAGTTAACACATATGCGTCAAAAGAAGAAAAAAGATACTCAGTAATGATGAAAGGACTATACAACTGCTATGAAAGCCAAGAAATTTTTTACGATATTTTGGAACAAGTACCTAGTATCATAATAGTAAAAAATTATAGCACAGTATACAGCAGGAACAATAACATTAAATTAAACATGTTTATTGTTCAAGGGGGAATAGAAGTGGATTTAATGAAGTTAATAAAAATTAAATATATATGTAACTCAGCGGTAAGATGGGAAAAGTTACAGAATAAAAAAATTAATTCAATCTATGAGATGTCAAAGGTCAGGACACATTGCAACAATGTGCAACTATAAATATAGATGCGTGAAATGTGACAAAGATCACGGCCCGGACAGTGTACAAGAGACCGGAACCAAAGGCAAGCGTTTTGCATAAATTGCAACAAAGAAGGACATCCGGCCAGCTTCAGGGGATGCCCGGAGTTGGTTAAGATAGAAAACATCAGAAAAATGAGATTTAGGGAGAAGCAGGATACCCAGCAACAAAGAGCTGAGCATAACCAGTGGATTATGCAGTCGGCCAACCAGGTGGAATTTCTTATGCAAATGGCAAGAAATTTAAATAACAGTAATCTTAATAATAACAATAACCTTAATAATAATATTGGAAATAATAATAATAATGATGAATATGTAAATGATAAAACGACAAATAATGCAAATTTCGGAAACTATGACGGTACGTGCAATCTGTTTGGATGTAACAAGGTCTATGTAATGAATAAAATTAACGAATTTCTCCAGAGGTATAATTCCTGCAAGGGAAGTGTTGTTTCTTATAAACTGTGGACTGTATTTTGTTTTGTAATAGTGATTCCTATTATTTTGTTAGATATACAAACAAAGCTATAGTAAATTCACTTTAGGTTATTATAACTAGGGGAACTATTTTTGAGGTGAGTTCTGAACCACCCACCGATATCATCAGTACATGCAATTTCATTCCATTTGGTTTGGTATGTATTGCCTACTGTATAGAAAACATGCAATAATCATACCCTATGCTAAATGTGTATTTAGCAAATGTAAACATTTGACGAAAATATGTTACACAGTGAAAGTAATCGCCCCGCCCCGCCCACATCTACCAGATATGTACTTATATTTGTGAATATAATAAATTATATCTCGAAATGGGTAAATTTTGAAGAATTGGAATGTTATAAAAGAAGTTTCATCTTTCGTTTTCTTACACAAAATAAATAAAAAAGTAATCAACATATAACAAAGATAGTTGGTTCTACTTAACTGATATGTACAATATGTTATGTGATTGTTGACAGCAAAATATAACATAATATTCCACGCCTACGTGGCGCAATTGGGTGTTAATCGAAAGGTTGGTGGTTCAAGTCCCACCGTGGCGAATCCTTAATTTATATTTCATTATTGGGTCATTAAAGTGGTGTTAGTTAAATTCAAATTATATGGGGGGTACTCCACCACGTGTTCCGATCCCCCTAAATTCAATATGGTTCTATGATGAACCAATAAAATACTAATCCCAAAATTTCATTGCAATCAGTTGTTGCAATCCTCGGAAATCTGATTTTTTCCAAAACAATTGTATGGGGGGTGCTCCACCTTGTGCCCCGATCCCCCCTAAAATCAATATGGTTCTATGATGGACCAATAAAATACTAATCCCAAAATTTCATTGCAATCAGTTGTTGCAATCCTCGGAAATCTGATTTTTTCCAAAACAATTGTATGGGGGGTGCTCCACCCCGTGCCCCGATCCCCCCTAAAATCAATATGGTTCTATGATGGACCAATAAAATACTAATCCCAAAATTTCATTGCAATCAGTTGTTGCAATCCTAGGGAATCTGATTTTTTCCAAAACAATTGGATGGGGGTGCTCCACTCCGTGCCCCGATCCCCCTCAAAATCAATAGGGTTCTATTGGGGACCAATCAAATGCTAATCCCAAAATTGCATTGCAATCAGTTGTTGCAATCCTCGGAAATCTGATTTTTTCCAAAACAATTGTATGGGGGGTGCTCCACCCCGTGCCCAGATCCCTCCTAAAATCAATACGGTTCTATGATGGACCAATAAAATACTAATCCCAAAATTTCATTGCAATCAGTTGTTGCAATCCTCGGGAATCTGATTTTTTCCAAAACAATTGGATGGGGGTGCTCCACCCCGTGCCCCAATTCCCCTCAAAATCAATAGGGTTCTATTGGGGTCCAAAAAAATACAAAATTTTATTGAAATCACTTCACGCGTTTTTGAGTTATCGTACGGAGTCCGGACTAACAGGATTTTTCTTACCCCTTTTTTGGGGATAAAAGTTGCAATAACTACCAATTTGACCTTTTGTTAGTAAAAATAAGTTGCCCTACGGTCATTCTATGTGAGAAAAGAATTTTTTTGGAAATTTTCTTTTAATTGTGTTTTTTAAAAATAAAAAAAGTTGAATTTAAAAATTTTCCATTACAAGGCTTAGTCGATAACGACGAAGCAATAATGATGCTACAAAAATTCAATACTTCTCAGAAAGTCGTTAAAACTTTTTCAGATTTGTGCACCTTCAAATTATAAAATAATTGATAAGATTATCTCCATATAAAACAAACCTTGACATATTCGTTTAATCTATTTCTCTGAAATGTTTTCTTGTTATTTAGTTTTAATTGAAATTACATTTATTATCTCTTTTATTAATTATCCGCTTATTATAGCCAAATGAATAACAATTGGAAGTCCACAAAAAAAAAGTGTGGCTAATAACACTTCATAAGAATGTAGGATGAGTTTTATATTTGAATTATATATTTTTTATTTGTTATTTTGTGTATTTTTTTAAAATAACTTCACTTTGTTTTTTTTTGGACAGATTCTCTGTTTAAATCAACTATTTATTTTTGAGATCAACTATAAAGATGGTTTTAGTTTTATACATTAAAGTTTATTAACGGAAAAATTGATTGTCTGAAAAACCCATCTATGTAACCATCGAGACTCGAGAACTCGGAACCTTACTTTCCGGGTGACTGCTCTTCCTCTATGAACTACAGTGTAATACGAACGTTCTTATTTTAATCAATTTCACCATATATTTAAATTTAAAATATTAAAAATCTTTCTACATAGGTAATGTAAACCATCAGCAATAAATATGACTTGAAACCGTTTTTTATCGATATGCGTCCAAGTAATCATTGAAATAATGAAATGTATCTGCACACCACGATTATCATACTCTATGTTAAATGTTTATTTCCAATAATGAAATTGACAAAAAAATATTCCTAAATTTGAATTTAAAAAATAAAGGTGTTCGCCCTCGGGTGGGACTTGAACCACCAACATTCGGAAATGTTTCGCTGATTTCGGGTGCCCACCGAAATTAAACTTAATGGGAATAACTCTCAAGTCTCAACACGATCTTATGGTAGTTGAGTATATTAGTAGCAGTTGATCTATGAAAATTCAAATTATTCATTCAATTGGTTATATTTTAAAATATTAATTTATTAAATATAAAATACCACAAAAATTACAATTTATATACTTATAAACTCAATCATATTTAACTTTTTTTCTATCAATAATTTTAATAAAACAATATTTGTTCGTTATGGCACTTCTGCTATTAGTTATTATATTCTGTGATATAAGTCAACATTTTAATATAATAAATTACTTATAAAACATAACTCAGCCTCTTCAATTCCTACATTTCGTTGTAATCCCACGGCTAATTATAGAAACTGATAATTAATAATTATTATTAATAAAAAACAAAAGAAAATCGGACAAGAAAAATTATTTAATTATATAGATACAAAAATGAGATAAAATAATTGGAGTTAATCATAAAATATCATAACTTATAAGTGTAGAAATAAAAATTAAATTGTTTATTTGTTCAAACCAAATCATTTTTCTGGATTTGCTAAAATATAATTATTCTATAATATAATTAAATATAATAAATATAATAAAATATAAAAAATAAGCAAAAAGAAACATAAGATAACAAAGTTGATTGTGTCAAATTCATAAATTGATAAGAGAATATGCTGTCTGAATTTTGAGAACGAAATTTTATTACAAGCCTCCGTGGCGCAATTGGTTAGCGCGTTCGGCTGTTAACCGAAAGGTTGGTGGTTCAAGTCCACCCGGGGGCGTCTACTATTTTTTACTTACCACAAGTGGTGAATTCCTTTTTTTTATTAAAAGTCAAAGTTTCGAAAAAAATTAAATTGCTGCAAATAAATTTCTAGTATTTTAAGAATAAATTTACCATTCATCTTCTTTTTTATTTTAGAGTTGTGTGCTTTAAAATAATTACATATACAATATACAACCTAATCTAATTAAAAAAAAAAAATTTAAATAAGAAAAATAACACAAATCTCAAATTATTAAATAAAAATAAGAAAAAATCTGATACCCTGATTAAATACCATTTATCTGTAGTGTACTTAAGATTGAGATTTAGAGTATTTTTTAAATTAATATATAATTATTATTATTTTTGTCCTCATTAATTGCTATTTAGTTGATTTAAAAAAATTTGTTGAACAACGAAATAATATGAGGCATAATTTTTTTTTAACACAATTGGAATCTGTAATTGTTTGGTCAAGTAAGTCTATGAATAGTAAAATATTAAATTGTTGTCCTTATTGCAATTGAGATTGAACCATAGGCACTTTAGAAAAATAGAATAAATAAATGAGACATTTTCAAAATATGTAAACAGAAATTTTAGAATCTCTTGGTATATATGTAGGTACTTCAATAATATAAACACTTGAAACTCAACATCACAACTACTATCTACTATGAAATCTTAGATGAAGGACAATTCAATTAATAATCAAGGCATATTCATACTACATGATCATATAATGTTTAATCAATTATAGAGCTTTGATTATGCACTCTAAATAAAAAACAAATGTTTCAATAATTGATTATTAAACTCAATACAACTTTAATATGAAACATCATCGTTCAAATCATAATAATTATAAATTATAATATTTAATAAAAATATATAAATAATACGTTAGAAATTATAATTTTATTAGTTTCCCTTAGATCCCAAGGTTTTACTTTTGAACTAGAGCTTAATTATTTTGACTACAATAAATAACAAAATTATTTTATGTCGGAGTCAGCTGATGGAGTGTGGCGTTTGTATGTAGGAGTCACAATTATTTTTTTGAAGATCTCATGGCACTCATTAAGATATTTGGCCAAAATGAGCCTAGGAGTAATAAAATATATAATTTATGTCCTTATTGCACTTGAGATTGATCCGTAAAAAGAAAGACACTTCAAAAAAATAGAATAAATAAATAGGACATTTTCAAAATAAGTAAAAAGAAATTTTTAAAATTTCATTTTCGTGTTCCTATTGCCTTTTAGTAGATATAATAATAAAGTAATCAAAACACTTGAAATTCAACACCAGTACCGTAAATAGATAAAGAAAATATTATTAATTAAAGTAATATGAAAGAGAAAGGATATTTGTAAATATAAATTATTTTATTTTTTCTGAACAAAAACAATTTAACATTATTTTTGAATAATATCTGCATTGCCAAGATCGATAGTCGAAATAATATTTTTTTACTTTCAATGCAGAGATCACTTTATGGGGTTTCCTTATGTAAAATGTTATTTTGCCAGATGCAGAAATAATTCAAATCTTGTATTCCCACGTACATGTGCAACAGAGACATATTTTAGTTTCATCACATTTTGCGTTTTTGACTTTTTGATTAAAATTACAAGAAAAATTTTATGAGAATTTTGTGCCTAGAATTCGGCAAACCAAATTATTATTTATTCAAATGAAATAAAGTTCATGTAAAATTATAAAACAATAATTTAAATAGGAAAATAATATGCAACTTGTTTAAATCGTAAGTGTGTGTGATTACAAAGTATTTTGTTTTAAATATTGGGAAAAATTAAGGAAGTAGTGTCGTATTTGAAAGTATCCAAAGGATTGATTTCCATTTAAAAGAATAATAATAATAAATAAATAAGAATAATAACAATAATTTTAAGATAAACATTTTTGGAACTAAGAAGTAGTGCAAAAGATTAGAAATGCATCATCAGTAGTCTGATTTCGATTGTTTCTTACTAGAAAAATACGATAAAATGTGTATGGATATAAAACTGAGAATGTGTTAGTGCGAGTTGCATGAAATATGTTATTTCGTTTATATGGCTATCATTGCATTATTTTGTTATTTATTTCACAGATGGTGAGATATCAATTGTTTTCATATTTTGTATTGTTAATATTGTTTTATTAATATCATTGAAAAAATTAATGATAAAGAATTTATTATTTCAAAGAAAATTTATTAAACCTTTTATTCAAAAACAAAAAAAACTTAAATAAAAAAAATAAAGTATACAATGGTTAGTTCATACTTAAAACAAAATTAAATTCAAAAACCAAATAATTCAATTGTGTATACATATTTAGGTAAATACGAGATATTTCTCGTAAGAAATAATCGTAATCGGACTACAGCAGTTAAAAACATGAAATATTAAATTAAAGAAATATATTAAGTGAATAAAAATAACAAATCGTGGAAAAAGCAACAGTGTTGCGCAACATATATGATGCACAGGACATACAACAATAGTGCAATATACTTGCTTTATTGTGCAATATTATTGAAATAGACACAATTTAAGTAAGATATAATTATATAAGTGAGTTAAAAACATTAAAAATAGTAAAACAAAAAAAAAACAACCAAAATGGAGGAAGAAATGGCCAGACAAATTAAGGACGCAGCCAATGGCATAGCGAAAGAATTAAGTGTAAATGTTGATGACATTATAAATAACATTGTAGGAGAGTTACAGAAAGTTATTGAGAATAATGAAAAAACAGTTAACGAGACAATGGGTGAGAGAAGTGACACAAGTTCTGTTGTATCATCTAACAGGAAGAAACGGTTAAGGACAGAAAGTGGAAAAACGGACGACCCAAAAACAACGAGGACACTAAAATTAAGCGATGAAAATGTTTTGCAACAAAATAGATTTTATCACTTAGCTAAAAATCAGCTTACAAAGGAAGATTTCATGCAATATCAGGCGAAGTCACAAAGAATAAATAAGCCAAGTATGCGAAAGGACCAAACACATATAAAAGGAGGAAGTAATAAGGAGAAGAATATTATCGAAGTTAACACATATGCGTCAAAAGAAGAAAAAAGATACTCAGTAATGATGAAAGGACTATACTACTTCTATGAAAGCCAAGAAATTTTTTACGATATTTTGGAACAAGTACCTAGTATCATAATAGTAAAAAATTATAGCACAGTATACAGCAGGAACAATAACATTAAATTAAACATGGTTATTGTTCAAGGGGGAATAAAGTGGATTTAATGAAGTTAATAAAAATTAAATATATATGTAACTCAGCGGTAAGATGGGAAAAGTTACAGAAGAAAAAAATTAATTCAATCTATGAGATGTCAAAGGTCAGGACACCTTTCAACAATGTGCAACTATAAATGCAGCTTCAGGGGATGCCCGGAGTTGGTTAGGATAGAAAACATTAGAAAAAACACTTCATAATAATGTAGGATGAGTTTTATATTTGAATAATATATTTTTTATTTGTTATTTTGTGTATTTTTTTATAATAACTTCTTTTTGTTTTATTTTTGACAGATTGTTTGTTTAAATCAACTATTTATTTTTGAAATCAACTATAAAAATGGTTTTAGTTTTATTCATTAAAGTTTATTAACGGAAAAATTGATTGACTGAAAAAACCATCTATGTAACAATCGAGACTCGAGAATTCGAAACCTTTCATTTTCCGGGTGACTGCTCTTCCTCTATGAGGTACAGTGTAATACGAACGTTCTTATTTTAATCAATTTCACCATATATTTAAATTTAAAATATTAAAAATCTTTCTACATAGGTAATGTAAACCATCAGCAATAAATATGACTTGAAACCGTTTTTTATCGATATGCGTCCAAGTAATCATTGAAATAATGAAATGTATCTGCACACCACGATTATCATACTCTATGTTAAATGTTTATTTCCAATAATGAAATTGACAAAAAAATATTCCTAAATTTGAATTTAAAAAATAAAGGTGTTCGCCCTCGGGTGGGACTTGAACCACCAACATTCGGAAATGTTTCGCTGATTTCGGGTGCCCACCGAAATTAAACTTAATGGGAATAACTCTCAAGTCTCAACACGATCTTATGGTAGTTGAGTATATTAGTAGCAGTTGATCTATGAAAATTCAAATTATTCATTCAATTGGTTATATTTTAAAATATTAATTTATTAAATATAAAATACCACAAAAATTACAATTTATATACTTATAAACTCAATCATATTTAACTTTTTTTCTATCAATAATTTTAATAAAACAATATTTGTTCGTTATGGCACTTCTGCTATTAGTTATTATATTCTGTGATATAAGTCAACATTTTAATATAATAAATTACTTATAAAACATAACTCAGCCTCTTCAATTCCTACATTTCGTTGTAATCCCACGGCTAATTATAGAAACTGATAATTAATAATTATTATTAATAAAAAACAAAAGAAAATCGGACAAGAAAAATTATTTAATTATATAGATACAAAAATGAGATAAAATAATTGGAGTTAATCATAAAATATCATAACTTATAAGTGTAGAAATAAAAATTAAATTGTTTATTTGTTCAAACCAAATCATTTTTCTGGATTTGCTAAAATATAATTATTCTATAATATAATTAAATATAATAAATATAATAAAATATAAAAAATAAGCAAAAAGAAACATAAGATAACAAAGTTGATTGTGTCAAATTCATAAATTGATAAGAGAATATGCTGTCTGAATTTTGAGAACGAAATTTTATTACAAGCCTCCGTGGCGCAATTGGTTAGCGCGTTCGGCTGTTAACCGAAAGGTTGGTGGTTCAAGTCCACCCGGGGGCGTCTACTATTTTTTACTTACCACAAGTGGTGAATTCCTTTTTTTTATTAAAAGTCAAAGTTTCGAAAAAAATTAAATTGCTGCAAATAAATTTCTAGTATTTTAAGAATAAATTTACCATTCATCTTCTTTTTTATTTTAGAGTTGTGTGCTTTAAAATAATTACATATACAATATACAACCTAATCTAATTAAAAAAAAAAAATTTAAATAAGAAAAATAACACAAATCTCAAATTATTAAATAAAAATAAGAAAAAATCTGATACCCTGATTAAATACCATTTATCTGTAGTGTACTTAAGATTGAGATTTAGAGTATTTTTTAAATTAATATATAATTATTATTATTTTTGTCCTCATTAATTGCTATTTAGTTGATTTAAAAAAATTTGTTGAACAACGAAATAATATGAGGCATAATTTTTTTTTAACACAATTGGAATCTGTAATTGTTTGGTCAAGTAAGTCTATGAATAGTAAAATATTAAATTGTTGTCCTTATTGCAATTGAGATTGAACCATAGGCACTTTAGAAAAATAGAATAAATAAATGAGACATTTTCAAAATATGTAAACAGAAATTTTAGAATCTCTTGGTATATATGTAGGTACTTCAATAATATAAACACTTGAAACTCAACATCACAACTACTATCTACTATGAAATCTTAGATGAAGGACAATTCAATTAATAATCAAGGCATATTCATACTACATGATCATATAATGTTTAATCAATTATAGAGCTTTGATTATGCACTCTAAATAAAAAACAAATGTTTCAATAATTGATTATTAAACTCAATACAACTTTAATATGAAACATCATCGTTCAAATCATAATAATTATAAATTATAATATTTAATAAAAATATATAAATAATACGTTAGAAATTATAATTTTATTAGTTTCCCTTAGATCCCAAGGTTTTACTTTTGAACTAGAGCTTAATTATTTTGACTACAATAAATAACAAAATTATTTTATGTCGGAGTCAGCTGATGGAGTGTGGCGTTTGTATGTAGGAGTCACAATTATTTTTTTGAAGATCTCATGGCACTCATTAAGATATTTGGCCAAAATGAGCCTAGGAGTAATAAAATATATAATTTATGTCCTTATTGCACTTGAGATTGATCCGTAAAAAGAAAGACACTTCAAAAAAATAGAATAAATAAATAGGACATTTTCAAAATAAGTAAAAAGAAATTTTTAAAATTTCATTTTCGTGTTCCTATTGCCTTTTAGTAGATATAATAATAAAGTAATCAAAACACTTGAAATTCAACACCAGTACCGTAAATAGATAAAGAAAATATTATTAATTAAAGTAATATGAAAGAGAAAGGATATTTGTAAATATAAATTATTTTATTTTTTCTGAACAAAAACAATTTAACATTATTTTTGAATAATATCTGCATTGCCAAGATCGATAGTCGAAATAATATTTTTTTACTTTCAATGCAGAGATCACTTTATGGGGTTTCCTTATGTAAAATGTTATTTTGCCAGATGCAGAAATAATTCAAATCTTGTATTCCCACGTACATGTGCAACAGAGACATATTTTAGTTTCATCACATTTTGCGTTTTTGACTTTTTGATTAAAATTACAAGAAAAATTTTATGAGAATTTTGTGCCTAGAATTCGGCAAACCAAATTATTATTTATTCAAATGAAATAAAGTTCATGTAAAATTATAAAACAATAATTTAAATAGGAAAATAATATGCAACTTGTTTAAATCGTAAGTGTGTGTGATTACAAAGTATTTTGTTTTAAATATTGGGAAAAATTAAGGAAGTAGTGTCGTATTTGAAAGTATCCAAAGGATTGATTTCCATTTAAAAGAATAATAATAATAAATAAATAAGAATAATAACAATAATTTTAAGATAAACATTTTTGGAACTAAGAAGTAGTGCAAAAGATTAGAAATGCATCATCAGTAGTCTGATTTCGATTGTTTCTTACTAGAAAAATACGATAAAATGTGTATGGATATAAAACTGAGAATGTGTTAGTGCGAGTTGCATGAAATATGTTATTTCGTTTATATGGCTATCATTGCATTATTTTGTTATTTATTTCACAGATGGTGAGATATCAATTGTTTTCATATTTTGTATTGTTAATATTGTTTTATTAATATCATTGAAAAAATTAATGATAAAGAATTTATTATTTCAAAGAAAATTTATTAAACCTTTTATTCAAAAACAAAAAAAACTTAAATAAAAAAAATAAAGTATACAATGGTTAGTTCATACTTAAAACAAAATTAAATTCAAAAACCAAATAATTCAATTGTGTATACATATTTAGGTAAATACGAGATATTTCTCGTAAGAAATAATCGTAATCGGACTACAGCAGTTAAAAACATGAAATATTAAATTAAAGAAATATATTAAGTGAATAAAAATAACAAATCGTGGAAAAAGCAACAGTGTTGCGCAACATATATGATGCACAGGACATACAACAATAGTGCAATATACTTGCTTTATTGTGCAATATTATTGAAATAGACACAATTTAAGTAAGATATAATTATATAAGTGAGTTAAAAACATTAAAAATAGTAAAACAAAAAAAAAACAACCAAAATGGCGGAAGAAAGACAAATTAAGGACGCAGCCAATGGCATAGCGAAAGAATTAAGTGTAAATGTTGATGACATTATAAATAACATTGTAGGAGAGTTACAGAAAGTTATTGAGAATAATGAAAAAACAGTTAACGAGACAATGGGTGAGAGAAGTGACACAAGTTCTGTTGTATCATCTAACAGGAAGAAACGGTTAAGGACAGAAAGTGGAAAAACGGACGACCCAAAAACAACGAGGACACTAAAATTAAACGATGAAAATATTTTGCAACAAAATAGATTTTATCACTTAGCTGAAAATCAGCTTACAAAGGAAGATTTCATGCAATATCAGGCGAAGTCACAAAGAATAAATAAGCCAAGTATGCGAAAGGACCAAACACATATAAAAGGAGGAAGTAATAAGGAGAAGAATATTATCGAAGTTAACACATATGCGTCAAAAGAAGAAAAAAGATACTCAGTAATGATGAAAGGACTATACTACTTCTATGAAAGCCAAGAAATTTTTTACGATATTTTGGAACAAGTACCTAGTATCATAATAGTAAAAAATTATAGCACAGTATACAGCAGGAACAATAACATTAAATTAAACATGGTTATTGTTCAAGGGGGAATAAAGTGGATTTAATGAAGTTAATAAAAATTAAATATATATGTAACTCAGCGGTAAGATGGGAAAAGTTACAGAAGAAAAAAATTAATTCAATCTATGAGATGTCAAAGGTCAGGACACCTTTCAACAATGTGCAACTATAAATGCAGCTTCAGGGGATGCCCGGAGTTGGTTAGGATAGAAAACATTAGAAAAAACACTTCATAATAATGTAGGATGAGTTTTATATTTGAATAATATATTTTTTATTTGTTATTTTGTGTATTTTTTTATAATAACTTCTTTTTGTTTTATTTTTGACAGATTGTTTGTTTAAATCAACTATTTATTTTTGAAATCAACTATAAAAATGGTTTTAGTTTTATACATTAAAGTTTATTAACGGAAAAATTGATTGTCTGAAAAACCCATCTATGTAACCATCGAGACTCGAGAACTCGGAACCTATCACCGGGTGACTGCTCTTCCTCTATGAACTACAGTGTAATACGAACGTTCTTATTTTAATCAATTTCACCATATATTTAAATTTAAAATATTAAAAATCTTTCTACATAGGTAATGTATACCATCAGCAATAAATATAACTTGAAACCGTTTTTTATCGATATGCGTCCAAGTAATCATTGAAATAATGAAATGTATCTACACACCACGATTATCATACTCTATGTTAAATGTTTATTTCCAATAATGAAATTGACAAAAAAATATTCCTAAATATTGAATTTCAAAAACAAAGGTGTTCGCCCTCTGGTTGACTTGAACCAACAAAGCTTTCGGTTAACAGCCGAACGCGCTAACCAATTGCGCCACGGAGGCATGAAATGTTTCGCTGTTTTTCAAAAACATATTTCGGGTGCCCACCGAAAATAAACCCAATGGGAATAACTCTCAAGTCTCAACACGATCTTATGGTAGTTGAGTATATTAGTAGCAGTTGATCTATGAAAATTCAAATTATTAATAATCAGTTGGGTATATTTTAAAATATTAATTTATTAAATATAAAACACCTCAAAAATTACAATTTATATACTTATAAACTCAATCATATTCAACTTTTTTTCTATCAATAAATCAATAATTTTAATAAAACAATATTTGTTCGTTATGGCACTTCTGCTATTAGTTATTATATTCTGTGATATAAGTCAACATTTTAATATAATAAATTACCTATAAACCATAACTCAGGCTCTTCAATTCCTACATTTCCTTGTAATCCCACGGCTAATTATAGAAACTGATAATTAATAATTTTTAATTAATAAACAACAAAAACAAAAGAAAATCGGACAAGAAAAATTAATTAATTATATAGATACAAAAATGAGATAAAATAATTGGAGCTAATCATAAAATATCATAACTCATAAGTGTAAAATAAAAATTAAATTATTTATTTGTTGAAACCAAATCATTTTTCTGATTAGCTAAAATATAATTAAATATTATATAAAATATAAAAAATAAGCAAAAAGAAACATAAGATAACAAAGTTGATTGTGTCAAATTCATAAATTGATAAGAGAATATGCTGTCTGAATTTTGATGAACGAAGTTTTATTACAAGCCTCCGTGGCGCAATTGGTTAGCGCGTTTGGCTGTTAACCGAAAGGTTGGTGGTTCAAGTCCACCCGGGGGCGTTTACTATTTTTTACTTACCTTACCACAAGTGGTGAATTCCTTTTTCTATTAAAAGTCAAAGTTTTGAAAAAATTTTTTTTTACATATCATAATTTCTTAAATAATTTAAATATATTTTATATATATTTATTATAGAGTACTGTAGAGTGTAGATTACTCACTGAATGATGAACTGAACTAATTATTCAAATTACTTATATGATCAAAAACAAGTCAATATATCCTATTTGAAATTTGCTACGATTTAGGTACGATGATGAAGAATTTTCTTCAACAAAATTTATAAGTAGAAATTAACACAAGTTGAATTCCAAAATCCATTAGTTAATAATAAACAAATAAACATAAACAAAAATTAACATATTAAAATAAGGCATATTAAAAACTTATTAAAGATCTTTTTTTTAATATAAAATCAATTTTATTTTTCTCAAATTGGTTGATCTACATATATACTACACTATTTAAAAATACTAAAATGTGTAGAAATAAAAGTTTAGATGTTCCATAGCAAACTGTGGTTTTACATTTTATTTAAATTTAGAGTTGTGTGCTTTTAAATAATTACATATACAATATATATAACATAATATAATTAAAAAAAAAAAAATTTAAATAAGAAAAATAACACAAATCTCAAATTATTAAATAAAAATAAGAAAAAATCTGATACCCTGATTAAATACCATTTATATGTAGTGTACTTAAGATTGAGATTTAGAGTATTTTTTAAATTAATATATAATTATTATTATTTTTGTCCTCATTAATTGCTATTTAGTTGATTTAAAAAAATTTGTTGAACAACGAAATAATATGAGGCATAATTTTTTTTGAACACAATTGGAATCTGTAATTGTTTGGTCAAGTAAATCTATGAATAGTAAAATATAAAATTGTTGTCCTTATTTCAATTGAGATTGAACCATAGGTACTTTAGAAAAATAGAATAAATAAATGAGACATTTTCAAAATATGTAAACAGAAATTTTAGAATCTCTTGGTAGATATGCAGGTACTTCAATAATAGAAACACTTGAAACTCAACATCACAACTACTATCTCATAATATAATCAAATTTCTAATGGCAATAACAATGCTTAATAGTGTTATCTGACTAGGAAATTTGCATGCAAATAAATTTTTGTACAAATTTTAAAATTGTTGGTAAGGTGGCAACATGCTGACGTTTGGAGCGGGTGGTACCGAGTTCGACCGAGGCGAGATGAAATTTTTCATTTGGCTAATTATGTACTAAACATACTAAGTGCTGGCAATGCGCCGAATCGAATTAAAATGAATCTGTAGATGCTAGGTTGTTCAGAACCCACCTCAAAAATAGTAGGTCTAGTAGTTACTAATAACCTTAGTCGTTGATGTATTAGGTTAATAAAAAATTGAAATACAAAATTGTTGGTATGGCAAAAGACTAACGAAAAAAAGAGGGAGAGATACCAAAACATCATACATATCTGTGCTCTTATTTGTTTACAAATTTTTAATATGCGGAAAATTTGTACGAATATTATGGTACTTTTTTTAAATTTGTACGAATATTAAGGAGAAAATATTTTTCTTCCTTGTACACTGAGAGAAATGACCATAGTAAAATCAACTATCCCACATAACTAATCTGACAATTTCTGTTTTATTATAAAAATAAGTAAAATCGTTTCCTATTCACAATGAAAATAATTATGATCATTGTTAAAACAGTCATGTAATTCAGGAGAATAGAATAGGAGTATATAATTAATCATGCTCATAATCAAAGTAATTATCTTGCGTAGTATAATAAAAAGTATACATTATGCTCATTCTCAAATTAATTATATATGTGACAAAATCAATTATCATTCATTTTTCTTTTGCTTCATTATTAATTATGCCTTACAATCAATATAATAATTTTTATATAGAAATTTATTATGACTACATAATTCAAACAATTATTTCATAGTTAGCTGAGGTCAAATAATTGAATGTGATATGCATATTCATACATATCACATAATGTTTAATCAATTATAGAGCGTTGATTATGCGCTCTAAATAAAAAACAAATGTTTCAATAATTGATTGTTAAACTCAATACAACTTTAATACGAAATAATGAATAATCAAACATCATCGTTCAAATCATAATAATTATAAATTATAATATTTAATAAAAATATATAAATAATAAGTTAGAAATTATAATTTTATTAGTTTCACTTAGATCCCAAGGTTTTACTTTTGAACTAGAGCTTAATTATTTTGACTACAATAAATAACAAAATTATTTTATGTCGGAGTCAGCTGATATATTTTAGAATTCAAAACTGTGACATTTTTATTAAGTGTTAACGGAGTGTGGCGTTTGTATGTAGGAGTCACAATTATTTTTTTGAAGATCTCATGGCACTCATTAAGATATTTGGCCAAAATGAGCCTAGGAGTAATAAAATATATAATTTATGTCCTTATTGCACTTGAGATTGATCCGTAAAAAGAAAGCCACTTCAAAAAAATAGAATAAATAAATAGAACATTTTCAAAATAAGTAAAAAGAAATTTTTGAAATTTCATTTTCGTGTTCTTATTACCCCTTAGTAGATATAATAATAAAGTAATCAAAACACTTGAAATTCAACACCAGTACCGTAAATAGATAAAGAAAATATTATCAATTAAAGTAATATGAAAGAGAAAAGATATTTGTAAATATAAATTATTTAATTTTTTCTGAACAAAAACAATTTAACATTATTTTTGAATAATATCTGCATTGCCAAGATCGATAGTCGAAATAATATTTTTTTACTTTCAATGCAGAGATCACTATATGGGGTTTCCTTATGTAAAATGTTATTTTAATCTTGTATTCCCACGTACATGTGCAACAGAGACATATTTTAGTTTCATCACATTTTGCGTTTTTCACTTGTTGATTAAAATTACAAGAAAAATTTTATGATAATTTTGTGCCTAGATTTCGGCAAACCAAATTATTATTTATTCAAATGAAATAAAGTTCATGTAAAATTATAAAACAATAATTTAAATAGGAAAATAATATGCAACTTGATTAAATCGTAAGTGTGTGTGATTACAAAGTATTTTGTTTTAAATATTGGGAAAAATTAAGGAAGTAGTGTCGTATTTGAAAGTATCCAAAGGATTGATTTCCATTTAAAAGAATAATAATAATAAATAAATAAGAATAATAACAATAATTTTAAGATAAACATTTTTGGAACTAACAAGTAGTGCAAAAGATTAGAAATGCATCATCAGTAGTCTGATTACGATTATTTCTTACTAGAAAAATACGAGAAAATGTGTATGGATATAAAAATGCGAGTTGCATGAAATACGTTATTTCGTTTATATGCCTATCATTGCATTATTTTGTTATTTAGGTGGTGAAATATTTTAGGTCTTAATTGTTTTCATATTTTGTATTTTTTTACATTTTAGTTTTTAATACTGTTAATATTATTTTATTAATATCATTGAAAAAATTAATGATGCAGAATTTATTATTTCAAAGAAAATTTATTAAACCTTTTATTCAAAAACAAAAAAAAACTTAAATAAAAACAATAAAGTATATAATGGTTAGTTCATACTTAAAACAAAATTAAATACGAGATATTTCTCGTAAAAAATAATCGTAATCGGACTACAGCAGTTAAAACCATGAAATATTAAATTAAAGAAATATATTAAGTGAATAAAAATAATAAATCGTGGAAGAAGCAACAGTGTTGCGCAACATATTTGTTGCACTGGACAAACAACATTAGTGCACTATACTTGCTATATTTGTGAAATAGACACAATTTAAGTAAGATATAATTATATAAGTGAATTAAAAACATTAAAATTAGTAAAATACAAAAAAAAACAACCAAAATGGCGGAAGAAATGGCCAGACAAATTAAGGACGCAGCCAATGGCATAGCGAAAGAGTTAAATGTGAATGTTGGAGACATTATAAATAACATTGTAGGAGAGTTACAGAAACTTATTGAGAATAATGAAACAACAGTTAATGAGACAATGGCTGAGAGAAGTGACACAAGCTCTGTGTTTTCTGCGTATTCTGTTATATCCTCTAACAGGAAGAAACGGTTAAGGACAGAATTTGACGACCTAAAAGCAACGAGGACACTAAAATTAAACGATGGAAATGTTTTGCAACAAAATAGGTTTTGTCATTTATCTGAAAATCAGCTTACAAATGATGATTTCAGGCAATATCAGGCGAAGTTGCAAAGAATAAATAAGCCAAGTATGCGAAAGGACTAAACACATATAAAAGGAGGGAATAATAAGGAGAAGAATATTATCGAAGTTAACAAATATGCGTCAAAAGAAGAAAAAAGATACACAGTAATGATGAAAGGACTATACAACTTCTATGAAAGCCAAGAAATTTTTTACGATATTTTGGAACAAGTACCTAGTATCATAATAGTAAAAAATTATAGCAAAGTATTGCATAATACACAGTATTGCATAATACATGAAATATTAAAATTATTAATATTTTAATATTATCTAAAAGAAATTCTTATGATATATTTTTATGCATAATCGCATAATACATCAATTCTAAAATATTATTATTTTAAGATTATTTTAACAATAATATTAATTTTATGCATAATTGCATAATACATGAATTCTTTAATATTATTATAATTGTTTTATCAAGTGCTGGTAAGTTGATACGTCTGGACGCTGGGTTTACATTGCAGCGTTTATATTTGCTGTTCATGTTTCAACAGAACGCCTAAATGTTTGTTTTATTTATTAATTTTTTTTTGTTTATTTGGTTTCTAATTAAAATTCAAATACATATGTAAAGGCGAGGAACCAAGAAATTTACTTACTATAACTATACTTTGCATATACGTACACAACATAGTTCTTAGTGTTTGTGTGCAAAAATAATTGCGAAAAACGAGGGCATTTTTTTTATACGAATTTATTTATCCTTTTTACAAGGTTTTCCATAATCTCGGCACTGTTTAATCAGGGGAGGGATTACGGAACGAAATCGATTCTTCTTAAACTCAATTATTGAGTTTACTCTTCTTATTTTTTTTCGAATGAATTGTCTTTTTATTATTTTACATCTTATGATTTTTTGAAAATAGTCTATTTTGTTCATTTATCAAGGTTTCCCAATGATATAAATGATCATAAAATTAATTGTTTTTCTAAATAATTAATTTATTTGAACTTTCTTTCCTTGACAATAATTAATTATAAATTGGATTGGATGATTGGATGTAATATTTATAAAGTTATTAACTATTTAAAAGTTATTATTTTTCATGTTTTTTTTTAATCGGGGAGAGAATAAATTAAAAAGCGGGTTTTGAGTACTTTACTAATAGACTAGAATTAATTTCTGATTTTTCTGAGTTTTTAAATATTTTTCAAAAAATCTGTCCATATCAGCTCAGACAAATTTCAAAATCAGGAACCCGTTAAATGCTTTATTATTTTTTTTTATAATAAAACCACATTGTTTACGAAATCACTTCAAAAAATGTTCAAATATTCTTTATTAAAATGAACAATAAATTCATTTCAAATTAATGTAACATCGTTGAATAAGTCTTAATAAGTCTTAATAAATTTTATAAATGATAATTAAATAAATTAGAAAAGTAAAGTGATATAAATTATTTAGTAAGATCAGAAACGGTGACACAAAGTAAAAAAATTATTGTATTGCATTTTAATTTTTTATTTAAGCTATAGTAAATTCACTTTAGGTTATTATAACTAGGGGAACTATTTTTGAGGTGAGTTCTGAACCACCCACCGATATCATCAGTACATGCAATTTCATTCGATTTGGTTTGGTATGTATTGCCTACTGTATAGAAAACATGCACTAATCATAACTTATGCTAAATGTGTATTTAGCAAATGTAAACATTAGACGAAAAAATTGTTACACAGTGAAAGCAATCGCCCCGCCCCGCCCACATCTACCTGATGTGTACTTATATTTGTGAATATAATAAATTATATCTCGAAATGGGTAAATTTAGAAGAATTGGAATGTTATAAAAAAAGTTTCATCTTTCGTTTTCTTACACAAAATAAATAAAAAAATAATAACATATAACAAAGATAGTTGGTTCTCCTTAACTGATATGTAGAATATGTTATGTGATTGTTGACAGCAAAATATAACATAATATTCCACGCCTACGTGGCGCAATTGGGTGTTAATCGAAAGGTTAGGAATCCCTAATTTATATTTCATTATTGGGTTATTAAAGTAGTGTTAGTTAAATTCAAATTTTTAAATGCCTTATCAATTTCAGAAATATTTTCAAATTTTAAATATTTATTTCAGTGAAAAATAATGATGCTACAAAAATTCAATATTTCTCAGAAAGTCGTTAAACCTGTTTTAGTTTTGTGCACCGGCAAATTATAAAAAAACACTTCATAATAATGTTGGATGAGTTTTATATTTGAATTATATATTTTTTATTTGTTATTTTGTGTAATAACATCGCTTTGTTTTTTTTTGACAGATTGTTTGTTTAAATCAACTATAAAAATGGTTTTAGTTTTATTCATTAAAGTTTATTAACGGAAAAATTGATTGACTGAAAAAACCATCTACGTAACAATCGAGACTCGAGAATTCGAAACCTTTCATTTTCCGGGTGACTGCTCTTCCTCTATGAGGTACAGTGTAATACGAACGTTCTTAATTTAATCAATTTCACCATATATTTAAATTTAAAATATTAAAAATCTTTCTACATAGGTAATGTATACCATCAGCAATAAATATGACTTGAAACCGTTTTTTATCGATATGCGTCCAAGTAATCATTGAAATAATGAAATGTATCTACACACCACGATTATCATACTCTATGTTAAATGTTTATTTCCAATAATGAAATTGGCAAAAAAATATTCCTAAATTTGAATTTAAAAAATAAAGGTGTTCGCCCTCGGGTGGGACTTAAACCACCAACCTTTCGGTTAACAGCCAAACGCGTTAACCAAGTGCGCCACGGAAATGTTTCGCTGTTTTTCAAAAACCAGAAAACATATTTCGGGTGCCCACCGAAATTAAACTCAATGGGAATAACTCTCAAGTCTCAACACGATCTTATGGTAGTTGAGTATATTAGTAGCAGTTGATCTATGAAAATTCAAATTATTCATTCAATTGGTTATATTTTAAAATATTAATTTATTAAATATAAAATACCACAAAAATTACAATTTATATACTTATAAACTCAATCATATTTAACTTTTTTTCTATCAATAATTTTAATAAAACAATATTTGTTCGTTATGGCACTTCTGCTATTAGTTATTATATTCTGTGATATAAGTCAACATTTTAATATAATAAATTACTTATAAAACATAACTCAGCCTCTTCAATTCCTACATTTCGTTGTAATCCCACGGCTAATTATAGAAACTGATAATTAATAATTATTATTAATAAAAAACAAAAGAAAATCAGACAAGAAAAATTATTTAATTATATAGATACAAAAATGAGATAAAATAATTGGAGTTAATCATAAAATATCATAACTTATAAGTGTAGAAATAAAAATTAAATTGTTTATTTGTTCAAACCAAATCATTTTTCTGGATTTGCTAAAATATAATTATTCTATAATATAATTAAATATAATAAATATAATAAAATATAAAAAATAAGCAAAAAGAAACATAAGATAACAAAGTTGATTGTGTCAAATTCATAAATTGATAAGAGAATATGCTGTCTGAATTTTGAGAACGAAATTTTATTACAAGCCTCCGTGGCGCAATTGGTTAGCGCGTTCGGCTGTTAACCGAAAGGTTGGTGGTTCAAGTCCACCCGGGGGCGTCTACTATTTTTTACTTACCACAAGTGGTGAATTCCTTTTTTTTATTAAAAGTCAAAGTTTCGAAAAAAATTAAATTGCTGCAAATAAATTTCTAGTATTTTAAGAATAAATTTACCATTCATCTTCTTTTTTATTTTAGAGTTGTGTGCTTTAAAATTACATATACAATATACAACCTAATCTAATTAAAAAAAAAAAATTTAAATAAGAAAAATAACACAAATCTCAAATTATTAAATAAAAATAAGAAAAAATCTGATACCCTGATTAAATACCATTTATCTGTAGTGTACTTAAGATTGAGATTTAGAGTATTTTTTAAATTAATATATAATTATTATTATTTTTGTCCTCATTAATTGCTATTTAGTTGATTTAAAAAAATTTGTTGAACAACGAAATAATATGAGGCATAATTTTTTTTTAACACAATTGGAATCTGTAATTGTTTGGTCAAGTAAGTCTATGAATAGTAAAATATTAAATTGTTGTCCTTATTGCAATTGAGATTGAACCATAGGCACTTTAGAAAAATAGAATAAATAAATGAGACATTTTCAAAATATGTAAACAGAAATTTTAGAATCTCTTGGTATATATGTAGGTACTTCAATAATATAAACACTTGAAACTCAACATCACAACTACTATCTACTATGAAATCTTAGATGAAGGACAATTCAATTAATAATCAAGGCATATTCATACTACATGATCATATAATGTTTAATCAATTATAGAGCTTTGATTATGCACTCTAAATAAAAAACAAATGTTTCAATAATTGATTATTAAACTCAATACAACTTTAATATGAAACATCATCGTTCAAATCATAATAATTATAAATTATAATATTTAATAAAAATATATAAATAATACGTTAGAAATTATAATTTTATTAGTTTCCCTTAGATCCCAAGGTTTTACTTTTGAACTAGAGCTTAATTATTTTGACTACAATAAATAACAAAATTATTTTATGTCGGAGTCAGCTTGTATATTTTAGAATTCAAAACTGTGACATTTTTATTAAGTGTTAACGGAGTGTGGCGTTTGTATGTAGGAGTCACAATTATTTTTTTGAAGATCTCATGGCACTCATTAAGATATTTGGCCAAAATGAGCCTAGGAGTAATAAAATATATAATTTATGTCCTTATTGCACTTGAGATTGATCCGTAAAAAGAAAGACACTTCAAAAAAATAGAATAAATAAATAGGACATTTTCAAAATAAGTAAAAAGAAATTTTTGAAATTTCATTTTCGTGTTCCTATTGCCTTTTAGTAGATATAATAATAGAGTAATCAAAACACTTGAAATTCAACACCAGTACCGTAAATAGATAAAGAAAATATTATTAATTAAAGTAATATGAAAGAGAAAGGATATTTGTAAATATAAATTATTTTATTTTTTCTGAACAAAAACAATTTAACATTATTTTTGAATAATATCTGCATTGCCAAGATCGATAGTCGAAATAATATTTTTTTACTTTCAATGCAGAGATCACTATATGGGGTTTCCTTATGTAAAATGTTATTTTGCCAGATGCAGAAATAATTCAAATCTTGTATTCCCACGTACATGTGCAACAGAGACATATTTTAGTTTCATCACATTTTGCGTTTTTGACTTTTTGATTAAAATTACAAGAAAAATTTTATGAGAATTTTGTGCCTAGAATTCGGCAAACCAAATTATTATTTATTCAAATGAAATAAAGTTCATGTAAAATTATAAAACAATAATTTAAATAGGAAAATAATATGCAACTTGATTAAATCGTAAGTGTGTGTGATTACAAAGTATTTTGTTTTAAATATTGGGAAAAATTAAGGAAGTAGTGTCGTATTTGAAAGTATCCAAAGGATTGATTTCCATTTAAAAGAATAATAATAATAAATAAATAAGAATAATAACTTTAAGATAAACATTTTTGGAACTAAGAAGTAGTGCAAAAGATTAGAAATGCATCATCAGTAGTCTGATTTCGATTGTTTCTTACTAGAAAAATACGATAAAATGTGTATGGATATAAAACTGAGAATGTGTTAGTGCGAGTTGCATGAAATATGTTATTTCGTTTATATGGCTATCATTGCATTATTTTGTTATTTATTTCACAGATGGTGAGATATCAATTGTTTTCATATTTTGTATTGTTAATATTGTTTTATTAATATCATTGAAAAAATTAATGATAAAGAATTTATTATTTCAAAGAAAATTTATTAAACCTTTTATTCAAAAACAAAAAAAACTTAAATAAAAAAAATAAAGTATACAATGGTTAGTTCATACTTAAAACAAAATTAAATTCAAAAACCAAATAATTCAATTGTGTATACATATTTAGGTAAATACGAGATATTTCTCGTAAGAAATAATCGTAATCGGACTACAGCAGTTAAAAACATGAAATATTAAATTAAAGAAATATATTAAGTGAATAAAAATAACAAATCGTGGAAAAAGCAACAGTGTTGCGCAACATATTTGTTGCACAGGACATACAACATTAGTGCAATATACTTGCTTTATTGTGCAATATTATTGAAATAGACACAATTTAAGTAAGATATAATTATATAAGTGAGTTAAAAACATTAAAAATAGTAAAACAAAAAAAAAACAACCAAAATGGCGGAAGAAAGACAAATTAAGGACGCAGCCAATGGCATAGCGAAAGAATTAAGTGTAAATGTTGATGACATTATAAATAACATTGTAGGAGAGTTACAGAAAGTTATTGAGAATAATGAAAAAACAGTTAACGAGACAATGGGTGAGAGAAGTGACACAAGTTCTGTTGTATCATCTAACAGGAAGAAACGGTTAAGGACAGAAAGTGGAAAAACGGACGACCCAAAAACAACGAGGACACTAAAATTAAACGATGAAAATATTTTTATTACTTAGCTGAAAATCAGCTTACAAAGGAAGATTTCATGCAATATCAGGCGAAGTCACAAAGAATAAATAAGCCAAGTATGCGAAAGGACCAAACACATATAAAAGGAGGAAGTAATAAGGAGAAGAATATTATCGAAGTTAACACATATGCGTCAAAAGAAGAAAAAAGATACTCAGTAATGATGAAAGGACTATACTACTTCTATGAAAGCCAAGAAATTTTTTACGATATTTTGGAACAAGTACCTAGTATCATAATAGTAAAAAATTATAGCACAGTATACAGCAGGAACAATAACATTAAATTAAACATGGTTATTGTTCAAGGGGGAATAAAGTGGATTTAATGAAGTTAATAAAAATTAAATATATATGTAACTCAGCGGTAAGATGGGAAAAGTTACAGAAGAAAAAAATTAATTCAATCTATGAGATGTCAAAGGTCAGGACACCTTTCAACAATGTGCAACTATAAATGCAGCTTCAGGGGATGCCCGGAGTTGGTTAGGATAGAAAACATTAGAAAAAACACTTCATAATAATGTAGGATGAGTTTTATATTTGAATAATATATTTTTTATTTGTTATTTTGTGTATTTTTTTATAATAACTTCTTTTTGTTTTATTTTTGACAGATTGTTTGTTTAAATCAACTATTTATTTTTGAAATCAACTATAAAAATGGTTTTAGTTTTATTCATTAAAGTTTATTAACGGAAAAATTGATTGACTGAAAAAACCATCTATGTAACAATCGAGACTCGAGAATTCGAAACCTTTCATTTTCCGGGTGACTGCTCTTCCTCTATGAGGTACAGTGTAATACGAACGTTCTTATTTTAATCAATTTCACCATATATTTTAATTTAAAATATTAAAAATCTTTCTACATAGGTAATGTAAACCATCAGCAATAAATATGACTTGAAACCGTTTTTTATCGATATGCGTCCAAGTAATCATTGAAATAATGAAATGTATCTGCACACCACGATTATCATACTCTATGTTAAATGTTTATTTCCAATAATGAAATTGACAAAAAAATATTCCTAAATTTGAATTTAAAAAATAAAGGTGTTCGCCCTCGGGTGGGACTTGAACCACCAACATTCGGAAATGTTTCGCTGATTTCGGGTGCCCACCGAAATTAAACTTAATGGGAATAACTCTCAAGTCTCAACACGATCTTATGGTAGTTGAGTATATTAGTAGCAGTTGATCTATGAAAATTCAAATTATTCATTCAATTGGTTATATTTTAAAATATTAATTTATTAAATATAAAATACCACAAAAATTACAATTTATATACTTATAAACTCAATCATATTTAACTTTTTTTCTATCAATAATTTTAATAAAACAATATTTGTTCGTTATGGCACTTCTGCTATTAGTTATTATATTCTGTGATATAAGTCAACATTTTAATATAATAAATTACTTATAAAACATAACTCAGCCTCTTCAATTCCTACATTTCGTTGTAATCCCACGGCTAATTATAGAAACTGATAATTAATAATTATTATTAATAAAAAACAAAAGAAAATCGGACAAGAAAAATTATTTAATTATATAGATACAAAAATGAGATAAAATAATTGGAGTTAATCATAAAATATCATAACTTATAAGTGTAGAAATAAAAATTAAATTGTTTATTTGTTCAAACCAAATCATTTTTCTGGATTTGCTAAAATATAATTATTCTATAATATAATTAAATATAATAAATATAATAAAATATAAAAAATAAGCAAAAAGAAACATAAGATAACAAAGTTGATTGTGTCAAATTCATAAATTGATAAGAGAATATGCTGTCTGAATTTTGAGAACGAAATTTTATTACAAGCCTCCGTGGCGCAATTGGTTAGCGCGTTCGGCTGTTAACCGAAAGGTTGGTGGTTCAAGTCCACCCGGGGGCGTCTACTATTTTTTACTTACCACAAGTGGTGAATTCCTTTTTTTTATTAAAAGTCAAAGTTTCGAAAAAAATTAAATTGCTGCAAATAAATTTCTAGTATTTTAAGAATAAATTTACCATTCATCTTCTTTTTTATTTTAGAGTTGTGTGCTTTAAAATAATTACATATACAATATACAACCTAATCTAATTAAAAAAAAAAAATTTAAATAAGAAAAATAACACAAATCTCAAATTATTAAATAAAAATAAGAAAAAATCTGATACCCTGATTAAATACCATTTATATGTAGTGTACTTAAGATTGAGATTTAGAGTATTTTTTAAATTAATATATAATTATTATTATTTTTGTCCTCATTAATTGCTATTTAGTTGATTTAAAAAAATTTGTTGAACAACGAAATAATATGAGGCATAATTTTTTTTGAACACAATTGGAATCTGTAATTGTTTGGTCAAGTAAGTCTATGAATAGTAAAATATTAAATTGTTGTCCTTATTGCAATTGAGATTGAACCATAGGCACTTTAGAAAAATAGAATAAATAAATGAGACATTTTCAAAATATGTAAACAGAAATTTTAGAATCTCTTGGTATATATGTAGGTACTTCAATAATATAAACACTTGAAACTCAACATCACAACTACTATCTACTATGAAATCTTAGATGAAGGACAATTCAATTAATAATCAAGGCATATTCATACTACATGATCATATAATGTTTAATCAATTATAGAGCTTTGATTATGCACTCTAAATAAAAAACAAATGTTTCAATAATTGATTATTAAACTCAATACAACTTTAATATGAAACATCATCGTTCAAATCATAATAATTATAAATTATAATATTTAATAAAAATATATAAATAATACGTTAGAAATTATAATTTTATTAGTTTCCCTTAGATCCCAAGGTTTTACTTTTGAACTAGAGCTTAATTATTTTGACTACAATAAATAACAAAATTATTTTATGTCGGAGTCAGCTGATGGAGTGTGGCGTTTGTATGTAGGAGTCACAATTATTTTTTTGAAGATCTCATGGCACTCATTAAGATATTTGGCCAAAATGAGCCTAGGAGTAATAAAATATATAATTTATGTCCTTATTGCACTTGAGATTGATCCGTAAAAAGAAAGACACTTCAAAAAAATAGAATAAATAAATAGGACATTTTCAAAATAAGTAAAAAGAAATTTTTAAAATTTCATTTTCGTGTTCCTATTGCCTTTTAGTAGATATAATAATAAAGTAATCAAAACACTTGAAATTCAACACCAGTACCGTAAATAGATAAAGAAAATATTATTAATTAAAGTAATATGAAAGAGAAAGGATATTTGTAAATATAAATTATTTTATTTTTTCTGAACAAAAACAATTTAACATTATTTTTGAATAATATCTGCATTGCCAAGATCGATAGTCGAAATAATATTTTTTTACTTTCAATGCAGAGATCACTTTATGGGGTTTCCTTATGTAAAATGTTATTTTGCCAGATGCAGAAATAATTCAAATCTTGTATTCCCACGTACATGTGCAACAGAGACATATTTTAGTTTCATCACATTTTGCGTTTTTGACTTTTTGATTAAAATTACAAGAAAAATTTTATGAGAATTTTGTGCCTAGAATTCGGCAAACCAAATTATTATTTATTCAAATGAAATAAAGTTCATGTAAAATTATAAAACAATAATTTAAATAGGAAAATAATATGCAACTTGTTTAAATCGTAAGTGTGTGTGATTACAAAGTATTTTGTTTTAAATATTGGGAAAAATTAAGGAAGTAGTGTCGTATTTGAAAGTATCCAAAGGATTGATTTCCATTTAAAAGAATAATAATAATAAATAAATAAGAATAATAACAATAATTTTAAGATAAACATTTTTGGAACTAAGAAGTAGTGCAAAAGATTAGAAATGCATCATCAGTAGTCTGATTTCGATTGTTTCTTACTAGAAAAATACGATAAAATGTGTATGGATATAAAACTGAGAATGTGTTAGTGCGAGTTGCATGAAATATGTTATTTCGTTTATATGGCTATCATTGCATTATTTTGTTATTTATTTCACAGATGGTGAGATATCAATTGTTTTCATATTTTGTATTGTTAATATTGTTTTATTAATATCATTGAAAAAATTAATGATAAAGAATTTATTATTTCAAAGAAAATTTATTAAACCTTTTATTCAAAAACAAAAAAAACTTAAATAAAAAAAATAAAGTATACAATGGTTAGTTCATACTTAAAACAAAATTAAATTCAAAAACCAAATAATTCAATTGTGTATACATATTTAGGTAAATACGAGATATTTCTCGTAAGAAATAATCGTAATCGGACTACAGCAGTTAAAAACATGAAATATTAAATTAAAGAAATATATTAAGTGAATAAAAATAACAAATCGTGGAAAAAGCAACAGTGTTGCGCAACATATATGATGCACAGGACATACAACAATAGTGCAATATACTTGCTTTATTGTGCAATATTATTGAAATAGACACAATTTAAGTAAGATATAATTATATAAGTGAGTTAAAAACATTAAAAATAGTAAAACAAAAAAAAAACAACCAAAATGGCGGAAGAAAGACAAATTAAGGACGCAGCCAATGGCATAGCGAAAGAATTAAGTGTAAATGTTGATGACATTATAAATAACATTGTAGGAGAGTTACAGAAAGTTATTGAGAATAATGAAAAAACAGTTAACGAGACAATGGGTGAGAGAAGTGACACAAGTTCTGTTGTATCATCTAACAGGAAGAAACGGTTAAGGACAGAAAGTGGAAAAACGGACGACCCAAAAACAACGAGGACACTAAAATTAAACGATGAAAATATTTTGCAACAAAATAGATTTTATCACTTAGCTGAAAATCAGCTTACAAAGGAAGATTTCATGCAATATCAGGCGAAGTCACAAAGAATAAATAAGCCAAGTATGCGAAAGGACCAAACACATATAAAAGGAGGAAGTAATAAGGAGAAGAATATTATCGAAGTTAACACATATGCGTCAAAAGAAGAAAAAAGATACTCAGTAATGATGAAAGGACTATACTACTTCTATGAAAGCCAAGAAATTTTTTACGATATTTTGGAACAAGTACCTAGTATCATAATAGTAAAAAATTATAGCACAGTATACAGCAGGAACAATAACATTAAATTAAACATGGTTATTGTTCAAGGGGGAATAAAGTGGATTTAATGAAGTTAATAAAAATTAAATATATATGTAACTCAGCGGTAAGATGGGAAAAGTTACAGAAGAAAAAAATTAATTCAATCTATGAGATGTCAAAGGTCAGTAGACCGATTAAGATTTATTTCGTAGAGAGAAAAACGAGAAAATGTGTGTACGTACATAATAATGAGAATGTGTCACTTCGTAAAGTTACATCTGTGTTAGTGCGAGATGCCCGAAATGCTATGATACGTTGCAGCGTTTCTATGCTTTTCATCGCCCGTTTTTGAAATATTTCTCACAACCTACTATAGGTTGTGGGATATTTTATGTATTATTTATTATTATTGTGTTGGTGTATTTTTATATTTTTTAAACTGTAAGTAAATTTTAAATTTATTATTTTAATTTTTACTAGTATTTATATTGATTTAAAATTTTAAAACTTAATTAAAAAATTTAAAAGAATAATTTAAAAGAAACTATAATAACCTTTTTATCATTTTTTAGAATACAAGAAAACCGTGTACAAGAAAAAAAAATTACAAAATGATGAGTTTAAACTTAAGTCAGTCAAAAGGAAAATGAGAAACAAAATAATTTAATTGTGTATATTTATTTTTTTCAGCAAAACGTTCTTGACTTACGGATAACTATAATAAATAATAGGAATAATAATAATAATACTAGTAGATAATAATAAATAATTAATAAGTATCAATAAGCTATAAGTAGATATAAGTAATACAAGTAAATTGTAATAAAAACTAAAATAAAAAAATTAAATTAATTTGTTTCGTGTTTTTATTTATAATTTTTAAAAATTTTACTATACCAAATTTGAAAATGAATATATGTCAGTTTGAGAGCGATAGAATAATTGTTGAAATAAATGAAAAGTAATCAAAATGGCGCATAAGTTAGCTTAAAGTGAAGTAAAGCACGACGTACGCATTTTGGGATTTTATATTTGTCTCTTTCTTTTTTTTTGAAGATTAATAAGCGACACACTTTTTTTTAATATCCCGAAATACGAAATATTTCTCTACGAAATAAATCGTAATCGGTCTACAGGACACCTTTCAACAATGTGCAACTATAAATGCAGCTTCAGGGGATGCCCGGAGTTGGTTAGGATAGAAAACATTAGAAAAAACACTTCATAATAATGTAGGATGAGTTTTATATTTGAATAATATATTTTTTATTTGTTATTTTGTGTATTTTTTTATAATAACTTCTTTTTGTTTTATTTTTGACAGATTGTTTGTTTAAATCAACTATTTATTTTTGAAATCAACTATAAAAATGGTTTTAGTTTTATTCATTAAAGTTTATTAACGGAAAAATTGATTGACTGAAAAAACCATCTATGTAACAATCGAGACTCGAGAATTCGAAACCTTTCATTTTCCGGGTGACTGCTCTTCCTCTATGAGGTACAGTGTAATACGAACGTTCTTATTTTAATCAATTTCACCATATATTTTAATTTAAAATATTAAAAATCTTTCTACATAGGTAATGTAAACCATCAGCAATAAATATGACTTGAAACCGTTTTTTATCGATATGCGTCCAAGTAATCATTGAAATAATGAAATGTATCTGCACACCACGATTATCATACTCTATGTTAAATGTTTATTTCCAATAATGAAATTGACAAAAAAATATTCCTAAATTTGAATTTAAAAAATAAAGGTGTTCGCCCTCGGGTGGGACTTGAACCACCAACATTCGGAAATGTTTCGCTGATTTCGGGTGCCCACCGAAATTAAACTTAATGGGAATAACTCTCAAGTCTCAACACGATCTTATGGTAGTTGAGTATATTAGTAGCAGTTGATCTATGAAAATTCAAATTATTCATTCAATTGGTTATATTTTAAAATATTAATTTATTAAATATAAAATACCACAAAAATTACAATTTATATACTTATAAACTCAATCATATTTAACTTTTTTTCTATCAATAATTTTAATAAAACAATATTTGTTCGTTATGGCACTTCTGCTATTAGTTATTATATTCTGTGATATAAGTCAACATTTTAATATAATAAATTACTTATAAAACATAACTCAGCCTCTTCAATTCCTACATTTCGTTGTAATCCCACGGCTAATTATAGAAACTGATAATTAATAATTATTATTAATAAAAAACAAAAGAAAATCGGACAAGAAAAATTATTTAATTATATAGATACAAAAATGAGATAAAATAATTGGAGTTAATCATAAAATATCATAACTTATAAGTGTAGAAATAAAAATTAAATTGTTTATTTGTTCAAACCAAATCATTTTTCTGGATTTGCTAAAATATAATTATTCTATAATATAATTAAATATAATAAATATAATAAAATATAAAAAATAAGCAAAAAGAAACATAAGATAACAAAGTTGATTGTGTCAAATTCATAAATTGATAAGAGAATATGCTGTCTGAATTTTGAGAACGAAATTTTATTACAAGCCTCCGTGGCGCAATTGGTTAGCGCGTTCGGCTGTTAACCGAAAGGTTGGTGGTTCAAGTCCACCCGGGGGCGTCTACTATTTTTTACTTACCACAAGTGGTGAATTCCTTTTTTTTATTAAAAGTCAAAGTTTCGAAAAAAATTAAATTGCTGCAAATAAATTTCTAGTATTTTAAGAATAAATTTACCATTCATCTTCTTTTTTATTTTAGAGTTGTGTGCTTTAAAATAATTACATATACAATATACAACCTAATCTAATTAAAAAAAAAAAATTTAAATAAGAAAAATAACACAAATCTCAAATTATTAAATAAAAATAAGAAAAAATCTGATACCCTGATTAAATACCATTTATATGTAGTGTACTTAAGATTGAGATTTAGAGTATTTTTTAAATTAATATATAATTATTATTATTTTTGTCCTCATTAATTGCTATTTAGTTGATTTAAAAAAATTTGTTGAACAACGAAATAATATGAGGCATAATTTTTTTTGAACACAATTGGAATCTGTAATTGTTTGGTCAAGTAAGTCTATGAATAGTAAAATATTAAATTGTTGTCCTTATTGCAATTGAGATTGAACCATAGGCACTTTAGAAAAATAGAATAAATAAATGAGACATTTTCAAAATATGTAAACAGAAATTTTAGAATCTCTTGGTATATATGTAGGTACTTCAATAATATAAACACTTGAAACTCAACATCACAACTACTATCTACTATGAAATCTTAGATGAAGGACAATTCAATTAATAATCAAGGCATATTCATACTACATGATCATATAATGTTTAATCAATTATAGAGCTTTGATTATGCACTCTAAATAAAAAACAAATGTTTCAATAATTGATTATTAAACTCAATACAACTTTAATATGAAACATCATCGTTCAAATCATAATAATTATAAATTATAATATTTAATAAAAATATATAAATAATACGTTAGAAATTATAATTTTATTAGTTTCCCTTAGATCCCAAGGTTTTACTTTTGAACTAGAGCTTAATTATTTTGACTACAATAAATAACAAAATTATTTTATGTCGGAGTCAGCTGATATATTTTAGAATTCAAAACTGTGACATTTTTATTAAGTGTTAACGGAGTGTGGCGTTTGTATGTAGGAGTCACAATTATTTTTTTGAAGATCTCATGGCACTCATTAAGATATTTGGCCAAAATGAGCCTAGGAGTAATAAAATATATAATTTATGTCCTTATTGCACTTGAGATTGATCCGTAAAAAGAAAGACACTTCAAAAAAATAGAATAAATAAATAGGACATTTTCAAAATAAGTAAAAAGAAATTTTTGAAATTTCATTTTCGTGTTCCTATTGCCTTTTAGTAGATATAATAATAGAGTAATCAAAACACTTGAAATTCAACACCAGTACCGTAAATAGATAAAGAAAATATTATTAATTAAAGTAATATGAAAGAGAAAGGATATTTGTAAATATAAATTATTTTATTTTTTCTGAACAAAAACAATTTAACATTATTTTTGAATAATATCTGCATTGCCAAGATCGATAGTCGAAATAATATTTTTTTACTTTCAATGCAGAGATCACTATATGGGGTTTCCTTATGTAAAATGTTATTTTGCCAGATGCAGAAATAATTCAAATCTTGTATTCCCACGTACATGTGCAACAGAGACATATTTTAGTTTCATCACATTTTGCGTTTTTGACTTTTTGATTAAAATTACAAGAAAAATTTTATGAGAATTTTGTGCCTAGAATTCGGCAAACCAAATTATTATTTATTCAAATGAAATAAAGTTCATGTAAAATTATAAAACAATAATTTAAATAGGAAAATAATATGCAACTTGATTAAATCGTAAGTGTGTGTGATTACAAAGTATTTTGTTTTAAATATTGGGAAAAATAAAGCAAGTAGTGTCGTATTTGAAAGTATCCAAAGGATTGATTTCCATTTAAAAGAATAATAATAATAAATAAATAAGAATAATAACAATAATTTTAAGATAAACATTTTTGGAACTAAGAAGTAGTGCAAAAGATTAGAAATGCATCATCAGTAGTCTGATTTCGATTGTTTCTTACTAGAAAAATACGATAAAATGTGTATGGATATAAAACTGAGAATGTGTTAGTGCGAGTTGCATGAAATATGTTATTTCGTTTATATGGCTATCATTGCATTATTTTGTTATTTATTTCACAGAGGGTGAGATATTTTAGGTATTAATTGTTTTCATATTTTGTATTGTTAATATTGTTTTATTAATATCATTGAAAAAATTAATGATAAAGAATTTATTATTTCAAAGAAAATTTACTAAACCTTTTATTCAAAAACAAAAAAAACTTAAATAAAAAAAATAAAGTATATAATGGTTAGTTCATACTTAAAACAAAATTAAATTCAAAAACCAAATAATTCAATTGTGTATACATATTTAGGTAAATACGCGATATTTCTCGTAAGAAATAATCGTAATCGGACTACAGCAGTTAAAAACATGAAATATTAAATTAAAGAAATATATTAAGTGAATAAAAATAACAAATCGTGGAAAAAGCAACAGTGTTGCACAACATATTTGTTGCACAGGACATACACCATTAGTGCAATATACTTGCTTTATTGTGCAATATTATTGAAATAGACACAATTTAAGTAAGATATAATTATAAGAGTGAGTTAAAAACATTAAAAATAGTAAAACAAAAAAAAAACAACCAAAATGGAGGAAGAAATGGCCAGACAAATTAAGGACGCAGCCAATGGCATAGCGAAAGAATTAAGTGTAAATGTTGATGACATTATAAATAACATTGTAGGAGAGTTACAGAAAGTTATTGAGAATAATGAAAAAACAGTTAACGAGACAATGGGTGAGAGAAGTGACACAAGTTCTGTTGTATCATCTAACAGGAAGAAACGGTTAAGGACAGAAAGTGGAAAAACGGACGACCCAAAAACAACGAGGACACTAAAATTAAGCGATGAAAATGTTTTGCAACAAAATAGATTTTATCACTTAGCTAAAAATCAGCTTACAAAGGAAGATTTCAAGCAATATCAGGCGAAGTCACAAAGAATAAATAAGCCAAGTATGCGAAAGGACCAAACACATATAAAAGGAGGAAGTAATAAGGAGAAGAATATTATCGAAGTTAACACATATGCGTCAAAAGAAGAAAAAAGATACTCAGTAATGATGAAAGGACTATACTACTTCTATGAAAGCCAAGAAATTTTTTACGATATTTTGGAACAAGTACCTAGTATCATAATAGTAAAAAATTATAGCACAGTATACAGCAGGAACAATAACATTAAATTAAACATGGTTATTGTTCAAGGGGGAATAAAGTGGATTTAATGAAGTTAATAAAAATTAAATATATATGTAACTGAGCGGTAAGATGGGAAAAGTTACAGAAGAAAAAAATTAATTCAATCTATGAGATGCCAAAGGTCAGGACACCTTTCAACAATGTGCAACTATAAATATAGATGCGCGAAATGTGACAAAGATCACGAGCCCGGTCAGTGTACAAGAGACCGGAACCAAAGGCAAGCATTTTGCATAAATTGCAACAAAGAAGGACATCCGGCCAGCTTCAGGGGATGCCCGGAGTTGGTTAGGATAGAAAACATCAGAAAAATGAGATTTAGAGAGAAGCTGGTTATCCAGCAACAAAGAGCTTAGCATAACCAGTGGATTATGCAGTCGGCCCACCAGGTGGAATTTCTTATGCAAATAATTCAAATTTAGGAAACTATGACGGTACGTGCAATCTGTTTGGATGTGACATGGACACTGTAATGAATAAAATTAACGAATTTCTACAGAGTTATAATTCCTGCAAGGAAAGTATTGTTTCTTATAAACTTGAGTGGACTGCATTTTGTTTTGTAATTGTGATTCCTATTATTTTGTTAGATATAAAAACCTTTGATTTGTTTGTTCCACATGTTTTTTTTTCTTCTTTCATACCAACTTAAACAATAATGCCACAAAAATCCAAAGCGTCAAAAACATTGAACTTAAATCTATTTTTATACATTGAACTTAAAACTATTTTTGTACATTGAACTTAAGAAAAAATTTAATTTGAATATTTTATGTTTCGTTAATTTCAAAATACTCCCGGCCTTGAATAAGAATTATTCAAGAGTCATTTCTTCTTCAATTGTTAGTATACATAATTTGTTAACAGATCTTTTAAATTGACCTGATGAAGTTTTAACTGTTGCGACCCTGTTGATTCCATCTGAACCAGGATGTATGTGGATGATGCTTCCATCGTAACGGGGGTTGATTTTCAATCTTTATTAACACCATTGACCCATTTTTGACTTTTACTTTTATACTACTATTACTTTTTGACCTTTGTTGTAATTGGGAAAGGTATTCTTCAGTCCAGCGTTTCCAAAATTGTTCAGTTAACCATTGTACTTTTTGCCAACGAGATTACCGGTTTATTGTTATATCAGTTAAGTTAGGTGCAATTATTGCAGTGATCGGTCTTCGAATTAAAAAATGTGCTGGTGTTAAAGCTTCATAATCATTGGAATCATTTGACAATAGAGTAATTGTTCGAGAATTTAATATTGCTTCAACTTGATTTAGAATAGCTATCATTTTTTCATAAGTTAAATTTGATGTACCAGCTATCCTTTTGAGATGATATTTAGTGGAATTAATACCAGCCTCCCACAGTCCACCGAAGTGTGGTAATAACTTCAAAATTATTTAAAGGTCTTTGACTTGTTAAAGTGATCCTGGATTCAGGTAAAATTATATCGTGATAATTTACAATAATTTGAGGCCATAATTTTTCTTCTGTCTGAAGAAATGTTGGGCCATACCACCAGAGATCTAGATTGTGAATGCATTTTGGCATGATACCTCGTGAAACTATATCAGCTAGGTTGTTCTTAGTATCAATATGATTCCATTTGTATTGAATAGTTAATTTTTGCATCTTTACAATTCTATTTGATATGAATGGTTTTAATTTATGTGTCGGAGTTCTTATCTATGCTAAAGTAATCAATGAATCTGACCACAGCACGACATCATTAAATTCAATTTCCATTGTTTCTTGAACTTTTGTTACTAATTTAGATAAAAGCAAAGCTGCGCAATTGTAAGTTCCTTAATTGGATTTTGGTAAAATACATCGTTTTACTTTAACACTATCAATTTTAGTTAATTGTTCTCTGTATTTCAGCTAAAATTGTCATTGTTCATCTGGTAATTCATCGTCCCATAACAAATTTAATTGCCATAACTTCTGCATAAATATTTTTGCTTTTGTAATAATCGGATTAACTAATACAAGTGGATCAAAGAGTTGAGCAATTTCTGATAATACTGATCGTTTTGTTATTTCCTTCATTTCATCCAAATACTGAACTTTTAATATAAATTGCTCGTTTTCCGACTGCCATGTAAGTCCTAGTGTTTTAATAGCACTGTCATCCCTGATATAAAATTGTTTTTCTTGCTCTTTTTGATGAATTATGTTTACTAATGCAGGCATGTTAGAACACCATTTCTGTAACTCGAATCCACCTTGTTTTAATAATTCAATTAATTTTTGTTGTACTTCTAATGCCTTTTTTAATGTAGTTGCACCAGATAAAATATCATCAACATAAAAATCTCTTTTAGTGATGAATGATGCCTTAGGATATTGTAACTTTTCATCGTCTGCTAATTGATTTAATATTCTTGTGGCTAAATATAGAGCCGAACAGTGCCATAAGTAACTGTTTTTAATTGAAATACCTTGTCTTGATGATCTTATCTCTCCATACAATTCTTTGTAAATTGCAATCTTCCTTATTGGCGTTAATTTGCCTGTACATCTTCTTGATGTCTGCCGTGAATGCAAATTGATGTTTTCTAAAGCGGCATACTATTGAAAATAAATCTTGTTGAACTGTGGGTCCAATTGCTTCATTCAGTGATACGTTGGTACTTGATTTTGATGAAGCATTGAATACAACCCTAAGTTTGGTTGTCGAGCTACTATCCTTAATAACACAATGCTGGGGTAAATAATATTGTATGTTGTGTTGAATTTGCTTTGAATAAATATTTTCATCTTGCACAATTTCCATGTGACCAAGCTTTAAATATTATTCAATGAAATCTTCATATTGATGTTTAATCTTTTTTCCATATGAAAAAACTTATTGATTGCGATTTGTATATTTTTATATTTGTATTTTTGTACATTTGTATATTTTTATTTAATGGAAATTTAACTGTATACCTTCCAGATTTATCTCTTATGTGTGTATTAATGAAATGCTCTTCACATAACTCTTCTGTTGATGACTGAGACCTTGAATTATAACCTTCAATCTCCCAGAAACTCTTTAATTGTTGACTCAGCTCTTCATTAGTAATTACTTTGCAAACTGGTGTTGTAGTAACTTGTTTGGTAGTTCCTGTTATAATCAATCCAAAAACTGTATTTTGTAACATAATTAACTCATCTGAAATTTTTAATTTTTCAGTCTTTAAAACGCTATAAAATATTTCAGCACCAATAAGCATGTCAATAGTTTCTGGAATATGAAATTGTTGATCTGCCAATTGAACGTCCTTAGGAATACACCAATTTTGATTCATTTGCATCTGATTGGCACTTGATTTTTAATCTTAGGCACTTAGCAGAGGTGAGAAAGAGCGATACATTTTGACGCGAGGCGAATAGAGAAAAAACACATAACTAGTTAACTATCAAACGTACGTTAGATAGTTAACTATATTGCGGTTTCATTGTCAGAAATATTCTTCTTCAATAATTTTGTTAGGCTAGTATGATATTTGTTGGTGAAAATTAAGAAAAGTGAAAAATATCGCAGATTTATAAAATAATTGAATCCATAAAGAAGTTATTTTTCCAATAAAATTATTTGAGTTTGTAACTTAAACATATATGTGTCACCTAGTAAAATCGCGACAAGAAAATAAAATTGTTATCAAAAATCAAAAATAAAAATAAATATTTACTTAAAAACATAAACATGGAACGGTTGGTTTTTTTTTAAATTTAATTTCTTTATTTTCCTCTCACATACTTTTTTATTAATTGATTATCTGATGCTGTAAGTGTGAAAGTGTAAATTTAAATAAAAAATGTTTGTCCTCCATTCATTTATATCCGCACTAAGGACATGTAAAATGATCTATTTTGCCACCGAGCTTTATTTATTCAAAGATTATATAATTACATATTAGTATCATATTATTATTTATTATTATTGTTCAATCACATCTTTTAAAATAAGAAAAACTTAACGGTGCATAAACGCAGCGTCATTCTCAGACAAATTTGTGAAAAACAAATGTATTAAATTTGATCAGCTCATTACACCGCAGAAAACATCTTCATATATTTTGCCATTATGCATTTTTAACCATAATTATAATAAATTCTTATTAGATGTATGTATTTTTACTATTATTATTAATTATTATTATTTTTATTTTTTTATTTATTGAAAAATTCTAAGGCTTAAATTTGATTTGAAGTTGATATTATTAAAAAATTTAATGATTATACATGAAGTGCGTCTCACATAAATCTACTCAAACAGGAGAAAAAAACATATATGTATAAATAATTTAGCCAGTTAAACTTTAGTAGTTAATAATTATTAGTCCGATTATTTCACGTCTTATATACTAATTATTGAAATATTACTTATATATGTATATAAAATTAAAAGGTAACGAAATAAAAACATTTTGTAAATTATATAGAGAAAGATTATAGATAATATTTAACAAATACAAACCAACTAAAAATCAAACACAAAATCCATGAATTTATAATTCGTACGTTTAATGAATCTATAAAAAATTCTAATATTGTATTTTAGACATTTATTTCTTTAAAAAGTTAAATTGTATTACATATGCACAAAAAATAAAACTTGTACAATAGAAATTCACTTTTCATATCAATGATTATAATAATAATAAATCTTATTTGTTCACCAACACAAAAAAAATTACACATAAAGATAAATCATAAAAGAAATAAAAACACAAATTGATTTTGTGTTTATTATTGTAAAATAATAATGTTTACTTTTTACTACTGCACTACTACGACTAGATAATCTAGCTCACACACATTTTTTTTTGGAAGAATTACGCTTTATTTATAAAACAACAAACAATAATATTGAAGTGATTGTGTGATTTATTACGACGTTAAATATAAATTTTTCCACTTTTTAGGAACCAAACGAAAAGTTGTCTGTCAACTTTGAATTGATCATTAAAAATTTATTGAATCTATATTTTTCTTTTTTTTTTCTTTTCTGGTATTTAATTCATTAAAGGAAGTTGTATTTTATTTTATTAGGGGTGATGTTGTCGATGAAATTCTTTCTCGTATTAATTCAGTTTTTAATTTTTATTAAAGTCAAACGAAAAAATTAAAGCGTTATTTAGGGATATTATACAAAAAGTATATTTCAATATATTTTCAATAAATCATAATTAAAAAGTTATGAATCTGATTAAATATACGTTTAAGTATTACCACCGTTTATTACTAAATCATCTCACTTTTACATACAATTGTCTGAGATAAGATACTTCTACATTAATCTTATTTCTTATCTGCTAACTTACTAAATTATTATCTTTATCTTATATAGACTATACGTGAAAATTTCAAAATAATGCTGGATAAAATTATAAATAATAAATTCGATTTCTCTTAATGGTTGGCAGATGTGAAATTTATTTGTTTTTTGGAATTAGTATTGGAGCAAACTTTACCTTTGCGTAAAAATTTTATTCTTTATTCTTCTATAATTGCTTCTGAAACAAGAAGCAAACCTACACAACACAGAAAATACAAGTCATATGGAAGCACTATCTGTCATTGAAAACAATTATACTATGTATCTAAATGAATTGATTTATTTCGTAGCAATAAGTAATAGGACAACGAAAATTAGAGATTACATTCATTGTCTTGGACCCATTATATATCATTACTTAAGTTAAACAAAATTAAATTCCTTTTACCACTTAATTTGTTTAATTGAATAATTTCAACAATAACTAATATGTTGAAAGAACAAAAAGAAGAACTAAAAATGGCAGATTTCAGAGTAATAGTTGCACAAGTAATCATGTAAACAATTACGACTTTCATACAAGTATTGCGATTTACTTAGCAGACATAATTTCCTCATGCATTATGTAACTTTAGTTCATCAATTATATGAATTTATAAAATAATGTCGCCAATACGTACATCCGTTCCGTGTGCCTTAGTCGATTCCTTTTTTTTCGCAGAAAATAAATTTATTTTTGTTATCACAAATGAGAGCGCATTTGAATTTGACAAGAATGACGGAAGTATACGTGCTTTATAATTTTCTCATAAAAATATAAATCTTAAATTTATTAATCGTCCTCATAAACAATCTCAGCCCAAATAACTCTTAATTTATGCTATAAATTTATAAATAAAAAAAATTGTTTTCAAATGTTAAAAATATCAAGGAGAAAACAAAGCCCGAAGCCGAAGACTAAACAAATTCTTACTTTTACTCATATTTTATGTTTTATTTATTCTACAGACTGAAATATTAACACGAAACGAATTCTTTACGAATGAAAAATATTATTGACTTTTTATTTATACGAGAATGATCTCATCATTTACAGCTGCAAAGATAAAAAATTCAAGCAAACTTTCTTAGAATTATTGAATTTCTGTAGACTTTATTTTATTTGTCATTCATTTATGGATAAAAAACAAATTTATTTCAATATGTAAACAATTCATTTTTGTGAAATCCAACTATTTCAAGATTAAAATTTCTATTCCAAAATTTATAGCTGCAAAATTTTAATGTCTGCATTTTTATCAGATAAATAAAGAGGAATGACCCTTCAATGAATCAAACGTGATACAAGCGTGATCGTCTAATATTTAATCAATTAAAGCGTTGATTATGCGATTTAAATAAATATTGAACACTTCAATAATTGATTGCTAGACTTATATGAAACAATAAATACTTGAATTTAAATTTTAGATTGGTTTTCCGCTATATAATTATTATGAAATATAATATTTGACAAAGAAACTTCAAATATAGAAAAAAAAATTTTAATAGTTTAACAAAAATTACAAGGTTTATTTTTGAACGTAAATTTAATTATTTTGAAATAATTTCAATGAAAAATCACAAAAATAATAGAAGAAAATCGGGTTACGCAATATATTTCGAAAAGCAATAAAATATAGAAAAATATGGGAAAGAGCCAATAAAAAACAATCACTTGATTCGAGTCAAGTGCAAAGAGAAGAGAAGATGTAGGTCTTAGAATAATGAGTCGAAATGAAAGAAATCTAAAATTTCATGCCCAAAAATAATATAAAAAACATTGTTTTAATCAAATTTAATAATAGTATGTAAGTATGTAAGTAAATGTAAAATTATAGTATGCGTATAGAAGTCGCACTTTTGTTTTTGAGAAACTGTAACTTGATTTCTGTAATTCTAATGCCTCATAGTAGATACTTCAATAATAATAACAACATTTGAAATTCAACAGCAGAATGGAGAGTGTCCTATTAAATAGATATATTACTAAAGAAAATATTATTAATTCAGCAATATGAGATAGAAAAGATCTTTCTTCAAATAAATTTATCTTTTCTGAATATTTATTTATTTATTTATTTTATTTATTGTTTTAATAATGTCCTATGAGCAGAAGCCCTTTTTTACTGTATTTTTCATTTTAAATTTATTATATATACTTATTATATTATATTACTTTTATTAAATTACATTTATTAATATTATATAAGATGGTATAAAACAGTGTGTGTGTGTGTTTGTGTATATTTGAGGTAGAGAGAGACAGAGAGAGATATTTAAAAAGAGAATTACATTCTGTTTAGTATAAATGTTTTTAAATCTTTTTGAAATTGTTTAGGTTCATAACTAAATATAATAAATTCGTAATGAAAAAAATGAGGACAAAAAAAGAAGTAACATGTGTAAATTTGTTTGGGTATCTGATGGTAAATTTGGATTATTGATGAAGATGTGGTCTATACATGTATCCGTAGCGTAACGTGTTTTTGTTTTTGCATCACAAATGTGCATATTATTGCTTATCATAACGTTTAAGTATTTATTTGTTATATTATTATTGTCTAGAATGTTAATATTAAAATCGCCCGCTACGATTGCATAATGGTTATTAATGCTGGCAAAGTGATCATCCAATTTTTGTAGAAATTAATATGGCTGAACAAATAATAATTTGAAAGTAGAAAATTAGTAGAAAAGAATAAGTTATTAATATATAGAACAATATTAGAAATTAATAAATATTTCCATTGAACTGAAATTATTTATGACTAGATACTTATAATGGAGTGATATTTATCATTGTTATATAGTTTTAGTCTATAGGTATTTTTTTTTAAGTTTTTATTGTGAACTCTTATTTTTATTCTATTTTTTATTAACGTTTAACGTAATATTGCATTAATAGTAATTTAAATATTAAATTTTAATTTTTTAATTCTACCAAACATCTTTGATCATGAATTGTTTGGTTTAGGAATGGTTTTGGTTGACTAAGCTTGTGTGTGTTTTGAAAGTGAATATGCTTTTTCTCTTAGGGGAACATTATTTTGTAAAGAGATGACACAAAAGATTTAGGGTAATAAAAAAGGAATTTTGGATGACGTTTATAAAAGAAGAAAATAATTATTGAGAGTAGTCTATTTCTAAAATGTTAAACAAAAGAAATTATATGAATTAAAATCGTTTGGTGAGCACGAAAAAAATAAAAATAAAATCGACCGAGGCGGGATGGAATTTCATTCTTCTAATTATGTACTAAACAAACATGTTTAATAACATCTATAACCCTCTGGCCGGTAAAATCTGCATGTTTCCTAAGAGCAGGAAATGTGCCGAAGAGAATTAAAATGGATATGCCTATCATCTGGTGGTTCAAAACCCACCTCAAAAATAGTACGTCTCCTAGTTACTAATATAATAACCTTAGTCGTTGATGTACTTGGTTAATAAAAAATTCAAATACAATACAATTCAGTTTTTAAGCACGAAATTTGATTCAATGATTTTAACATTAGTGTAAAATAAATAGCGTTTATTGGACGCGAACAAAAGAGGTTAATTTAACTTTAACTTACAACCATTGAAAAAAGGCTGTTTTCAAAATTCGAAAAATTAAAAAAAACGACAGGCAAGTATGTCGTCGAATGTTATGCGATAGTATTGTCATCATTTAACACGAGCAGATGACAATATACCCAAGTTCTGAAAGTCACTCCATGGAACCGTCATTTAATATAATGAAACATTAATCCCAAAATTTCATTGAAATCAGTTCACGGGTTCTTAAAAAAACTTATTTTTTCCAAAATATTTGTAAGGGGGGTGCTACATCTCGTGCTCCAATCACACCACAAATCAATAGGCTTCTATTGGGGACCAATCCAAAATTTCATTGAAATCTCTTCACGCGTTTTTTGCTATATTGTGTTCACATACGGAGTCGGGAGGACGGAGCCCGGACTGAGAGGATTTTTTTTACACCTTTATTGGGGATGAAGATTGCAATAACCACCAATTTGACCTTTTGTTAGTAAAAATTAGTTGCCCTAGGGTTATTATATTTCAGAAAAAAAAAGTTTTAAAAATAAATCTGAAATTATGAAACAATAAATGAATTATGAAATAATAAAGAAAAAGAATTTTTAATTAATTTGAAGTGGTTTCATAGTCTGAAATTATAGACAGATATATAAAAACCGATCTTTAATTTTAATCAACAACCCAAATAAATTTAATCGAATTTTTATTGAATCGAAATTTACTTGATACGATTTTGTAAAAATGTATACATACCAGAAATACTATTAAATATGTGTTAGCACATCTTATTAAAATAAATAACTAATAGTGTTTTCCACTCTGCCAAAATGTTGCATTCATACCACATTATTTCAGAAATCGTTTTCCACTCTAAATTAAAATGTTGCCTATTTTAGAAACTTGCTTTCCACTCTGAATTTTGCACTCCACGAATGTTGCATTTATTGCACTCTCTACTGGGCACGGTGCAGTCAGTGCAGTGTGAAGTTAGAATTCAGGGTGATCAATTATTATGTTAAAATGGTAACTTCATTCTGAATTCACTTGTGTCAAATTAATAAAAAGAAATAATTGTTTAAAAATGGAATTCATAAGTTATATTGATGAAAAAAAATTGTTGTGTTTTTTGTGTTCCTACAGGGCAATGTAGGCAACACCATACACTGCACTCACAGTTTTGCTCTCCACGAATGCAACATTTTAGTCGTAGAGTGGAAAACACTATAAATTTTATAATTGAAACTCAAATTGAAATTATTTCGGAACCATATAAATATCAGAAATGAGAACCGCTATAAAAAGTTATTATTTAGCTACTAGAATTATAATATATTTTTTGATTATATATTCTTTCGAAATTGATTTAAAATACTTATTGAAATAAAAAATATGACAAAAATTCAATAATTTTAAGAAAGGTTGATAGATTTTTTTTCATTTACAGCTGCAAATTATAAAACAAAAATAAATTAGTTGCGAGGACGCGGAACGAATTTACATATATATTAGCGACTTCATGTTATAAATTCATATCCAGCTAAAACTATGTAATAGATATATGTGGAAATTATGTCTGCTAAGTCTCAACAACTCTATGGAAGTCGTAAAAATTTGTATGTTAATTTTAAAACAAATGAACACAAAAAGATAATTTTTATCTCGTATTCGATTATTTGAACTAAAATATTAATTATTTTCTTTAAAACAATTATTTTGAAAATAATTGCAGTAAAATAACCAAAATGATGTTTTTTTTGTTTTTGGATATAATGACAGAATAAAACAAATGAATCAGACATATTGCCCATAAAATATTTATTTCCTTTATGATCAAACTTTAATATTTTTTAACTCTAAACGTCATTCTTGTACCAATACAAATCTGATCGTTTGTATATTTTATTTGTATAATTTAATATTTTCTTGAATTAAATATATCAGAAAAATTTCACTTGTGAAATTTTACTTTATGATCAAATTTCAGATAACAAGAATTCCATGAAGCAAAAAAAACTATTTACTTTCAATTATTTGATTTAATAATATTATTTCTTTGCAGATATTTCAGATTTAATTCTTGATTTCTTCCAACCAATTTAAGAAAATTTATTTTATATTCCTAGAAGTATAAATTTTCGTACTTAATTCCGTTTACTGAATTATTTATAAACAATTTTTTAGAAACAAAGATTACAGCATTTGAGGAATTACATCATATTTTCGTAGTCTTTGCCGGAGATCATTGACTTCATTTCTTGTTAATTTATTTTATTTTTGTTATTTTATGCTTTATATGAAACATAATATTCAATTTCAAATTTAAAATATCTTATTTATATTATTTTTCTAAAATGCCTATTATTTTATTGTCAATCTCAAATGAAAAAGGGACATGAATTATATATTTTATTACTCCCAGACTTATTATGGTCAAATGAGAAAGAATAAAACGCATTACTTCAATAACACTTAATAATGTTGTCATAATGAATATAAATTTTTAGGTACTTTTTTGTTATTTCTTTAAAGAAATTAGCAGACTTTAAGATTTTATAGCAATAAATTTTGGAATAGAAATTTTGATGTGGTAAAAGTTAGATTTGAAAAAAAATGTCTTGTTTACACATTGAAAAAAATTGGATTTTTATCCATAAATGTATGACAAAGTCTACAGAAATTCAATAATTCTGAGAAAGTTTGCTAGAATTTTTTATCTTTGCAGCTGTAAATGATGAGATCATTCTCGTATAAATAAAAAATCGTTAATATTTCTCATTCGTAAAGAATTCGCTTCGTGTTAATAGTTCAGTTCGGGTTCATATTTTTGAAAAATAAATAAATAGTAATGGAAAATTTTCAAATTCAACTTTTTTTTTGTTTTTAAAAGACACCAGTAAAAGAAAATTTCCAAAGTTTTCTTTTCTCACATTGAATGACCCTAGGGCAACTTATTTTTACTAACAAAAGGTCAAATTGGGAGTTCTTTCAACTTTCAATCCCAAAAAAGGTGTAAAAAAATCCTGTCAATCCGGGCTCCGTCCGCCGGACTCCGTATGTGAACACGATAACTCATAACGCGTGAAGTGGTTTCTATGAAATTTTGGAATTAGTATTTTTTGGTCTTCAATATAAGCCTATTGATTTATGGTGTGATTGGGGACTGGATGGATCACCACCCATACAAAGTTTTGGAAAAAATCAGTTAAAAAACCTTCTAATAAATAAGTATGTGACTTCTATGCACAAACGTCCAACTCTAATAAAACTTCACAGACTGTCACAATTTGGGATTTTTACAAGACCAACATTTGTATTTTTTTATATTTGAATTTTTTTATTTAAAACAATGATTTTCATTTGCTTTTAAAATTACGAAGATTTAATTTTTTTTAAGTTGAAATTCAAAAATATAAAAAAAGAAAGTTCCTGGCTGCCAATAATATGATATTTGGTATAAATGAAAATTTGCCATTCGATATAAATTTGCAAAAATAATCAATATCCGAATGTGTTATAATAGCAATATATGATTAATTTGTTTGTAAAGAAATCTTCTCTCCTTCAGATGCCACTTTAGTAATAAAATGATTGTTAAAAAATTATTTTTTTATTACGAAACTCCCTGTTCTAATATAGAATTTCAAGTGATTTTAATATTATTATTCAAGAATCTACTAAGAGACAATAGTATAACAAAATAATGTTTCGGAAATTTCTATTACATATTTTGAAAATTTCTCATTTAGTTAATCTATTTTTCTGAAATATCTTTCATTTTATGGTCAATCTCAAGTGCAAGGATATAAAATATATATTTTATTACTCCTAGACTTGAATCTAGCTTGAAATCTTCACAAAAATATGTGTGACTTTTATACACGTACACCTCACTCAAATAACACTTAATAATAGTGTCACAATTTTTTCTATCGACAAACAGATTATTTAATTTGATATAAAAAACTTCAAAATTTTTAACAAAAATTATGTTTAATAAATATAAAAAATAATTAAATATTTTGACCAATTTGTTTATTATTATTATTACATAAACAAATTTTCCGAAATTGTCTACGCATATTCAATGTTTATCAAAGAACTAAATTTAATAAAAAATATGCTGACCTACGAAATAATATGAAATATAAATTTATTTTATGTACAGCAAAAATAACAAATTAAATTTATAATGGAATCATATTTGATTGTTTAATTAAACACAAAATTCGGAATTATAGAAAAGGAACCATTTATACGAATGTTGTTGTTGCTGTATAGAAAATGTTTTAAAGGTGACTTGACAAATTTATAATTGCTATTTTCTATCTGAAAAAAATAATAAATCAAAAATAATTTTGATGAGCAAGCGGTCATATTAAAAGTACAAACCGCTATTCAGTGGCGGTTAACAGATGATACACCGGTATACAACATCGTATGGATCTTGCCAAAATATTGACTTTGTCAATATAAATATGTACGAAAACATGTTCTAGAAATTCCCACAATTTCAATATCAGTGAATTATAACTTATAGCTCATGAATTCTTTCATACATCATAAATAAACAAAGTCTATAGATTATTTCAATAAATTTAATATTGAAAGAAAATAAAAAGTCACAATCTAAGAATTAGAAATGTAAAATAAACAATCAGGAAATTCATAGTTTCTCAACCCATGCAATGCACATTGTGAAAAAACATCATCAAACATAAAATTGTTTATTTGGGTTTTATAGATTACCAATTGCCTTTAATAATTTCTTTTTTGTAATTTAATAACATGGATTTTTTTTAAAGCAAATGAGTAGACTCTATGAATTAATAATTAAGAAGAATTTTAATAAAATCATGTCAGTTATAAAGAAGACAAACAACCTGACGGTTTTCTACTAATAAATTAATTAATTATATACACGACTATTATTTATATTCAAAACCCATCCAACCCCAACCAGTCAAATCAAAAAAAGTAATAATAATAATAAAAAAAAATTGAATTACTAAATCCAAAAATTATAAAAATTAAAATCCGAATTGAAAGTAAAAATGTAAACTACAATTATAAAATATAGTCTATAGAAATAAAATATAAATGCAAAACAAAAGCAATAATAAAATGTAAGTCGGAAATCAAATCAATTTTCAAATTAAAATACAAACTCAGAATAATGGAAAAATTAAATAAAACAAAATCTACAATTCAATACAAAAGCTAAAATTAAATACAATTATTTAAACAAAAATAAATAAATAAAATAATAACTATAAGTAAAGGGTGACTCTCAGTCATTTCACTAAAAATGGTTAGTACAATTTTTCCCAAGAACGGCTGAATCGATTTTCTTCAACTAAATTTTATTAAATTCAGGTTGGATGAAAAAAAAATTTAATAAAATATCATAAATTCGTAAAAAAAAATTAATTATAGCGTATTGTATTATAGTTTAGTTCACCTTTTTATCATCAAGGGCCAATTTTTTGAAAAAAATGTCCCACATAAATCACATCAGTGCCTCTATTCCGGCATTTCACTGTGAAGTAGGAACTGAGAAAGAACAACAATAAATGAAATGAAAAAAAATCTCCTTAAAATTTGTTCTCAATTCTCAAAAAGTGTTTTCTGTACATTTAGGAAAGATTTTTGTGTAAAATTAATCATTAATTATAATAACCAAAATAATATTTATTGAAGAAAAATACATACAAAATTGATCACATTTTAAAAGCGACAGGCAAGTATAGCAGTATGCTTCGTTGAATGTTATGCGATAGTATTGTCATTTAATATAATAAAATACTATTTCGAAAATTTCATCAGTTCATGGTTCACGCATACCTCGAACCGCTTTTTTCCAAACAAATTGTATGGCTGGTGCTCCACCTCGTGTCCTGAAACCCCCTAAAATCAATACACTTCTATTCTAGACCAATAAAACACAAATCCCGAAATTTCATTGAAATCATTGAAATGCTCCACCCCGTGCCGCGATCCCGTTCAAAATCAATATAGTTTTATTTTGGACCAATAAAATACTAATTCCAAAATTTCATTGAAATTATTTGTTACTCGTGGGAATCCTCGAGAAACTGATTTTTTCCCAAACAATTGTATGGGAGGTGCTCCACCCCATCACCCCATCTAATCACACACAAATCAATTGGCGACCAAGAACAATACGTATTTCAAAATTTCATTGAAATCACTTCACGCATTTTTGAGTTATCGTGTTTACATACGTAGTCCGGCGGACGGAGCACGGCCTGACGGTACCTTTTTTGGGGATGAAAGTTGACCTTTTGTTAGTAAAAATTAGTTGCCCCATCATTGCTCCATCATTCTATGTGAGAAAAATAAACTTTGGAAATTTTCTTGCAATTGTGTCTTTTAAAAATAAAAAAGTTGTTTTGAAAACTTCCCATTGCTTAGTCGATTACAACGAAGCAGTATACTCCATACAATAAATAATATTTTAACGTTTAGTTGTATCTAAATTATTTTGTTTTGAAAGTTTTTTTTTCGTTTAAACAAAAAGTAATTATAATATTTTGTACGGATTATATAAATTGCGTTTATTAAAAAATAAGGTAATTAAAAATATTATTTTATTTTTAAAGTAAAAAAATTTGGTTGTAATTATCTCTGTGTCTATCATGTCTTTTATTTTTTTAATTTTATTTGTTATTTTTTATTATTCACAAAAATTTTGCACTAGAAATATTATAAAATAAATATCCGCAGATATTCTAAATTAAAATTATTGAAAATTTATACAAAAATTATTTATTTAATTTTTATAATAATTCATTTCCTTACGTTTATTTTATTTTGCATAGTTTTTTTAACTGGGAATTCGTTATGCCAACAAAAGCAATAAAATGGGAATTCCTTTTTTCATAATTAATTTTTTCACTCGACACGAATAAATAATAAAGCTCCGCATAATTCCAAACGAGGAAGAGAAATTTTTGTTTTACTTGGTGCTACTTTTGTTTTGGCTGTTAGTAGAGTAACACGTGTGTCACCATCTTGGCAGCTCACTCTAATATATATAACGGCTGCATATGCTTTTTCGGAAGCATCGCAAAATCCATGCAATTCACAAGATATTTCGTTTTTGGTATTTTGTGTCCATCTTGGAATTTTTATTGTCTCAAGTGCTTTCAGTGAATTTCTGTACTTAATCCACTTGTTTGCTAGGTTTTTAGGGAGAGCTTGATCCCAGTTGAACCCAGCCAACCATAAATCTTGTAACAAAAATTTTGGTATTATAATAGATGGTGCTAACCACCCTAAAGGATCAAACAACTTAGAAACATCCGAAAGTTATTTGCGTTTCGTTTGAACTCCCTCTAGTTCTTTCAGATGTACTTTGTTGGATTCCAACTGATACCCAAAGCTTTTATAGTATCATCTACGGTTATTTGTATTGAGGGTAATGATCGAGCTTCTTCTCGTAGTCCTTGTAATATTTCTTCATTGTTTGTTGTCCATTTTCTTACGTTGAAGCCTCCACCACTGAGCATATTTTTTAATTGAGTTCTAGGGATTATTGCCTCGTTTACTGTGTCATTTCCTGCCATCAGGTCATCTACATAAAAATCGTTTTTAATGATTTTGGAAGCGATAGGATATTTGTTTCTATCATCTATTGCAAGTTGATGTAATGTTTTTACTGCCAAGTAGGTTGCAGCCGTTGTTCCATACGTGACGGTTGTAAGATTATATTCTTTGATGGGCTCTTCTGTGGATTCTCGCCAAAGAATTTTTTGAAACTGTTGATGCTCTTCCGAAATATTTTTTGTCAAAACATTTTTTCAATGTCCGCTGTATAAACATATTTGTACTTTCTCCATCTCATTATAATGGATACAAGGTCGTGCTGTAACGTGGGTCCAGTCATCATTAAATCATTTAAACTGTATCCGGAGCTTGATTTAGCAGATCAATCGAAAACTACTCGAAGTTTGGTCGTGGGGCTACTCTCTTTTAAAACTGGATGATGTGGCAAAAAGTAATTGATTGATTTATAATTTTTTGTTTCTGCAGTTGTATCCACCAATTTCATATGATTGAGTGTTAAATATTCTTTCATGAAATCGTGATATTGTTGTTTCAATTCCGGATCTTTAGCTAGTCTTTTTTCCACTTGTAATAATCTGACGATTGCGGTATTTTTTGAATTACCAAGTTTTTTAATTTGATTGCCGTCTTTAAAGGGAATGTTGACAGTGTATCTACCATCATCTCTTCTGGAATGTGTTTGGTTGTAAATTTGTTCACACTGTGATTCTTCTTGAGTATGTTGTCTATTTCATCAAGTTCCCAGAAAGATTTTAGCTGATTATCAATTTCGGTTTGAGTAATCATGCTCTGTATATTGTTATATTTTGTTTGATGACTATTTGTGTTTCCAAATATAGTCCATCCAAATTCAGTCTTTTGCGCAACTGGTTCGTCTATTTGACCTTTGACTACTTCGGATAATAGTATCTCTCCGTAGTAATCTGCTCCAATAATCGCATCTAAGGGTCCTGGGCAATTATAATTTGGCAGGCCATATCAGATTTTGTAAATGATTCCATTGCCAAGAATCTATATGTTGCTCTGGTAATTGTTTCGTTAGTGTTTTGAACACTAAAGCTTGGATTGTTATTGAAAATGCAGATGGAAATCTTGGTTTTATTTTAATCTGCACCATATTTCGATGCGGTCCTGCTGCAATACCACCCATTCCTGATCAAATTATTGTTTTTTATTGGCTTTTTATCGTATTTATCGTCCATTTAATTCTGTTCAGCTTTTGTTTTACATTTGATTTTTGATTTTCATGTTACATTTATAAAAAAAAAATTTAGTTGATATATTTCCATAGAATTTTAAGTATCGCGGAATAAATACATGTAAAATTGGCGACATACATTTTATTACATTCTTTTATGTCATATCCGTTCAAATATTGCTACACTAAAGGAAATTATATAACCCAATAATTCTAAGAAAGTCGTAAAATTTTTGCAATGGGACTTGCTTGAAAAATTTTGTGTTATAAATATTAGTCAACAAGTGAACAAGGACAAACGTGATGAAACATGAGAAATCCAGATTTGAATTATTTTTGCATCTGCATCTGGCATTCTTATATAAGAAATAAAATAATAAAAATATTATTTGGATTAACGATTGTTATTATTTCTTTACGTCAATTATTCAAAAAATGATCTCAATAAAATTAACCCACAGGTATTTTTCTTTCATTTTTCAGGGACGATATTTAAATTAAAAAATGTAAATCCATGATTTTTAATTTCATTGTTTTCCTTAAACCATTTAATAATTAATAATTAAATTTATGTATAAATAAAACCTTGAACTTTTAATAATATTAATAAAAATATAATTTCTATTTTAGAAGTTACTTTATTAAATATTATATTTTATAATCAGCAGAAAATCAATTAGGACTGTTTCATTAAGTTTAGTTATCAAGACGATTATTATTCATTTAGAGCGCGTAATGAATTACTAGACGATCATGCATGCTGATTTACCTTGAAAAATTGAAGGGTCATTCCTATTTATTTTATCAGAAAAAAATTCAAATATTTTAATTTTTAAATTGAAATCTTTTAAATATTAAATAGATGAAAAATAACTTATTTACAAATACGAATAATCTTTTTTATCCATATAAATATTATTTGCGTTGAATTATTTTGAGTTATACCTGTGGAACAGAGTAAATGATTCCTTTTAAGAAATATTTTGAGAATTGCATTAGATATATTCTATTAAAAGAGTTTGATACTTCCTCTTCTGCTTCTCCCATTTACTACAGTTCCAACATTGAAGAGGACATTGATATTCCTTTTTTGTATATCGGTAATTTATAGTAACTACATGAATAAAATTATTATAATTAAAAATATGATGAAATACAAAAATATCTATAGAATATTAATGACGAAGATCATGTCTATTAATTTTATCCTGACAATTATTTTCTTTTTCAACTTTTTCACTTGTTGCATGAAATTTATAAAACACTTCAAAATTTATATTTATCTGACCACTAATATTAAATCCGTTCAAATTCTTTGGATCATATTGGAACCTATATTATGCCAAATAGTATTTAACAAATTTAACTAATTTAATGTTATTAGTCCCAAACCTTTTTCAATTTCTGTGTTGCCTTTGTTGTCACACCTAATAGCAATTAGCATTTGATAAATTAATTCAAATCCCAAAAATTGTATTTACTAGTAATAGTAGTAATTGTAGTAATTGTAGTAATTATTCGAAAGTTGTTAATATTGTTAACAAATATTGTAACAACATTATAAAAATGACTAATTGGTGTACAAAGGCATTAGATTAAATCAACATTATAGTAAATTTCATCAAAAACAAAGCTTATGATGAAAGTTTCGATCCTGAGGCTTTGGATATTATAAAATGGTAAATTCATAAACAGAATTATGATTTTAATTTATCCTCTTCAATATTCTAATATTAATAAGAACAAACCATCGCAATAAATTGCTAAGATAATTTTTTTTATCACAAATAAAAGCGCATTTAAATTTGACAAGAATGACGGAAGTACGTGCGTTAAAAATCTCTCATAAAAATATAAATCTTAAATTTATTAATCGTCCTTATAAACGATCTCTGCCCAAATAATTCTTAATTTATGTTATAAAATTTATAAAAAAAAAAAATTCAAATGTTAAAAATATCAAGCCCGAAACCGAAGCCTAAACAAATCTTACTTTACTCATATTTTATGGATTATTTATTTTTCAAAAATACGAAGCAAAACTGAAATATTAACACGAAACGAATTCTTTACGAATGAAAAATATTATTGATTTTTTATTTATACGAGAATGATTTCATCATTTGCAGCTGCAAAGATAAAAAATTCTAGCAAACTTTCTCAGAATTATTGAATTTCTGTAGACTTAAAAATTAATTTTTTTATTACGATACTCCCTGTTCTAATATAGAATTTCAATTTATTATTATTATTCAAGAATCCACTAAGAGACAATAGGATAACAGAAATAAGGCTTCGGAAATTTCTATTACATATTTTGAAAATATCTCATTTAGTTAATCTATTTTTCTGAAATATCTTTCATTTTATGGTCAATCTCAAGTGCAAGGATATAAATTATATATTTTATTACACTAGACTTTAAATCTAGCTTGAAATCTTCACAAAAGTATGTGTGATTTTTATTCACGTAAACCTCACTCAAATAACACTTAATAATAGTGTCACAATTTTTTCTATCGACAAACAGATTATTTAATTTGATATAAAAAACTTCAAAATTTTTAACAAAAATTATATTTAATAAATATAAAAAATAATAAAATATTTTGACCAATTTGTTTATTATTATTATTACATAAACAAATTTTCAGAAATTGTCTACGCATATTCAATGTTTATCAAAGAACTAAATTTAATAAAAAATATGCTGACCAACGAAATAATATGAAATATAAATTTATTTTATGTACAGCAAAAATAACAAATTAAATTTAAAATGGAATCATATTTCAGATTGTTTCATTAAACACAAAATTCGTAATTATAGAAAAGGAAACATTTATACGAATGTTGTTGTTGCAAATTTATATTTACTATTTTCTATCAGAAAAAAATAATAAATCTAAATAATTTTGATGAGCAAGCGGTCATATTAAAAGTAAAAACCGCGATCAGTGGCGATTAACTGCTGCAATCAGATGATACACCGGTATTCAACATCGTATGGACGTTGTCACAATATTGACTTTGTCAATATAAATAAGTACGAAAAAATGTTCTAGAAATTCAATAGTGAATTATAAATTATAGCTCGTGAATTCTTTCTTACATCATAAAAAAAAACAAAGTCTACAGATTGTTTCAATAAATTTAATTTTGAAAGAAAATACTGTTAAAAAGTCACTCATTCATAACCAAAAGAAAATGGATAAAATATGGCAAAGTTAAGAATTAGAAATGTAAAATAAACCATCAGGAAATATAAAGTTTCTCAAAGTTTCATTCGTAATAAAAAAATAATTATAGCGTATTGTATTATAGTTTAGTTCACCTTTTTAGCATCTAGGAACAATTTTTTGAAAAAAATGTCCCACATAAATTTTTTCTTTTTTTTTTGTACTTGACTTATATGTAATCGCGTAATCAAGTTATTGTTTTTTATTGGCTTTTTAAAATAACTCTTATATAACCATTTACATAACCGTCCACCTTTTCACATCACTGCCTCTATTCCGGCATTTCACTGTGTAGTAGGAATTGAGAAAGAATAACAATAAATGAAATGAAAAAAAATTTCCTCAAAATATGTTCTCAATTCTCAAAAAGTGTTTTCTGTACATTTGGGAAAGATTTTTAGTGTAAAATTAATCATTAATTATAATAACCAAAATAATATTTATTGAAGAAAAATACATACAGAATTGATCACATTTTAAAAGCGACAGGCAAGTATAGCAGTATGCTTCGTTCAATGTTATGCGATAGTATTGTCATTTAATATAATAAAATACTATTTCGAAAATTTCATCAGTTCACGGTTCACTCATACCTCGAAAAACTTTTTTTTCCAAACAAATTGTATGGCTGCTGCTCCACCTCGTGTCCTGATACCCCTCTTACACTTCTATTCTAGACCAATGAAACACAAATCCCGAAATTTCATTGAAATCAGTTCACATGTTCTTAAGAAACTGATTTTTTCCAAAAAAAAAATAATATGGGGGGTGCTCCACCCCGTGCCGCGATCCCCTTCAAATCAATATAGTTTTATTTTGGACCAATAAAATACTAATTAAAAAATTTCATTGAAATCACTTGTTACTTGTCGCAATCCTCGAGAAACTGATTTTTGCCCAAACAATTGTATGAGAGGCGCTCTACCCCATGCCACAATCACACACAAATCAATTGGCGACCAAGAACAATACGTATTTCAAAATTTCATTGAAATCACTTCACGCATTTTTGAGTTATCGTGTTCACATACGGAGTCCGGCGGACGGAGCACGGACTGACGGTACCTTTTTTAGTAAAAATTAGTTGCCCCATCATTGCTCCATCATTCTATGTGAGAAAAATAAACTTTGGAAATTTTCTTGCAATTGTGTCTTTTAAAAATAAAAAAGTTGTTTTGAAAACTTCCCATTGCTTAGTCGATTACAACGAAGCAGTATACTCCATACAATAAATAATATTTTAACGTTTAGTTTTATCTAAATTATTTTGTTTTGAAAGTTTTTTTTTCGTTTAAACAAAAAGTAATTATAATATTATATACGGATTATATAAATTGCGTTTATTAAAAAATAAGGTAATTAAAAATATTTTTTTATTTTTAAAGTAAAAAAATTTGGTTGTAATTATCTCTGTGTCTATCATGTCTTTTATTTTTTTAATTTTATTTGTTATTTTTTATTATTCACAAAAATTTTGCACTAGAAATATTATAAAATAAATATCCGCAGATATTCTAAATTAAAATTATTGAAAATTTATACAAAAATTATTTATTTAATTTTTATAATAATTCATTTCCTTACGTTCATTTTATTTTGCATAGTTTTTTTAACTGGGAATTCGTTATGCCAACAAAAGCAATAAAATGGGAATTCCTTTTTTCATAATTAATTTTTTCACTCGACACGAATAAATAATAAAGCTCCGCATAATTCCAAACGAGGAAGAGAAATTTTTGTTTTACTTGGTGCTACTTTTGTTTTGGCTGTTAGTAGAGTAACACGTGTGTCACCATCTTGGCAGCTCACTCTAATATATATAACGGCTGCATATGCTTTTTCGGAAGCATCGCAAAATCCATGCAATTCACAAGATATTTCGTTTTTGGTATTTTGTGTCCATCTTGGAATTTTTATTGTCTCAAGTGCTTTCAGTGAATTTCTGTACTTAATCCACTTGTTTGCTAGGTTTTTAGGGAGAGCTTGATCCCAGTTGAACCCAGCCAACCATAAATCTTGTAACAAAAATTTTGGTATTATAATAGATGGTGCTAACCACCCTAAAGGATCAAACAACTTAGAAACATCCGAAAGTTATTTGCGTTTCGTTTGAACTCCCTCTAGTTCTTTCAGATGTACTTTGTTGGATTCCAACTGATACCCAAAGCTTTTATAGTATCATCTACGGTTATTTGTATTGAGGGTAATGATCGAGCTTCTTCTCGTAGTCCTTGTAATATTTCTTCATTGTTTGTTGTCCATTTTCTTACGTTGAAGCCTCCACCACTGAGCATATTTTTTAATTGAGTTCTAGGGATTATTGCCTCGTTTACTGTGTCATTTCCTGCCATCAGGTCATCTACATAAAAATCGTTTTTAATGATTTTGGAAGCGATAGGATATTTGTTTCTATCATCTATTGCAAGTTGATGTAATGTTTTTACTGCCAAGTAGGTTGCAGCCGTTGTTCCATACGTGACGGTTGTAAGATTATATTCTTTGATGGGCTCTTCTGTGGATTCTCGCCAAAGAATTTTTTGAAACTGTTGATGCTCTTCCGAAATATTTTTTGTCAAAACATTTTTTCAATGTCCGCTGTATAAACATATTTGTACTTTCTCCATCTCATTATAATGGATACAAGGTCGTGCTGTAACGTGGGTCCAGTCATCATTAAATCATTTAAACTGTATCCGGAGCTTGATTTAGCAGATCAATCGAAAACTACTCGAAGTTTGGTCGTGGGGCTACTCTCTTTTAAAACTGGATGATGTGGCAAAAAGTAATTGATTGATTTATAATTTTTTGTTTCTGCAGTTGTATCCACCAATTTCATATAATTGAGTGTTAAATATTCTTTCATGAAATCGTGATATTGTTGTTTCAATTCCGGATCTTTAGCTAGTCTTTTTTCCACTTGTAATAATCTGACGATTGCGGTATTTTTTGAATTACCAAGTTTTTTAATTTGATTGCCGTCTTTAAAGGGAATGTTGACAGTGTATCTACCATCATCTCTTCTGGAATGTGTTTGGTTGTAAATTTGTTCACACTGTGATTCTTCTTGAGTATGTTGTCTATTTCTTCAAGTTCCCAGAAAGATTTTAGCTGATTATCAATTTCGGTTTGAGTAATCATGCTCTGTATATTGTTATATTTTGTTTGATGACTATTTGTGTTTCCAAATATAGTCCATCCAAATTCAGTCTTTTGCGCAACTGGCTCGTCTATTTGACCTTTGACTACTTCGGATAATAGTATCTCTCCGTAGTAATCTGCTCCAATAATCGCATCTAAGGGTCCTGGGCAATTATAATTTGGCAGGCCATATCAGATTTTGTAAATGATTCCATTGCCAAGAATCTATATGTTGCTCTGGTAATTGTTTCGTTAGTGTTTTGAACACTAAAGCTTGGATTGTTATTGAAAATGCAGATGGAAATCTTGGTTTTATTTTAATCTGCACCATATTTCGATGCGGTCCTGCTGCAATACCACCCATTCCTGATCAAATTATTGTTTTTTATTGGCTTTTTATCGTATTTATCGTCCATTTAATTCTGTTCAGCTTTTGTTTTACATTTGATTTTTGATTTTCATGTTATATTTATAAAAAAAAATTTAGTTGATATATTTCCATAGAATTTTAAGTATCGCGGAATAAATACATGTAAAATTGGCGACATACATTTTATTACATTCTTTTATGTCATATCCGTTCAAATATTGCTACACTAAAGGAAATTATATAACCCAATAATTCTAAGAAAGTCGTAAAATTTTTGCAATGGGACTTGCTTGAAAAATTTTGTGTTATAAATTTTAGTCAACAAGTGAACAAGTACAAACGTGATGAAACATGAGAAATCCAGATTTGAATTATTTTTGCATCTGCATCTGGCATTCTTATATAAGAAATAAAATAATAAAAATATTATTTGGATTAATGATCGTTATTATTTCTTTACGTCAATTATTCAAAAAATGATCTCATTAAAATTATCCAACAGGTATTTTCCTTTCATCTTTCGGTGCGATATTTAAATTAAAAAATGTAAATCCATGATTTTTTATTTCATTGTTTTTCTTAAACTATTTCATAATTAAATTTATGTATAAATAAAACCTTGGACTTTTAATTAAATTAATAAAAATATAATTTCTATTTTAGAAGTTTCTTTATTAAATATTATATTTTATAATCAGCAGAAAATCAATTAGGACTGTTTCATTGAGTTTAGTTATAAATTATTAAGACGATTATTATTTATTTAGAGCGCGTAATCAATTACTAGACGATCATGCATGCTCATTTACCTTGATAAATTGAAGGGTCATTCCTCTTTATTTTATCAGAGAAAAATTCAAATATTCTAATCTTTAAATAGAAATCTTTTTAATATTAGATAGACGAAAAATAACTTATTTACAAATACAAATAATCATTTTTATCCATATAAATATTATTTGCGTTGAATTATTTTGAGTTATACCTGTGGAACAGAGTAAATGATTCCTTTTAAGAAATATTTTGGGAATTGCATTAGATATATTCTATTAAAAGAGTTTGATACTTGAAGAGGATACATTGAAGAGGACATTGATTTTCCTTTTTTGTATATCGGTAATTTATAGTAACTACATGAATAATATTATTATAATTAAAAATATGATGAAATACAAATATATCTATAGAATATTAATGACGAAGATCATGTCTATTAATTTTATCCTGACAATTATTTTCTTTTTCAACTTTTTCACTTGTTGCATGAAATTTATATTTAAACTTCAAAATTTATATTTATCTGGCCACTAATATTAAATCCGTTCAAATTCCTTGGATCATATTGGAACCTATATTATGACAAATAGTATTTAACAAATTTAACTAATTTAATTTTATTAGTCCCAAACCTTTTTCAATTTCTGTGCTGCCTTTGTTGTCACACCTAATAGCAATTAGCATTTGATAAATTAATTCAAATCCCAAAAATTGTATTTACTATAGTAATTATTCGAAAGTTGTTAATATTGTTAACAAATATTGTAACAACATTATAAAAATGACTAATTGGTGTACAAAGGCATTAGATTAAATCAACATTATAGTAAATTTCATCAAAAACAAAGCTTATGATGAAAGTTTCGATCCTGAGGCTTTGGATATTATAAAATGGTAATTTCATAAACAGAATTATGATTTTAATTTATCCTCTTCAATATTCTAATATTAATAAGAACAAACCATCGCAATAAATTGCTAAGATAATTTTTTTTATCACAAATTGTAAAGATTTGGTTTGTAAGTCCAAATCTTTAGGCCGAATATATCTTTCAAGAACTACACGAGGTGGTAACACAAGAGCACCATCGAGCCCAGACTTCGACTTTCAAGCACCAACCGGGAGCTAGGAATGGATCCGGACTTACACTGGAGGCCCGGGAGTATGTTCAATCATGAACAGAAAATATAAACACTGCAATGTAAACCCAGCGTCCAGACGTATCAACTTACCAGCACTTGATAAGACAATTATAATAATATTAAAGAATTCATGTATTATGCAATTATGCATAAAATTAATATTATTAGAATTCTGTTAAGATAATCTTTAAATAATAATATTTTAGAGTTGATGTATTATGCGATTATGCATAAAATATATCATAAGAATTCCTTTTAGATAATATTAAAATATTAATATTTTAATATTTCATGTATTATGCAATTATGCATAAAAATATATGTGAAAAGAATTCTTGTGAGAAATAAATTAATCTTACTTTTTAAATGCTTTGTAATCATTTTTTGTATATATAAACCAAAATTTATATAGAATAAAATTAGTCTGAAAATAACAATCAAAGTGTTATTATTAGCAGCGCAATTGTAGAGAAGGTTCTGGCCCCTATACAGTGGGATTACAATTGTGCCAACAATTACCTAAAGATTTGGACTTACAAACCAAATCTTTACATGTTTTCAGACTAATTTTATTCTATATAAATTTTGGTTTATATATACAAAAAATGATTACAAAGCATTTAAAAAGTAAGATTAATTAATTTCTCACAAGAATTCTTTTCACATATATTTTTATGCATAATTGCATAATACATGAAATATTAAAATATTAATATTTTAATATTATCTAAAAGGAATTCTTATGATATATTTTTATGCATAATCGCATAATACATCAACTCTAAAATATTATTATTTAAAGATTATCTTAACAGAATTCTAATAATATTAATTTTATGCATAATTGCATAATACATGAATTCTTTAATATTATTATAATTGTCTTATCAAGTGCTGGTAAGTTGATACGTCTGGACGCTGGGTTTACATTGCAGTGTTTATATTTTCTGTTCATGATTGAACATACTCCCGGGCCTCCAGTGTAAGTCCGGATCCATTCCTAGCTCCCGGTTGGTGCTTGAAAGTCGAAGTCTGGGCTCGATGGTGCTCTTGTGTTACCACCTCGTGTAGTTCTTGAAAGATATATTCGGCGAACAGTATATGCTATCCCCAAAAGAATTGCTAGTATGAAAGCAGAGTATGAGATCACATACTGCTGTACGTCATGGTGTGTAGCTTTCGGTAAAGTTTCTTGATGCTTTTGCTGTTGTATTGCAGTTTTGAGTTCTTCTTTATCAATATTGAACCATTTCTGCTTATGGAACTCTTCAGATAAGTTGGTTGAAGGTAGGAAGGAAGCGTTTAGTCCACTAGAATATGAATTGTCCCCGTTATCGTCACTGTTTTTCCTTTTAAGCTGCAATATGCTGCTATCTTAATTGTTCCACCATTTACTAGGGTAATAGTAAATATTTCTTTATTACATATTATATCCATGGTCTGGGCTTCTTCCAGGGAATATATCCAGCTGTCATGGTGAGATAGCTGGATCCAAACATCAGCTGACTCTGAGGATCGTATCTGGCACATATTGGATATGCCTGAGGTATGTTTTAGCATTTCCATTTCGCATTTGCTGGCGTTCGACTTCTGGTTATGTAACGGCCGCTTTTGTGTACATAATAGTTGTTGTGTCTCATCATGCTGGCAGGCTTTAATTTCTTCCATCTCTAGTGGGTAATATTGATCACGGTCTAAACATACAATCAAATATTCTGAAGAGGGTACAATGAACACATGCTTCCCTTGATATGTAGTTTCCAATGAAATTAATTTGTACGGCTGGAATTCCTCTTTATTGATCAAAGGAATGTCGATAGTGAATATTATGTTGTGCTTCATTATCCTTGTATTCACTAACATCAACTTGTATAGTTGAGTTAATTCGTTGTTGTCATGAATCGGTAAAGCGAGTTCAAACGGCAGATTTATCTGCCTTTTCAATTGTTCTGTTCAGTGGATTGAACATACTCTCGGGCCACTGTACTGTCATGTTTGTTAGGCTGATGTTGTTTTAGGTGCCGATATGTTACCACCTGGTGTTGATCATCACCTCTTTCTTGTTATGAAAACTATAAACGTTAATGATGTACATCGTGGTGGATAAGCCCTACCACTTCCTGCTGGATCTTGTGTTGAATTTGCATATTTCTCGGCCAGCAATTTGAATGTCATCTTTATTAAATATGTTATCTCTTGGTACTGAATTTGGTGTCCTTATGTTACCACCTGTTGTTGTTGTTATTGTGATGATGAAAATTCTTAACTTTTATTACAGTTGCTTCAATTTGTTCCCCAATTGGTAATGAACTTATTTTTGTTATCGGCTTCTTCATCTGATGTTTTAGTTGTGATAAAGTTGTAAAAACAAGTGCTGATATTTTTGTGGTACATCCCATTCCAGTAATTTGAACATAGGTAGGTTGTCTCAATCGTTTTGCTATGTCTTCAGTGATGAGCACAGCTTGAGAACTCTTAAATATTGTTCCGTGTCATCGGTAGTTGTTGTTGTTATCAATGCACTAGTATTAACCTCGTGGAATGGTAGAAACCTTGGCCAAGTAATTCTGAGTTGATGGCAGGTTTCTCTGCATACTTTTCTTAGTTAAACCGGTTCTGCTCACCGTTGTCAGCCACATGTGTATGATAAATTTGGCAAACATTTTGATTACTGCAATTTATCAATTAATGTTCTATTGATAGAAAACGACGATATAATTTCTTGTTGCTTTGTTGAACTGGCATCTCATCACAGTGTTCAAATATTGTTGTTGTTTAATTGATAGTTTATATAGAATCTTTTGTTGTTCGACTCCAAGTTGTAGCATTAAATAAAGTCTTCAAGCTGCGCTGTTGTTTGATCAAGAAGTTTATGTAGAAATCTTTTGTTGTTCGACTCCAAGTTGTAACATTGAATAAAGCCTTCAATCTGCGTTGTTGTTTGATTGACAAGTTTCATAAGTTTTGCATTCCATTTTCTAATCCACCAATTTGTTGCTGTTTTAATAATCTGCTTGCTTTTGAACAAAGCAAGCATGGTTCGGGGGGCGAATATTTGTTGTTTTCATTGCTTTTATTGAATTTCTATATATACTTATTCTATTTGGTTGTAATAAGTAGTAATAAGTAGTGTTTTGAACAACAAAAATTTGTAATGTTTTCATTGACCAAAAAATACTTGTATATATAGTGTTGTTTTGCCAAAAAATTTGAATTGTATTTTTTGACCAAAAATACTTGTAGTGTATTTTTGTTGTATATACTTTCGTTCGTCTTCTCAAGAATATTTGTAGGGTATTCTTGTTTAACAAAGATATTTGTTGAGTATTTTTGTTGTATATACTGTAGGTTTTTTTTTGACAAGAATATTTGTAGTGTATTCTTGTTTGACAAAAATATTTGTAATTTATTTTTGTTGTAGGTACTGTAGTTCTTCTTATCAGTGTTGAAACTCTTTTAATACTAATCTTTGACTTTTTTAAAGAGATTTCTATAATTTGGTGTTGGTTTTTCTCAAATTTTAATAAATAATTATCCAATTCAAATGCTTTTCCTCTCACATTTCCATTTTTTAACAGTATCTATATTGGGTTGATTATCCCGTTGTTCTTAGGCTCCTCAAGTTTCTGTTTCTTTTTTCTTCCACATTTCCTTTTTTAACAGTGTCTATATTGGGTTGATTATCCCGTTGTTCTTAGGCTCCTCAAGTTTCTGTTTCTTTTTTCTTCCACATTTCCTATTTTAACAGTGTCTATATTGGGTTGATTATCCCGTTGTTCTTAGGCTCCTCAAGTTTCTGTTTCTTTTTTAACAGTGTCTATATTGGGTTGATTATCCCGTTGTTCTTAGGCTCCTCAAGTTTCTGTTTCTTTTTTAAATATTGCATTTAATTATTTTAAATATGGAAATTATTGATTCTTAGTAATTCCGTAAACGGCCAGAGTATTCCTCTGTCTAAGATCAATAATTCTAGGTAGGAGAGTTGGAATTTTGTGTATTGTTGATTCTCAGTAATTCCGTAAACGGCCAGAGTATTCCTCTGTCTGAGATCAAACAATTTTTTAATTGGAAACGGACATATTTTTCTTAGTAATTCCAGCAAGCTGGCGAAGGTATTCCCTTCTCTAAGAAAACAATTTATGGTAGGAAATTTTGGATTATTTTTTCTTTTTATTAACTCGGTCAGTTCTTGATGACTCGAAGTTCGTTTAGTTCTTCTTGACTCGAAGAACTATACCCCATCGGTTGGTTGTTGATAATTCGATGGACGCCTTTTCTTCTTAATCTCATCGGTTGGTTGTTGTTAACTCGATGGACGCCTTTGCATCTTAATCTCATCGGTTGGCTGTTGTTAGCTCGATGGACGCCTGTTCTTCTTAGGCTCGAAGGACCATGTAAAGATTTGGTTTGTAAGTCCAAATCTTTAGGTAATTGTTGGCACAATTGTAAGCCCACTGTATAGGGGCCAGAACCTTCTCTACAATTGCGCTGCTAATAATAACACTTTGATTGTTATTTTCAGACTAATTTTATTCTATATAAATTTTGGTTTATATATACAAAAAATGATTACAAAGCATTTAAAAAGTAAGATTAATTTATTTCTCACAAGAATTCTTTTCACATATATTTTTATGCATAATTGCATAATACATGAAATATTAAAATATTAATATTTTAATATTATCTAAAAGGAATTCTTATGATATATTTTATGCATAATCGCATAATACATCAACTCTAAAATATTATTATTTAAAGATTATCTTAACAGAATTCTAATAATATTAATTTTATGCATAATTGCATAATACATGAATTCTTTAATATTATTATAATTGTCTTATCAAGTGCTGGTAAGTTGATACGTCTGGACGCTGGGTTTACATTGCAGTGTTTACATTTTCTGTTCATGATTGAACACAAATAAAAGCGCATTTAAATTTGACAAGAATGACGGACGTGCGTTAAAAATCTCTCATAAAAATATAAATCTTAAATTTATTAATCGTCCTTATAAACGATCTCTGCCCAAATAATTCTTAATTTATGTTATAAAATTTATAAAAAAAAAATTCAAATGTTAAAAATATCATGCCCGAAACCGAAGCCTAAACAAATTCTTACTTTACTCATATTTTATGGATTATTTATTCTTCAAAAATAAATAAAAACTGAAATATTAACACGAAACGAATTCTTTACGAATGAAAAATATTATTGATTTTTTATTTATACGAGAATGATTTCATCATTTGCAGCTGCAAAGATAAAAAATTCTAGCAAACTTTCTCAGAATTATTGAATTTCTGTAGACTTAAAAATTTATTTTTTTATTACGATACTCCCTATTCTCATATAGAATTTCAAGTGTTTTTATTATTATTATTCAAGAATCCACTAAGAGACAATAGGATAACAGAAATAAAGCTTCGGAAATTTCTATTACATATTTTGAAAATTTCTCATTTAGCTAATTTTTTTTCTGAAATATCTTTCATTCTATGGTCAATCTCAAGTGCAAGGATATAAATTATATATTTTATTACTCCTAGACTTGAAATCTAGCTTGAAATCTTCACAAAAATATATGTGACTTTTATACACGTACACCTCACTCAAATAACACTTAATAATAGTGTCACAATTTTTTCTATCGACAAACAGATTATTTAATTTGATATAAAAAACCTCAAAATTTTTAACAAAAATTATATTTAATAAATATAAAAAATAATAAAATATTTTGACCAATTTGTTTATTATTATTATTACATAAACAAATTATCAGAAATTGTCTACGCATATTCAATGTTTATCAAAGAACTAAATTTAATAAAAAATATGCTGACCGACGAAATAATATGATATATAAATTTATTTTATGTACAGCAAAAATAACAAATTAAATTTAAAATGGAATCATATTTCAGATTGTTTCATTAAACACAAAATTCGTAATTATAGAAAAGGAAACATTTATACGAATGTTGTTGTTGCAAATTTATATTTGCTATTTTCTATCAGAAAAAAATAATAAATCTAAATAATTTTGATGAGCAAGCGGTCATATTAAAAGTAAAAACCGCGATCAGTGGCGATTAACTGCTGCAATCAGATGATACACCGGTATTCAACATCGTATGGACGTTGTCACAATATTGACTTTGTCAATATAAATAAGTACGAAAAAATGTTCTAGAAATTCAATATAATTATCCATTAATGAATTATAAATTATAGCTCATGAATTCTTTCCTACATCATAAAAAAAGAAAGTCTACAGATTGTTTCAATAAATTTAATTTTCAAATAAAATACTGTTAAAAAGTCACTCATTCATAACCAAAAGAAAATGGATAAAATATGGCAAAGTTAAGAATTAGAAATGTAAAATAAACCATCAGGAAATTCAAAGTTTCTCAACCCATACAATGCACATTGTGAAAAAGCATCATCAAACATAAAATTGTTTTTATTAAATTGTTTATTTGGGTTGCTTTAAATAATTTCTTTGTAATTTAATTACATGGATTTTTTTTAAGAAGAAGAATTCAAATAAAAACACGTCAATCAAATCAATTTTCAAATTAAAATACAAACCCAGAATATAGTAAATAAAACAAAATATAAAATACATAAAATTCCATACAAAAGCTAAATCTAAATATAATTATTTAAACAAAAATAAATAATAAAATAATATCTATAAGTAAAGAATCCCCTCTCAGTCATTTCACTAAAAATGGCTGTGTTTAGTACTATTTTTCTCAGGAATGGCTGAATCGACTTTCTTCAACTAAATTTTATTAAATTCAGGTTGGATGAAAAAAAAATTTAATAAAATATCATAAATTCGTAATAAAAAACTAATTATAGCGTATTGTATTATAGTTTAGTTCACCTTTTTATCATCTAGTGCCAATTTTTTGAAATAAATGTCCCACATAAATTTTTTCTTTTTTTTTTTGTACTTGACTTATATGTAATCGCGTAATCAAGTTATTGTTTTTATTGGCTTTTTAAGATAACTCTTATATAACCATGTACTGTTTATATAACCGTCCACCTTTTCACATCAGTGCCTCTATTCCGGCATTTCGCTGTGAGGTAGGAATTGAGAAAGAACTGAAAGGAAATGAAAAAAAAATTCCTTAAAATATGTTCTCAATTCTCAAAAAGTGTTTTCTGTACATTTGGGAAAGGTTTTTAGTGTAAAATTAATCCTTAGTTATCCTAACAAAAATAATATTTATTGAAGAAAAATACATACAAAATTGATCACATTTTAAAAGTGACAGGCAAGTATAGCTGTATGGTTCGTCGATAGTATTGTCATTTAATATAATAAAATACTATTTCGAAAATTTCATCAGTTCACGGTTCACGCATAAAAAATGTTTTTTCCAAACAAATTGTATGGCTGGTGCTCCACCTCGTGTCCTGATACCCCCCAAAATCAATACACTTCTATTCTAGACCAATAAAACACAAATCCCGAAATTTAATTGAAATTAGTTCACATGTTCTTAAAAAATTCCAGCCCGTTATTTTGACGTTTAATTTTATTTAAATTATTTTGTTTTGAAGGTTTTTTTTTCGTTTAAACAAAAAGTAATTATAATATTATGTACGGATTATATAAATTGTGTGTATTAAAAAATAAGTTAATTAAAAATATTATTTTATTTTTAAAGTAAAAAAATTTGGTTGTAATTATCTCTGCTTCTGTCATGTCTTTTATTTTATTTTATTTGTTATTTTTTATTATTCACAAAAATTTTGCACTAGAAATATTATAAAATAAATATCCGCAGATATTCTAAATTAAAATTATTGAAAATTTATACAAAAATTATTTATTTAATTTTTATAATAATTCATTTCCTTACGTTCATTTTATTTTGCATAGTTTTCTTAACTGGGAATTCGTTATGCCAACAAAAGCAATAAAATGGGAATTCCTTTTTTCATAATTAATCTTTTCACTCGACACGAATACACTTTAAGGAAAAAGGAAAAAATTGCTTTAATTTTTTCCCAATTCCTAATTCACTATGTACCGAAATAGAGGCACAGGCAAATTCTGGACAAGACCTACTATTTTTAAAGTAGGCTTTGAACCACATCGCATCTACACATGCATTTTATTCGATTCGGGCGCACTGCTTGCTCATAGAAAATATCCAGATTTCCTAGGAAGATTCGTTTGGTTTAACCTTATCATACACACTGGCCAGAAGATAAATTGTTCATCATTATATGAAATTCAGTAAAAAGTAATTTTTTCTTAAGAGAGTTTGAACTTATGACCTTTAAACCCGACCCATGTTTTCCAAAATTTTAAAATGAAAAAAACCGCAAGAAAAATGAATATATTGAAAAAGTATAAACACCGTATTATTCATTGAAAAATTAAATATATTGGTTTTATGTAATTAATGAATATGCAAAAAATCCTTTTAGAAAGGAGTAAAAGTCTACGAAAAGTGAACAATCCTATACCTATTAGAATCTAATTCATTAGTTGTCACCACTTTTATTTATTTTTTGGAACGCACTTGTATTTAATAGAGTAAGAGGCTGTAAATTCCAACTTATATATGATGAAAGATTTCCAAAAACTGATTTTGGTTTGAATTTAATGTAATGATCCTGAAATACTGAAGCAAAACAAGTTGGAGTTCTTCAACTTCTATCTACGCATACTCCATTGACACTTAAAAATAACGTCACGATTTTGGATCCTTTTAGAACTTAAATGCATGGATTTTTATCCATAATTTTGGATGATAAACAATTTTTGTTACATTTTCTTTTTTTTTATATTCTATAATAACTACTAGAAATTTACATAAAAACATTGCAACAGGTGCCACAGTACACACTATTTGCAGTTTTGTATCCGTTGAAAACGAGTCTTTTGTTCATAATAGAAATAAGTAAATTAATACTTTATGAAATAAAAATGCATAGACATTCAGAAATGTATAAAAAGCAATAAAATTGGGATGATTAAATTTTCAAACAAACTTATATTGACAAATTAAAGTAAATATATTGACCACTTTCTATACCTATATATAAACTTCAAAAAAAAAAAAATTTGATAAAGAAACAATCGTGTTCTCTAAATCCTTTTGTTTTTAAATCCAATTGACTCGTATCAAATTATTGTTTTTTATTGGCTTTTTATCGTATTTAGATTTTAGATTCCCGTCCATTTAATTCTGTTCAGCTTTTGTTTTATATTTGATTTGTGAATTTCATGATACATTTATAATAAAAAAAATTAGTTGAAAAAAAAGCGAATCGTCTGTGAGAATTTTTATAGTAAATGTGTCGTACATATTTCCATAGAATTTTAAGGATCGCGGAATAAATGCATGTAAAACTGGCGACATACATTTTATTACATTCTTTTATGTCATATCCGTTCAAATATTGTTACACTAAAGGAAATTATATAAACCAATAATTCTAAGAAAATTAATTTTGCAATGGGACTTGTTTGATAAATTTTTTGTTGTAAATTTTAGTCAACAAGTGAACAACGACAAACGTGATGAAACAAAAGTTTGTTTTTTCTGCACATGAGAAATCAAGATTTGAATTATTTTTGCATCTGCATATGGCATTCTTATATAAGAAATAAAATAATAAAAATAGTATTTGGATTAACGATCGTTATTATTTCTTTACAATCGAAAAATATATAATGGCGTGCGTTTATTCAAACTTGTGATAAAATTATCTTAATTGATTAACTTTTAAATTTCCATCAATCGATGATTGATTATTTATTAGAAAGTGTTTTATATGGAAACGATTTTAATGACTAGACTTGAAACTATTAATGTTTTCATTTAAGAATAGTATATATAAAAGTCGTTGAAGAAGATTGAAAGAAAAAGAAGAAACATAAAAGGAAAGGTTTTTTGGTTAGTTTCTAAGCACCGACCAAAATGGCCGCATGCGTTTGTAGCGGGAGGTACCGAGTTCGAATCTCGAACTCTTAGTCGTTGATGTACTAAGTTAATAAAAAAATGAAATTATGAAACAATAAATAAATTATGAAATATGAAAGAAAAAGAATTTATGACAACGTAAGGTAATTTGAAGTCGTTTCATAGTCTAAATAAAAACCGATCTGTAATTTTTCATGAGAAGGAAATATTTAAATTTTAATCAACAACCCAAATAAATTTAATAAAATTTTTATTGAAATAAAAAATATGACAAAAATTCAATAATTTTAAGAAAGGTTGATAGAATTTTTTTCTATTACATCTGCAAATTATAAAACAAAAATAAATTAATTGCGAGGACGCGGAACAAATTTACATATATATTAGCGACTTCATTTTATAAATTCATATCCAGCTAAAACTATGTAATAGATATATGTGGAAATTATGTCTGCTAAATCGCAACACTTCCATGGAAGTCGTAAAAATTTGCATTTTAATTTTAACAAATGAACAAAGACCTACAGACGTTCATGTCTCATTCATGAACACAGAAAGATAATTTTCATCTCGTATTCGATTATTTGAATCGAAAATATTAATTATTTTCTTTAAAACAATTATTTTGAAAATAATTGCAGTAAAAAAACCAAAATGATGTTTTTTTTGTTTTTGGATATAATGACAGAATAAAACAAATGAATCTGGCATATTGTCCACAAAATATTTATTTCCTTTATGATCAAACTTAAATATTTTTTAACTCTAAACGTCATTCTTGTACCAATACAAAACTGATCGTTTATATATTTTATTTGTATAATTTAATATTTTCTTGAATAAAATATATCAGAAAAATTTCACTTGTGAAATTTTACTTTATGATCAAATTTCAAGAATTCCATTAAGCAAAAAAACTATTTACTTTTAATTATTTGATTTAATAATATTATATCTTTGCAGATATTTCAGATTTAATTCTTGTTTTCATCCAACCAATTTAAGAAAATTTATTTTATATTCCTAGAAGTATAAATTTTCGTACTTAATTTCGTTTACTGAATTATTTATAAAAATATTTTTTATAAACAAAGATTACAAAATTTGAGGAATTACATCATAATTTCGTAGTCTTTGTCATAGATTTATTTTATTTTTGTTAATAGTTTAGTTCGGGTTCGTATTTTTGAAAAATAAATAATACATAAAATATGAATTAAAGGAAGAATTCGTTTAGGCTTTGTTTTCTCCTTGATATATTTTTTTAATTTACTTTATTTATAAATTTTATAGCAAAAATTAAGAATTATTTTGGCTGAGATCGTTTATGAGGACGATTAATAAATTTAAGAATTTTTATAAGAAAATTATTATATCAATTCCATTTTTCTTTTATCTGTGATAAAAAAATATAATTATTTTCTGTGAAAAAAAGGAATCGATTAAGGGACACAGAAAGAATGTATTGTTATTGGCGACTTCATTTTATAAATTCACATAATTTCATGCTAAGTAAATCGCAATACTTCTATATGAAAGTCGTAAAAGTTTGCAAGTGTGCAACTGGCAATTGTAAATCAAATGAACAAAGAGATACAGACGAATATGTTGTCTTCTGACATGGACTTTAAGAAAAATAATTTGGACTTTTTTATTCGAAATCATAAAAATATTATTTGGATTAAAATAATCAATTATTCTCAAAATAATTGCATTCCATAATATAAATTTTGTGACAATTAATGACAAATGGGGAGTGGGGTCCAAAATTATAAGATATTGCGTAATTTAGTTGTATTGAGTAATTTAACATGCCTAAAACTATACTTAGTCTATAAAAAGTTTCGATTATGCAATTTAATACAGTTAATCTTCATTAAATAAACCAAATAATTTTTCATTTCGAGAAATTTTAATTTTAACTTCAATTAGTTTATTATTTAGAAACAATTGTATAAATTTATGAGAGAATATTGGATCATTGCAATCAAGATTCTAAAAGTTATATTCACATATTTTATAAAATTTCATTTATTTATACATCTCTATGTATGTTTTAATCTCATGTACAATAAGAACCTAATTTATATATATATATATATATAAACACCAATTCAAAAACCAAATAGGAAATCTTCTAAAAATAAGTGTGACTTCTATGCACAAACGTCCAACTTTAATAACACTTCACAGACAATTTGGGATTTTTACAAGACCAACATTTGTATTTTTTTATATTTGAATTTTTTTATTTAAAACAATGATTTTCATTTCCTTTTAAAATTACGAAGATTTAATTTTTTTTTTTGTTGAAATTAAAAAATATAACAAAGAAAGTCCCTGGCTGCAAATAATATGAGATTTGGTATAAAAGAAAATTTGCCGTTCGATATAAATTTGCAAAAATAATCAATCTCCGAATGTGTTATAATAGCATAATATATGATTAATTTGTTTCTAAAGAGATCTTCTCTCCTTCAGATGCCACTTTAGTAATAAGATGCTTGTAAAAAATTTATTTTTTTAATACGATACTCCTTGTTCTAATATAGAATTTCAAGTGTTTTTATTATTATTATTCAAGAATCTACTAAGACGCAATAGGATAACAGAAATAAGGTTTCGAAAATTTCTATTACATATTTTGAAAATATCTCATTTGATTAATCTATTTTTCTGAAATATCTTTCATTTCATGATCAATCTCAAGTGCAAGGAAATTAAATATATATTTTATTACTCCTAGACTTGAAATCTTCTCAAAAATATGTGTGATTTTTATTCACGTACACCTCACTCAAATAACGCTTAAATCGACAAATAGATTATTTAATTTGATATAAAAAACCTCAAAATTTTTAACAAAAATTATATTTAATAAATATAAAAAATAATAAAATATTTTGACCAATTTGTTTATTATTATTATTACATAAACAAATTTTCAGAAATTGTCTACGCATATTCAATGTTTATCAAAGAACTAAATTTAATAAAAAATATGCTGACCAACGAAATAATATGAAATATAAATTTATTTTATGTACAGCAAAAATAACAAATTAAATTTAAAATGGAATCATATTTCAGATTGTTTCATTAAACACAAAATTCGTAATTATAGAAAAGGAAACATTTATACGAATGTTGTTGTTGCAAATTTATATTTGCTATTTTCTATCAGAAAAAAATAATAAATCTAAATAATTTTGATGAGCAAGCGGTCATATTAAAAGTAAAAACCGCGATCAGTGGCGGTTAACTGCTGCAATCAGATGATACACCGTATGGACGTTGACAAAATATTGACTTTGTCAATATAAATAAGTACGAAAAAATGTTCTAGAAATTCAATATAATTATCCATTAGTGAATTATAAATTATAGCTCGTGGATTCTTTCTTACATCATAAAAAAAACAAAGTCTACAGATTGTTTCAATAAATTTAATTTTGAAAGAAAATACTGTTAAAAAGTCACTCATTCATAACCAAAAGAAAATGGATAAAATATGGCAAAGTTAAGAATTAGAAATGTAAAATAAACCATCAGGAAATTCAAAGTTTCTCAACCCATACAATGCACATTGTGAACAATCATCATCAAACATAAAATTGTTTTTGTTAAATTGTTTATTTGTGTTGCTTTAAATAATTTCTTTTTTGTAATTTTACATGGATTTTTTTTAAAGCAAATAAGCAGGCTCTGAGAATTAATAATTAAGAAGAATTCAAATAAAAACATGTCAGTTATAAAAAAGACAAACAACCAGACGGTTTTCTACTAATAAATTTATTTATTATAGCGTATTGTATTATAGTTTAGTTCACCTTTTTAGCATCTAGGAACAATTTTTTGAAAAAAAGGTCCCACATAAATTTTTTTTTTTTTTGAGCTTGACTTGTAGGTAATCGCGTAATCAAGTTATTGTTTTTTATTGGCATTTTAAGATAACTCTTATTTAACCATTTACTGTTTATATAACCGTCCACCTTTTCACATCAGTGCCTCTATTCCGGCATTTCACTGTGAAGTAGGAATTGAGAAAGAACAACAATAAATTAAATGAAAAAAAATTTCCTTAAAATATGTTCTCAATTCTCAAAAAGTGTTTTATGTACATTTGGGAAAGATTTTTAGTGTAAAATTAATCATTAATTATAATAACCAAAATAATATTTATTGAAGAAAAATACATACAAAATTGATCACATTTTAAAAGTGACAGGCAAGTATAGCTGTATGGTTCGTCGATAGTATTGTCATTTAATATAATAAAATACTATTTCGAAAATTTCGTCAGTTCACGGTTCACGCATACCTCGAACCGCTTTTTTTCCAAACAAATTGTATAGCACCAGCCATACACCTCGTGTCCTGATACCCCCCCAAATCAATACACTTCTATTCTAGACCAATAAAACACAAATCCCGAAATTTCATTGAAATCAGTTCAGATGTTCAAAAAAAACTGATTTTTCCAAAAAAAAATAATATGGTGGGTGCTCCACCCCGTGCCGCGATCCCCTTCAAAATCAATATAGTTTTATTTTGGACCAATAAAATACTAATTCCAAAATTTCATTAAAATCAGTTGTTATACTTGTCGCAATCCTCGATAAACTGATTTTTTCCCAAACAATTGTATGAGAGGCGCTCCACCCCATGCCACAATCACACACAAATCAATTGGCGACCAAGAACAATACGTATTTCAAAATTTCATTGAAATCACTTCACGCATTTTTGAGTTATCGTGTTCACATACGGAGTCCGGCGGACGGAGCACAGACTGACGGTACCTTTTTTGGGGATGAAAGTTGACCTTTTGTTAGTAAAAATTAGTTGCCCCATCTTTGCTCCATCATTCTATGTGAGAAAAATAAATTTGGAAATTTTCTTGCAATTGTGTCTTTTAAAAATAAAAAAGTTGAATTTGAAAACTTCCCATTGCTTAGTCAATTACAACGAAGCAGTATACTCCATACAATAAATAATATTTTAACGTTTAGTTTTATCTAAATTATTTTGTTTTGAAAGTTTTTTTTTCGTTTAAACAAAAAGTAATTATAATATTATGTACGGATTATATAAATAATATAATTAAAAATATTAGTTTATTTTTAAAGTAAAAAAATTTGGTTGGAATCATCTCTGCTTCTGTCATGTCTTTTATTTTATTTTATTTGTTATTTTTTATTATTCACAAAAATTTTGCACTAGAAATATTATAAAATAAATATTAGCAGATATTCTGAATTAAAATTATTGAATATTTACATAATAATTATTTATTTAATTTTTATAGTTTTTTTAACTGGGAATTCGTTATGCCAACAAAAGCAATAAAATGGGAATTCCTTTTTTCATAATTAATTTTTTTACTCGACACGAATACACTTTAAGCAAAAAGGAAAAAAACTGCTTTAATTTTCTCCCAATTCCTAATTCACTATGTACCGGAATAGAGGCACAAGCAAATTCTGGACAAGACCTACTATTTTCAAAGTAGGCTTTGAACCACATTGCATCTACACATTGCTTGCTCTTAGAAAAGAAGATTCGTTCGGTTTAACCTTATCATATACACTGGCCAGAAGATAAATTGTTCATCATTATATGAAATTCAGTAAAAAGTAATTTTTTCTTAAGAGAGTTTGAACTTATGACCTATAAATCCGACCCATGCTTTCCAAGTTTTTAAAATGAAAAAAACATCAAGAAAAATGAATATATTGAAAAATTAAATATATTGGTTTTATGTAATTAATGAATATGCAAAAAATCCTTTTAGAAAGGAGTAAAAGTCTACGAAAAGCGAACAATCCTATACCTATTAGAATCTAATTCATTAGCTGTCACCACTTTTATTTATTTTTTGGAACGCACTTGTATTTAAAAGAGTAAGAGTCTTTAAATTCCAACTTATATATGATGCAAGATTTCCAAAAAGCATGTTTGGTTTGAATTTAATGTAATGATCATGAAATACTGAAGCAAAACAAGTTAGAGTTCTTCAAAAAAATAAGTGTGACTTCTATCTACACATACTCCATTTACACTTAATAATAATGTCACGATTTTGGATCATTTTAGAACTTAAATGCATGGATAAAAGAATTTTGGATGATAAACAATTTTTGTTACATTTTCTTCTTTTTATATTCTATAATAACTACCAGAAATTTACATAAAAACATTGCAACAGGTGCCATACAGTACACACTATTTGCAGTTTTGTATCCGTTGAAAACGAGTCTTTTGTTCATAATAGAAATAAGTAAATTAATATTTTATGAAATAAAAATGCATAGACATTCAGAAATTTTACAAAAAGCAATAAACTTGGGATGATTACATTTTCAAGCAAACATATTTTGACAAATTAAAGTAAAAAAAAACTTAAAAAAAAAAAAAATTTGATAAAGAAACAATCGTGTTCTCTAAATCCTTTTGTTTTTAAATCCAATTGACTCGTATCAAATTATTGTTTTTTATTGGCTTTTTATCGTATTTAGATTTTAGATTCACGTCCATTTAATTCTGTTCAGCTTTTGTTTTATTTTTGATTTGTGAATTTCATGTTACATTTATGATAAAAAAATTTAGTTGAAAAAAAAGCGAATCGTCTGTGAGAATTTTTATAGCAAATGTGTCGTACATATTTCCATAGAATTTTAAGGATCGCGGAATAAATGCATGTAAAACTGGCGACATACATTTTATTACATTCTTTTATGTCATATCCGTTCAAATATTGTTACACTAAAGGAAATTATATAAACCAATAATTCTAAGAAAATAAATTTTGCAATGGGACTTGTTTGATAAATTTTTTGTTGTAAATTTTAGTCAACAAGTGAACAACGACAAACGTGATGAAACAAAAGTTTGTTTTTTCTGCACATGAGAAATCAAGATTTGAATTATTTTTGCATCTGCATATGGCATTCTTATATAAGAAATAAAATAATAAAAATAGTATTTGGATTAACGATCGTTATTATTTCTTAACAATCGAAAAATATATAATGGCGTGCGTTTATTGGAGTCAATCTGTTTTTGTATCATTTAATAATTAAATAAATAAATAAATACAAAACCATAGCTTCAAACTTGTGATAAAATTATCTTAATTGATTAACTTTTAAACGTCCATCAATCGATGATTGATTATTTATTAGAAAGTGTTTTATATGGAAACGATTTTAATGACTAGACTTGAAAATGTTAATGTTTTCATTTCAGAATAGTATATATAAGTAATGAAACATAAATACATAATTTATGTTTCTTAAGATTCAACGATACATAAATGTAGAAAATCAAAAAATTGGAAAAATATATGTTACGCATATTGTGTTATTATAAATGGAAAGTTGTTAGCGGTTTGTCAAAACATGAGATGTTTGGGTTTAACATCCATGGGTTTAACATCCATGGCATCAAAAATTATAACTATTCCCTCTACTTAGTACCAGGGTTGAGTTATTGAACTTTATTTCCGGAACCTAACATCTTTTATCTTGGATTGTTTAGCTTAAGAATGGTTTTGGTTGACTAAGCTTGTGTGTGTTTTCAAAGTGAATATGCCCTTTTCTCACAAAAGATTTGGGGTAATAAAAAAGGAAATTTTTGATCACGTTTAAAAAAGAAGAATATAATTATTGAGCGTTTTCTCTTTCTAAAATGTTAAATAAAAAAAATTATATGAATTGAAATCGTTTGGTGAGCACGAAAAAAATAAAAATAAAATACAAATAAAATTTGGCTTTACATTACTTTAAATTGAACTCGCTGCAGTTTCTAAGGTACGAAAAGATGACAAAATATGAAATAATGAAAAACAAAATAATGTAGGTAATAAAAGTCGTTGAAGAAGATAGAAAGGAAAAGATGTAACATAAAAGGAAAGATTTTTTGGTTAGTTTTTAAGCAACGACCAAAATGGTCGCATGCGTTTGGAGCGGGAAGTACCGAGTTCGAATTTCGAACTCTTAGTCGTTGATGTACTAGGATAATAAAAAATATGAAATTATGAAACAATAAATAAATTATGAAATAATAAAGAAAAAGAATTTTTGTCGACGTAAGGTAATTTGAAGTGGTTTCATAGTCTGAAATTATCGACAGGATATATAAAAACCAATCTGTAATTTTTCATGAGAATGGAAATATTAAAGTTTTAATCAACAACAACAATTTTAATCAAATAAATTTAATAGAAATTATATTGAATCGAAATTTACTTAATACAATTTTCCAAAAATGTATACATATACTAGAAATACTATCAAATATGTGTTAGTCCATCAATTATTGTCTTATTAAAATAAATAAATAAATTTTATAATTGAAACTCAAATTGAAATTATTTTGGAACCATATAAATATCAAAATTGAGAACCGCTATAAAAAGTTATTATTATGCTACAAATGAGGAAATTATGTCTGCTAAATCGCAACACTTCTATGGAAGTCGTAAAAATTTGCATTTTAATTTTAACAAATGAAGAAGGAAATTATGTCTGCTAAATCGCAACACTTCTATGGAAGTCGTAAAAATTTTGCATGGTAGTTTTAACAAATGAACAAAGAGCTACAGACGTTCATGTCTCATTCATGAACCCAGAAAGATAATTTTTATCTCGTATTCGATTATTTGAACTAAAATATTAATTATTTTCTTTAAAACAATTATTTTAAAAATAAATGATGTTTTTTTTTTGTTTTTGGATATAATGACAGAATAAAACAAATGAATCAGACACATTGTCCATAAAATATTTATTTACTTTATGATCAAACTTTAATATTTTTTAACTCTAATACCATTGACACACCAAAAAGTTAAACCTAATTATCAGGGTTAAGTTTTTGCGCAATCTTTTGACAAAACTATGTAAGTAGAAATAAATGCGATATGAAATGGATTAAAGTTAAATCACTTTTTGAAGTAGGATTAAATATATTAGCAGGATAATTTTTGAAATTTGGTGCAAATTTTTTTTTAAATGTCTATACAAAATGATAATAATAATAATGATGATAATAATAACAACAATAATAATAAAGAAATAAATATAACAACAATAACAATCGACTAAATAACAAATTTAAATAATTTAAATGAGATATTGGTGTGTCTATCTATTAGATTAAAGTCCACCATTTTGATATTTAAGTTTAACTCTGTTATTATTTTATCCCGATAATTTTTTGGTGTGTCGAAGGTATAAACGTCATTCTTATACCAATACAAAACTGATCGTTTGGATACTTTATTTGTATACATAATTAAAATTTTCTTGAATTAAATATATCAGAAAAATTTCACTTGTGAAATTTTATTTTATGAGGCAAAAAAAAACTATTTACTTTTAATTATTTGATTTAAAAATATTATTTCTTTGCAGATATGTCAGATTTAATTCTTGTTTCATTCCAACCAATTTAAGAAAATTTATTTTATATTTCCAGAAGTATAAATTTTCGTACTTAATTTCGTGTACTGAATTATTTATAAACAATTTTTTATAAACAAAGATTACAAAATTTGAGGAATTACATCATAATTTCGTAGTCTTAGCCAGAGATCATTGACTTCATTTCTTGTTAATTTATTTTACTTTTGTTATATTATGTTTTATATGAAACATAATATTCAATTTAAAATTTAAAATATCTTATTTATATTATTTTTCTAAAATGCCTATTATTTTATTGTCAATCTCAAGTGAGAAAGGGACATGAATTATATATTTTATTACTTCCAGACTTATTATGGTCAAATGAGAAAGAATAAAACGCATTACTTCAATAACACTTAATAATGTCGTCATAATGATTATTAATTTTAAGGTACTTTCTCGTTATTTTTTTAAAGAAATTAGCAGACTTAAAAATTTTGTAACAATAAATTTTGGAATACAAATTTTATTCTTGTAAAAGTTGGATTTGAAGAAAAATGTCTTGTTTACATATTGAAATAAATTGGATTTGTATGACAAAGTCTACAGAAATTCAATAATTCTGAGAAAGTTTGCTAGAATTTTGTATGTTTTGCAGCTGCAAATGATGAGATCATTCTCGTATAAATAAAAAATCGTTAATATTTCTCATTCGTAAAGAATTCGGCTTCGTATTTTTGAAAAATGAATAATACATAAAATATGAATTAAAGTAAGAATTCGTTTAGGCTTTGTTTTCTCCTTGATATATTTTTTTAATTTTCTGTATTTATAAATTTTATAGCAAAAATTAAGAATTATTTTGGCTGAGATCGTTTATGAGGACGATTAATAAATTTAAGAATTTTTATAAGAAAATTATTATATCAATTCCATTTATCTTTTATTTGTGATAAAAAAATATAATTATTTTCTGTGAAAAAAAGGAATCGATTAAGGGACACAGAAAGAATGTATTGTTATTGGCGACTTCATTTTATAAATTCACATAATTTCATGCTAAGTAAATCACAATACTTCTATATGAAAGTCGTAATAGTTTGCAAGTGTGCAACTGGCAATTGTAAATCAAATGAACAAAGAGATACACAAGAATATGTTGTCTTCTGACATATAAGAAAGATAATTTTGACTTTTTTTTTATTATTTATTTATATTTTTTTATATTTGAATTATTTTATTTAAAACAATTATTTTCATTTGCTTTTAAACTTAAAAAGATTTAATTTTTTTTAGTTGAAATTAAAAAATATAAAAAAGAAAGTCCCTGGCTGCAAATAATATGATATTTGGTATAAAAGAAAATTTGCCATACGATATAAGTTTGCAAAAGTCATCAATCCCCGAATGTGTTATAACAGCATAATATATGATTAACTTGTTTGTTCTCTCCTTCCGATGACACTTTAGTAATAAGATGCTTGTAAAAAATTAATTTTTTTAATACGATACTCCTTGTTCTAATATAGAATTTCAAGTGTTTTTATTATTATTATTATTCAAGAATCTACTAAGACGCAATAGGATAACAGAAATAAGGTTTCAGAAATTTCTATTACATATTTTGAAAATTTCTCATTTAGCTAACCTATTTTTCCGAAATATCTTTCATTTTATGGTCAATCTCAAGTGCAAGGATATAAAATATATATTTTATTACTCCTAGACTTGAAATCTAGCTTGAAATCTTCACAAAAATATTTGTGACATTTATACACGTACACCTCACTCAAATAACACTTAATAATAGTGTCACAATTTTTTCTATCGACAAATAGATTATTTAATTTGATATAAAAAACCTCAAAATTTTTAACAAAAATTATGTTTAATAAATATAAAAAATAATTAAATATTTTGACCAATTTGTTTATTATTATTATTACATAAACAAATTTTCAGAAATTGTCTACGCATATTCAATGTTTATCAAAGAACTAAATTTAATAAAAAATATGCTGACCAACGAAATAATATGATATATAAATTTATTTTATGTACAGCAAAAATAACAAATTAAATTTAAAATAGAATCATATTTCAGATTGTTTCATTAAACACAAAATTCGTAATTATAGAAAAGGAAACATTTATACGAATGTTGTTGTTGCAAATTTATATTTGCTATTTTCTATCAGAAAAAAATAATAAATCTAAATAATTTTGATGAGCAAGCGGTCATATTAAAAGTAAAAACCGCGATCAGTGGCGATTAACTGCTGCAATCAGATGATACACCGGTATTCAACATCGTATGGACGTTGTCAAAATATTGACTTTGTCAATATAAATAAGTACGAAAAAATGTTCTAGAAATTCAATATAATTATCCATTAGTGAATTATAAATTATAGCTCATGAATTCTTTCCCACATCATAAAAAAAGAAAGTCTACAGATTGTTTCAATAAATTTAATTTTGAAAAAAATAACCAAAAGAAAATGGATAAAATATGGCAAACTTAAGAATTAGAAATGTAAAATAAACCATCAGGAAATTCAAAGTTTCTCAACCCATACAATGCACATTGTGAAAAAACATAAAATTGGTTTTTGTTAATTCAAATCAATTTTCAAATTAAAATACAAACCCAGAATATAGTAAATAAAACAAAATATAAAATACATAAAATTCAATACAAAAGCTAAATCTAAATATAATTATTTAAACAAAAATAAATAATAAAATAATATCTATAAGTAAAGAGTCCCCTCTCAGTCATTTCACTAAAAATGGCTGTATTTAGTACTATTTTTCTCAGGAACGGCTGAATCGACTTTCTTCAACTAAATTTTATTAAATTCAGGTTGGATGAAAAAAAAATTAATAAAATATCATAAATTCGTAATAAAAAATTAATTATAGCGTATTGTATTATTGTTCACCTTTTTATCATCTAGGGCCAATTTTTTGAAATAAATGTCCCACATAAATTTTTTCTTTTTTTTTTGTACTTGACTTATATGTAATCGGGTAATCAAGTTATTGTTTTATTGGCTTTTTAAGATAACTCTTATATAACCATGTACTGTTTATATAACCGTCCACCTTTTCACATCAGTGCCTCTATTCCGGCATTTCACTGTGAAGTAGGAATTGAGAAATTTCCTTAAAATTTGTTCTCAATTCTCAAAAAGTGTTTTCTGTACACTTAGGAAAGATTTTTAGTGTAAAATTAATCATTAGTTATCCTAACAAAAATAATATTTATTGAAGAAAAATACATACAAAATTGATCACATTTTAAAAGTATGCTAAAAGTAACTGTATGCTTCGTTAAATGTTATGCGATAGTATTGTCATTTAATATAATAAAATACTATTTCGAAAATTTCATCAGTTCACGGTTCACGCATAAAAAATGTTTTTTCCAAACAAATTGTATGGCTGGTGCTCCACCTCGTGTCCTGATACCCCCCAAAATCAATACACTTCTATTCTAGACCAATAAAACACAAATCCCGAAATTTAATTGAAATTAGTTCACATGTTCTTAAAAAATTCCAGCCCGTTATTTTGACGTTTAATTTTATTTAAATTATTTTGTTTTGAAGGTTTTTTTTTCGTTTAAACAAAAAGTAATTATAATATTATGTACGGATTATATAAATTGTGTTTATTAAAAAATAAGTTAATTAAAAATAGAATTTTATTTTTGAAGTAAAAAAATTTGGTTGGAATCATCTCTGCTTCTGTCATGTCTTTTATTTTGTTTTATTTGTTATTTTCTATTATTCACAAAAATTTTGCACTAGAAATATTATAAAATAAATATTAGCAGATATTCTAAATTAAAATTATTGAATATTTACATAATAATTATTTATTTAATTTTTATAATAATTCATTTCCTTACGTTCATTTTATTTTGCATAGTTTTCTTAACTGGGAATTCGTTATGCCAACAAAAGAAATAAAATGGGAATTCCTTTTTTCATAATTAATTTTAAAAAATTTATACAATACTATAACAATATAATTGGTAATAATATTTGGTATAATTTAATAATTTAATTTAATTAATTTAATTTGGTATAATTTAATAAATATTCCAAGTATCATGGAATATAGAGAGTATGGATAGGTATATACCACACTTTAAGGAAAAAGGAAAAAAACTGCATTAATTTTTTCCCAATTCCTAATTCACTATGTACCGAAATAGAGGCACAGGCAAATTCTGGACAAGACCTACTATTTTTAAAGTAGGCTTTAAACCACATTGCATCTACACATGCATTTTATTCGATTCGGGCGCATTGCTTGCTCTTAGAAAATATCCAGATTTCCTAAGAAGATTCGTTTGGTTTAACCTTATCATACACACTGGCCAGAAGATAAATTGTTCATCATTATATGAAATTCAGTAAAAAGTAATTTTTTCTTAAGAGAGTTTGAACTTATGACCTATAAATCCGACCCATGCTTTCCAAGTTTTTAAAATGAAAAAAACATCAAGAAAAATGAATATATTGAAAAAGAATAAATACCGTATTATTCATTGAAAAATTAAATATATTGGTTTTATGTAATTAATAAATATGCAAAAAATCCTTTTAGAAAGGAGTAAAAGTCTACGAAAAGCAAACAATCCTATACCTATTAGAATCTAATTCATTAGTTGTCACCACTTTTATTTATTTTTTGGAACGCACTTGTATTTAAAAGAGTAAGAGTCTTTAAATTCCAACTTATATATGATGCAAGATTTCCAAAAAGCATGTTTGGTTTGAATTTAATGTAATGATCATGAAATACTGAAGCAAAACAAGTTAGAGTTCTTCAAAAAAATAAGTGTGACTTCTATCTACACATACTCCATTTACACTTAATAATAATGTCACAATTTTGGATCCTTTTAGAACTTAAATGCATGGATATAAGAATTTTGGATGATAAACAATTTTTGTTACATTTTCTTCTTTATATATTCTATAATAACTACCAGAAATTTACATAAAAACATTGCAACAGGTGCCACAGTACACACTATTTGCAGTTTTGTATCCGTTAAAAACGAGTCTTTTGTTCATAATAGAAATAAGTAAATTAATACTTTATGAAATAACAATGCATAGAAATTCAAAAATGTATAAAAAGCAATAAACTTGGGATGATTACATTTTCAAGCAAACATATTTTGACAAATTAAAGTAAATATATTGACCACTTTCTATACCTATATATTACCTATATACTTCAAAAAAAAAAAAATTTGATAAAGAAACAATCGTGTTCTCTAAATCCTTTTGTTTTTAAATCCAATTGACTCGTATCAAATTATTGTTTTTTATTGGCTTTTTATCGTATTTAGATTTTAGATTCACGTCCATTTAATTCTGTTCAGCTTTTGTTTTATATTTGATTTGTGAATTTCATGTTACATTTATAATAAAAAAATTTAGTTGAAAAAAAAGCGAATCGTCTGTGAGAATTTTTATAGCAAATGTGTCGTACATATTTCCATAGAATTTTAAGGATCGCGGAATAAATGTATGTAAAACTGGCGACATACATTTTATTACATTCTTTTATGTCATATCCGTTCAAATATTGTTACACTAAAGGAAATTATATAAACCAATAATTCTAAGAAAGTAAATTTTTGCAATGGGACTTGTTTGATAAATTTTTTGTTGTAAATTTTAGTCAACAAGTGAACAACGACAAACGTGATGAAACAAAAGTTTGTTTTTTCTGCACATGAGAAATCAAGATTTGGATTATTTTTGCATCTGCATATGGCATTCTTATATAAGAAATAAAATATTATTTGGATTAACGATCGTTATTATTTCTTTACAATCGAAAAATATATAATGGCGTGCGTTAATTTGAGTCAATCTGTTTTTGCATCATTAAATAATTAAATAAATACAAAACCATAGCTTCAAACTTGTGATAAAATTATCTTAATTGATTAACTTTTAAATTTCCATCAATCGATGATTGATTATTTATTAGAAAGTGTTTTATATGGAAACGATTTTAATGACTAGACTTGAAAATGTTAATTTTTTCATTTCAGAATAGTATATATAAGTAATAAAACATAAATACATAATTTATGTTTCTTAAGATTCAACGATACATAAATGTAGAAAATCAAAAAATTGGAAAAATATATGTTACACATATTGTGTTATTATAAATGGAAAGTTGTTAGCCGTTTGTCAAAACATGAGATGTTTGGGTTTAACATCCATGGCTTTTGAGTGGAATTGTTTGTCTATCTCTTTTTTACTCTTTGAATTTCGCATCAAAAATTATAACTCTTCCCTCTACTTAGTACCAGGGTTGAGTTATTGAACTTTATTTCCGGAACCTAACATCTTTTATCTTGGATTGTTTAGCTTAAGAATGGTTTTGGTTGACTAAGCTTGTGTGTGTTTTCAAAGTGAATATGCCCTTTTCTCACAAAAGATTTGGGGTAATAAAAAAGGAATTTTTGATCACGTTTAAAAAAGAAGAATATAATTATTGAGCGTTTTCTATTTCTAAAATGTTAAATAAAAGAAATTATATAAATTGAAATCGTTTGGTGAGCACGAAAAAAATAAAAATAAAATACAAATAAAAATTGGCTTTACTTTACTTTAAATTGAACTTGCTGTAGTTTCTAAGGTACGAAAAGATGAAAAAATATGAAATAATGAGAAACAAAATAATTTAGGTAATAAAAGTCGTTGAAGAAGATAGAAAGGAAAAGTTGAAACATAAAAGGAAAGGTTTTTTGGTTAGTTTTGAAGCACCGACCAAAATGGCCGCATGCGTTTGGAGCGGGAGGTACCGAGTTCGAATCTCCAACTCTTAGTCGTTGATGTACTAGGATAATAAAAAATATGAAATTATGAAACAATAAATAAATTATGAAATAATAAAGAAAAAGAATTTTTGACGACGTAAGGTAATTTGAAGTGGTTTCATAGTCTGAAATTATCGACAGGATATATAAAAACCAATCTGTACTTTTTCATGAGAAAGGAAATATTAAAGTTTTAATCAACAACAACAATTTTAATCAACTAAATTTAATAGAAATTATATTGAATCGAAATTTACTTAATACGATTTTCCAAAAATGTATACATATACTAGAAATACTATCAAATATGTGTTAGCCCATCAATTATTGTCTTATTAAAATAAATAAATAAATTTTATAATTGAAACTCAAATTGAAATTATTTTGGAACCATATAAATATCAAAATTGAGAACCGCTATAATAAGTTATTATTAAGCTACAAATGAGGAAATTATGTCTGCTAAATCGCAACACTTCTATGGAAGTCGTAAAAATTTGCATTTTAATTTTAACAAATGAAGAAGGAAATTATGTCTGCTAAATCGCAACACTTCTATGGAAGTCGTAAAAATTTTGCATGGTAGTTTTAACAAATGAACAAAGAGCTACAGACGTTCATGTCTCATTCATGAACCCAGAAAGATAATTTTTATCTCGTATTCGATTATTTGAACTAAAATATTAATTATTTTCTTTAAAACAATTATTTTAAAAATAATTGCAATAAAATAAATGATGTTTTTTTTCATTTTGGATATAATGACAGAATAAAACTAATGAATCATATTGTCCATAAAATATTTATTTACTTTATGATCAAACTTTAATATTTTTTAACTCTAATACCATTGACACACCAAAAAGTTAAACCTAATTATCAGGGTTAAGTTTTTGCGCAATCTTTTGACAAAACTATGTAAGTAGAAATAAATGCGATATGAAATGGATTAAAGTTAAATCACTTTTTGAAGTAGGATTAAATATATTAGCAGGATAATTTTTGAAATTTGGTGCAAATTTTTTTTTAAATGTCTATACAAAATGATAATAATAATAATGATGATAATAATAACAACAATAATAATAAAGAAATAAATATAACAACAATAACAATCGACTAAATAACAAATTTAAATAATTTAAATGAGATATTGGTGTGTCTATCTATTAGATTAAAGTCCACCATTTTGATATTTAAGTTTAACTCTGTTATTATTTTATCCCGATAATTTTTTGGTGTGTCGAAGGTATAAACGTCATTCTTATACCAATACAAAACTGATCGTTTGGATATTTTATTTGTATACATAATTTAATATTTTCTTGAATTAAATATATCAGAAAAATTTCACTTGTGAAATTTTACTTTATGATCAAATTTCAGGTAACAAGAATTCCATGAAGCAAAAAAAAACTATTTACTTTTAATTACATATTTGATTTAATAATATTACTTCTTTGCAGATATTTCAGATTTAATTCTTGTTTTTATCCAACCAATTTAAGAAAATTTATTTTATGTTCCCAGAAGTATAAATTTTCGTACTTAATTTCGTTTACTGAATTATTTATAAACAATTTTTTATAAACAAAGATTACAAAATTTGAGGAATTACATCATAATTTCGTAGTCTTTGCCAGAGATCATTGACTTCATTTCTTGTTAATTTATTTTATTTTTGTTATATTATGTTTTATATGAAACATAATATTCAATTTAAAATTTAAAATATCTTATTTATATTATTTTTCTAAAATGCCTATTATTTTATTGTCAATCTCAAGTGGCAAAGGGACATGAATTATATATTTTATTACTGCCAGACTTATTATGGTCAAATGAGAAAGAATAAAACGCATTACTTCAATAACACTTAATAATGTCGTCATAATGATTATTAATTTTAAGGTACTTTCTCGTTATTTTTTTAAAGAAATTAGCAGACTTTAAAATTTTGTAACAATAAATTTTGGAATACAAATTTTATTCTTGTAAAAGTTGGATTTGAAGAAAAATGTCTTGTTTACATATTGAAATAAATTGGATTTGTATGACAAAGTCTACAGAAATTCAATAATTCTGAGAAAGTTTGCTAGAATTTTGTATGTTTTGCAGCTGCAAATGATGAGATCATTCTCGAATAAATAAAAAATCGTTAATATTTCTCATTCGTAAAGAATTCGGCGTCGTATTTTTGAAAAATGAATAATACATAAAATATGAATTAAAGTAAGACTTCGTTTAGGCTTTGTTTGCTCCTTGATATATTTTTTTAATTTTCTGTATTTATAAATTTTATAGCAAAAATTAAGAATTATTTTGGCTGAGATCGTTTATGAGGACGATTAATAAATTTAAGAATTTTTATAAGAAAATTATTATATCAATTCCATTTATCTTTTATTTGTGATAAAAAAATATAATTATTTTCTGTGAAAAAAAGGAATCGATTAAGGGACACAGAAAGAATGTATTGTTATTGGCGACTTCATTTTATAAATTCACATAATTTCATGCTAAGTAAATCACAATACTTCTATATGAAAGTCGTAATAGTTTGCAAGTGTGCAACTGGCAATTGTAAATCAAATGAACAAAGAGATACACAAGAATATGTTGTCTTCTGACATATAAGAAAGATAATTTTGACTTTTTTTTATTATTTATTTATATTTTTTTATATTTGAATTATTTTATTTAAAACAATGATTTTCATTTGCTTTTAAACTTAAAAAGATTTAATTTTTTTTAGTTGAAATTAAAAAATATAAAAAAGAAAGTCCCTGGCTGCAAATAATATGATATTTGGTATAAAAGAAAATTTGCCATACGATATAAGTTTGCAAAAGTCATCAATCCCCGAATGTGTTATAACAGCATAATATATGATTAACTTGTTTGTTCTCTCCTTCCGATGACACTTTAGTAATAAGATGCTTGTAAAAAATTTATTTTTTTAATACGATACTCCTTGTTCTAATATAGAATTTCAAGTGTTTTTATTATTATTATTATTCAAGAATCTACTAAGACGCAATAGGATAACAGAAATAAGGTTTCAGAAATTTCTATTACATATTTTGAAAATTTCTCATTTAGCTAATCTATTTTTCCGAAATATCTTTCATTTTATGGTCAATCTCAAGTGCATGGATATAAAATATATATTTTATTACTCCTAGACTTGAAATCTAGCTTGAAATTTTCACAAAAATATTTGTGACATTTATACACGTACACCTCACTCAAATAACACTTAATAATAGTGTCACAATTTTTTCTATAGACAAATAGATTATTTAATTTGATATAAAAAACCTCAAAATTTTTAACAAAAATTATATTTAATAAATATAAAAAATAATTAAATATTTTGACCAATTTGTTTATTATTATTATTACATAAACAAATTTTCAGAAATTTTCTACGCATATTCAATGTTTATCAAAGAACTAAATTTAATAAAAAATATGCTGACCAACGAAATAATATGAAATATAAATTTATTTTATGTACAGCAAAAATAACAAATTAAATTTAAAATGGAATCATATTTCAGATTGTTTAATTAAACACAAAATTCGTAATTATAGAAAAGGAACCATTTATACGAATGTTGTTGTTGCTGTATAGAAAATGTTTTAAAGGTGACTTGACAAATTTATAATTGCTATTTTCTATCTGAAAAAATAATAATTCTAAATAATTTTGATGAGCAAGCGGTCATATCAAAGTACAAACCGCGATCAGTGGCGGTTAACTGCTGCAATCAGATGATACACCGGTATTCAACATCGTATGGATCTTGTCAAAATATTGACTTTGTCAATATAAATATGTACGAAAACATGTTCTAAAAATTCCCACAATTTCAATAGCATTATCCAATAGTGAATGATAACTTATAAATTTAATATTGAAAGAAAATACTGTTAAAAAGTCACTCATTCATAACCAAAAGAAAATGGATAAAATATGGCAAAGTTAAGAATTAGAAATGTAAAATAAACCATCAGGAAATTCAAAGTTTCTCAACCCATACAATGCACATTGTGAACAATCATCATCAAACATAAAATTGTTTTTGTTAAATTGTTTATTTGGGTTGCTTTAAATAATTTCTTTTTGTAATTTAATTACATGGATTTTTTTTAAAGCAAATAGGCAGGCTCTGAGAATTAATAATTAAGAAGAATTCAAATAAAAACACATCAATCAAGTCAATTTTTAAATTAAAATACAAACCCAGAATAAAGGAAAAATTAAATAAAACAAAATATAAAATACATAAAATTCAATACAAAAGCTAAATTTAAATATAATTCTTTAAACAAAAATAAATAAATTATATAATATCTATAAGTAAAGAGTCCCCTCTCAGTCATTTCACTAAAAATGGCTGTGTTTAGTACTATTTTTCTCAGGAACGGCTGAATCAACTTTCTTCAACTAAATTTTATGAAATTCATCCAACTTATAATATCATAAATTCGTAAAAATAAATTAATTATAGTGTATTGTACAGCCTCTCAAAGTAAACCACAACATCCATTTTTGGTTGTGTTTAGATGTTTTTTAGCCTCTCGGACCAATATTTTCAAAACAAAGTCTTACATAAATTGTTCATCATCATATGAAACGCGGTCTTATCCAATAAAAAGTAATTTTTTTTAAGAGCGTTTGAAATTATTACCTTTAAACCCGACCCATGTTTTTAAAATGAAAAAACTGCAAGAAATATGAAAATAATAAAAAGAAAAAAAAACGTATTATTCAATTACTCTTTATCTATAACAGAAACATTAAATATATTTTTTTTATGTAATTATTGAATATGCAAAACATCTATTTGAAAGGCTTGAATGGAGTAAAAGTCTACAAAAACCAGAGAATCCTATTAGAATCTATTTGATACGTTGAACGAATTTGCGTTAGCGCTGGTTAATTTTTTTATTTCAGGTAGTTTTTTTTTAATTGTTTAATTCAAGATTTTTAAATTTTGAAATAAATATATGAATGATTTGATTTTAGACTTTATTTTGAGTTTTTGCGTGAAAAATATATAATTCATCTTTGTTTTGTAGTTAGTTTCAGTTAGAAGTGGTATATTTTGAAAATGTTACTGGTTTATGTGATTTGTCATAAAAATGGGCATTCGACCATAATTGTATTTATTTCAATTTTCTTTTTGAACACCAATTATATTTTCATTGAATTTAATTTCTTGCGTAAATATTTTTTTCCTATTAGATATATTTTTTCAAGTAAGACTTGTTTTTCACAAATTTAAGTTTTGAATCGATTGAGAGGATCTCTTAAAAGAGAGATTTAAAAGGTAATAATAAGTTGAATAATTACGAAACAGCAGATACGAGCCTCATTGGCTAACTTCTGCACAAAAATGATATTTATCAATGCTAAAAAAATTTTCCTAGCAAAGCAACCATACTTACAGACTTAAAAAATCCGTACACGGGAAACGTAAGTTAATAATTAATTCGTTTAAATACTTGGTGTTTGCTATACGCAAAAATTTTATTTAATCAATCAAATGTATAACCAATTAAAAATTTTTGAATTGCAGTTAATGGAAATTTTGGTAAACATTTTATATCAAAAAATAAATGTAAATTAAATTTTTCTATTAATACATTAAAGATCCTGAGTTTTTTAAAGAATCAAATCCAGTGTTTATAAAAATTTTAGACACGAAATGTGGAATAAAATTATTAAATCACAATATCAAATTGTAAAATAAGAATTATAGTAAATACAATTGTTGGGATTTGAATTAATTTATTAAATGCTAATTCCTAATAGATGTGACAACAAATGCAGCACAGAAATTCAAAAAGGTTTGTGAATAATAACATTAAATTACTTAAATTTGTTAAATACTATTTGGCATAATTTAGGTTCCAATATGATCCAAGGAATTTGAAGAGGACTTAATATTAGTGGCCAGATAAATATAAATTTTGTATAAAATAATTATCAATTACAATAATTTTATTCATGTACTAACTAAATTTTAATTACTATAAATTACCGATATATGAAAAGGAAAATCAATGTCCTCTTCAATGTTGGAACTGTAGTAAATGGGAGAAACAGAATAGGAAGTATCAAACTCTTTTAATAGAATGTATCTAATGCAATTCTCAAAATATTTCTTAAAAGGAATCATTTACTCTGTTCCACAGGTATAACTCAAAATAATTCACCGCAAATAACATTTATATGGATCAAGAAAAAATAATTTGTATATGTAAATAAGTTATTTATCGTCTAATCTAATATTTATTTATGAAAAATTAAAATATTTGCATTTTTCTCTGATAAAATAACGAAGAATGACTCTTCAAATTATCAAGGTAAATGATCATACATGATCGTCTAATGTTTAATCAATCACAGCGTATTGATTACGCGCTCTAAATAAATAATAAACGCCTAATAATTGATTACTAAACTTAATGAAACAGTCCTAATTGATTTTCTGCTAAATATAAAATATAATATTTAATAAAGAAACTTCTAAGACAGAAATCATATTTTTATTAATTTAATTAAAAGTCCAAGGTTCTATTTTTGAACATAAATTTAATTATTAAATATTTTAAAGAAAACGATGAAATAAAAAATCAAATATCGGATCGGTACCTATTATTGCACCGAAAGATGAAAGAAAATACCTGTTTGGTTATTTTAATGAGATCATTTTTTTAATAATTGACGTAAAGAAATAATAACGATCGTTAATTCAAATAATATTTTTATTATTTTATTTCTTATATAAGAATGCCAGATGCATATGCAAAAATAATTCAAATCTGGATTTCTCATGTGCAGAAAAGACATACTTTTGTTTCATCACGTTTATCGTTGTTCACTTGTTGACTAAAACTTACAACAAAAAATTTATCAAACAAGTCCCATCGCAAAAATATTACGACTTTCTTAGAATTATTGGGTTATAGCAGACATAATTTTCTTTAGTGTAACAATATTTGAACGGATATGATATAAAAGAATGTAATAAAATTTATGTCGCCAATTTTACATGCATTTATTCCGTGATCCTTAAAATTCTATGGAAATATGTACGACACATTTGCTATAAAAATTCTCACAGACGATTCTCTTTTTTTTCAACTAAATTATTTATTTTTTATAAATTTAACATGAAAATCAAAAATCAAATATAAAACAAAAGCCGAACAGAATTAGATGAACGTGCCTCTAAATTGTAAGTAAATATTGTTTTTGGACGATAAATTTTCTTTATATTTTAAAAATTAAATTAAAAATTGAATCATATTTCAGATCAATTTAACAAGCACATAATTTAACCAAATTCAATTAGTTATACAATACGATATATGAAAACAAAATCCAATAAAATATAAAAAATGCTACCATTTTAGTTGATGTATATGGAAAATATTTTAAATAGAAGGTTTAATGATATAACACAAACATAAAACATAATTGGTTTTTTTTATGAACTTTTTTTAATGATTTTTATAATGAAAATATGAAATCCATAAAAATGTAAAATGGGTTAAAATTTAAAACTGAAAACAGGGTTGAAAATTTTTGGTAATAATAATAACAATCGTTGTTAAATTTCCTTCAATCATTAAATCAACACTAAAATTAAATTATGACGAATTTTTAATTAAATTGAATAACTTTACGACCGTAGAAAATATATTTCCAATTTATTTTTTATTTTTCTAAATAAATTATGATTTTTCCATTCAACTATTATTAATTAATTACAAAATTTCGGTTCTTTAAACTTGACTGACCATCTTTACCCAATTGTACTTAATGCCACATTTGCATTTATGTATACAAAACACTATTCCTATTCGTAGGTATATTGTATAGAAAATAAATATATAAAAAAATAAAGATCAGATTTCATATTTTTCCCTTTTGAACCTTGTCCTTTTTCAGTTGTCAAGTAATAAAATTTATGATTTTCAAACGCACTTGAATTAACGCATAACATAAATAAAGACTACAAAACAAACTGTTGAGGAAAAAGTTCTTGTCACTTTATCAGTTTATTGCTTATTCCATACTTAAATTTATTCTTAATATGAGAATGACATTATTTCTGTAACAATAATGTAAAAAATTCCATCAATAATCAAAAATATATTTGAGTAGATTGAAATTCTTCAGAAAACACAAAACGTTTCAATTTTTAGTAATTTTTTTAAATTTAAATATATATGTAATTATAAAATATTAAATAGTAATCGCACTGAGTTTCCGCAATCGATCTCAGTATTGTTTTAAAAAAAAAAAGACTATTTCAAATTATTTGCATAGGAATTATGTTTGTTTATCCCATAATTAGATTTTATTAATGATTTTAAAATAATTATGTGTCTAAACACATGTTTTGCAATATTTTGTACCTAAAAATCTGAAGATAACGATATAAAGGTACATATATTAACAACATTATTACCTCTCAGAAATATGATTACATATGTAATGTACATACATACATATGGGTGTATGTGAATTGCCTTTATTTTCATCACATTTATTTATAAATTGAAAAAAGAGAAAAATAATAAATTATATTTGTGTTATAACCCCTCTCTATTATTTTCATTTTTTTAACAGTTAATAAGATTTTAAGTCAAACAATACATACGCAATTAGAATTGATCCAATAGAGTTAATTGTTTTAGAAAATAATACTAAATACAATATTTGAAACTCCTTCAAATTCTCCCACTCATAAAATTATCACTTTTTTTTGATAACAAAAATACCCAACACAAGTGGAAATTCTCGATCGAAAAATAATGTACCATAGGAGAAATATTCCATATAGTCTTGACACTCCCTCAACATCCCCCACCAAACAAATAATTCTTATTATTAATTTCGTTAAAGATCGTGTAACGATCATGTCATAACATATGGATACAAATTTTAGAGCGGGGGTTAAAACCAATTCTAAAATTCAACAAGTATCATAATGCTTATTTGCATGTTTGCATTTGATGTGTCAATGTATTTCTATCACATATGTAAAAATTCACTTAAAAAATGTATAGACAAAGACAACATCAATAGTATTGAATGCACAGAACAAGAAAGCATATTAAATGCATTTTTTAATTATTTTCTATGTATGTATCTTACATATACGTGAAAATGAAAAATGAAAGAGAAAGAAAATCTGTTTTCTTCTCATAATATATATTTGAGAGAAAATAAGTATAAATACTCTTATATTTTAATTAGTATTTACTTAGTAGTCGTCGAGCTTTAAATCGATAACAACGCGATCTTCGGAAGTTCTAGTTCAGTTATTTTTTAATTTTTTTTTTCTTAAAAATATAAAGTTTTTTTACTTTAAAGTTTAAAGTTAAATATTTTCTAAATAATATTAAAATAAGATTAAAATCTAAATAAAAAATATACTAGTTCGTTTTGTGTTTCTTTACTTGTGAATTTTTTTGTGAGTTAGGAAATAGAAAAATAATTTTTCTGTTTTCTTATAAAATGTAAGTCTTCAAATTGTTAATAAAAGTGATTAGAAAAGAATAATTAATCTGTAATAGGTACACAAATAATTAAATCGCCGGGACAATCGCATAATTAAATTTCTTTTCAACTTAATATTTTTTTTATTTGTTTTTGTTTTTCTTTTTTTTTTATTATTTTTTCTTCTTCCACAAGTTTTTCATTTAATACTAGTTATTTTTAAAAATAGAATTGAGGATATTTTCATGCACGGTATTTTTTTTTCTATAATACAATCTCAAATAAACACCTCTACTACTATAAAAAAAAGAAAAACAAAAAGAAAATTACTCACACAAGTACTGAAAAGTTGTCCAACATACGATATTTTCTCAGACTCTCTCTCTCACTCTGTATCTAAATTAAACAATTATTATTTGAATTCTCTTTTCTAATCGACAGAGATGATCGTAAAGATGTGCGAATTTACAAATACAAACTTAAGAAATACACGTGAAATAAAATAAGAAAATCAAAAATGCGGTTTTTACATGCGTTTATTTAGTATTTGAGAGACGATAAACTTTACCAATTTTTCTCTATATACAACAACCACTATGAATTTAAATCCAAAAAAAAAACAAAAATAAATATGTGAAAAAGAAAAACAGAATAAAATCGAAAATAGAGAAGCGATCATTTTTTTTTTGTTTTAGGTTTGTTTAATTTTCCCGCTCAAATTGTCAGAAACAAGAATTTCTTTATCTCAGCCGCCGCTCGTCGTTATTTGGGAAATTTAAACATGAAATTTTTATCATAAATAATTTATTCTGACTTTCTTATTCGCGAAAATAATGAGAAATTATTGCAATTAAATAATAGTATGTATATTTACGTTTAAAACCTCTTTGAAAGTATTTGTTGGCTGAACATTTAATTAATGATAATTAAATAAAGTTTCAATTATATTTTTAACAAACACAAAAATGTTGTTCTAATCTTTAATCAAATATTGAGCGTATGAATATAAAGTTAAGTTTAAATTTATCCATAATTATCTATAGTGAACCAAATTAATAATAATCAAAAATTCGAATCAAATGCTTTTTTAAAAACTATTTTAATTTCCTCGTTTCTAACAAGAATTTTCTTATTTTGATCATATTAGTCCTAAAAAAAAGTAAACGTGACAGTTTAATAAAAACATCACAAAATAAAAGAGAGGAGTTAAGGAAAATGTCGCCATCTCTTCCATGGTTTTTTTGCAACCCGCAATCAGAAAATTTAGGGGTAAGTTAAGTTATTAAAACATATTTTTTATTTATTTAATTAATTTGTATCTATAATAAGTAGTCGAACCGAAATATTCAATTATAATAATAATAAGTAATTAACTATAATAATAACATATTATCATTAAAATACAAATTTTAAAAAATTTAAAGAATTACAAAATACGAAATGAAAATAATTCTCACCTAAGTACAAAATATATGATTTTTTCAAAAAAGCATATAAATTAGGAACAGTTGATAAAGTTTATCAAATGATTTAAAAATTAAGCAATTATTTTTGATAAACACATAATTTGTAATAATATTTTTTATTAAAAAAAAAACTAACTTATTATAATTGAAATATTTTACATAAAATAAATAACTGTGTTTTTCAATATTTAAAATTTAATCGAACACCTTAAGTAAAATGGAAGGTAAGTTTTATCAAAAATTTCAATAATGATGAAATTATACAAAAGTCTTAAATCTTTTACGTTAGTATAGCAAACTTGCTTTCTATCCCCTCATTCATATTCAATATTCCTGCATCTTCTGTGATACATATTTTCTGTAATTTAATTGTCAATAGAAATTTTATTAAATTATTTTATAATTTCTTAAATTAATTCAATATTTCATGATTGAAAATTTGTATAAGCCAGCAAATATAAGCAGCAAATTAATATATATATACTATAATTAGTTTAGTATATAGTTAATATATATAAAAGTAAAAAATTAATTATTATTAAATTTTAATGGATTAAAATTAAATAGCATTTGCTATTTTTTAATATTAACATTTTTGCTCTTGCAAAACTAAATTTGAAAGACAAAAATAAAAATGTTCTGATTGAATTTTTTCTTGTTTTCATATTTTTTCATGTTTTTAAATATTAAAATAATCGAAAGTATATAGTACACTTAAAACCCTTTAATCTTAATAATAAACCATGAATAAATGCGATTTTTAATTTTAAATAATTATGATGAACGATAGAAATTGGAATTCGTATTTGGTTTTGGGTCCAATTTATATATATGAGAATTCTAAGATATTGTAAACAAATATTTATAAATTAATTTAATTATTTTTCCATATATTTATATAGTCGCATGTTCCAGCAAGAGTATGGAGTCCCTATCAATCAACTCAAATAATTGCACAAAACTTTTCTAACCAACGCCAGAAAAATGAAATACTTTCTTCTAGGCAAGCATTTGAATTATGTAAGTTATTTGGTGATATGGAAATACATACTCCGAGACAAAGAGAATTACCGCCAAACTACATGTGTCATCTTTGCTTCAGAACAGATCATTTGATACGAGATTGTCCAGTGGTAAGTCTATTCTATATGGTATTTTTTAATTCTAAACGATTATTTTTTCAAAATTTTAAAAACTGTGGCACCATCGAGTGTAGTTTTCCTTTCGAATTTCTCAATAATTCTTAATTTGTGTAGTTTAAACTAAATTAGTTACTGATAGCAATATATTTATAATTGATTTTATGATAGTTATTACCACATTCTTATAACCCAATGCTGTTAGAAGAAATTTAATTTAGTATTTAAGAGCTTCAGTAAAAAATTGCATTAGTTTAGTTAAAAAATTTATTTGCTGTATTTTTTAAACTGCAATTGAATTCCTTAGCTGTATTAATGACAATTAAATTCAACTGATTGATGAGGTTAAATTGTGTATGTTTTCATAAAAATGTACTATTTTCTAACGTAAATATTAGTTATTTTAACAGCGGCCTTTTTTCTTTCATAAGAAGAGGACAAGTCAAATTAATAAGTGTTTTAAAAAAATCATAAATTGCATCTTTGTTTCAATATTATGTTATTAAGTTTCCTCTACATAAATTAAGAAAATTACTAAATTCCTCCACCAGCTTTTTGATTTATATTTTACATTTTCTTAAAAGATAATCTTTATATTTAATAAATCACATTTGGATCATACAATTTTGTAACTTTAACATAAATTAAAGAATTGTTTAAGATACAAAAGTGTAGGATCGAGATGTGATACCATATACCATTTCCCTATGACTATAAAACACAGAAAAGAGTCATCTAATTATCAATAAGAAATGTAGTGCTACAGACAGATTTTTTATGTATGTATAGATTAGTCAAAATTATTTTTAATTATGCATTTGAATTAACATAAAAATTTTTTAACTTGATGACATGAATAATGATAATTTTAAATGATATAAAACTGTGATTAACTACTAATTAATCTCATTGGATGCGAAGCGTTTGAAGATATCTACAAAAATGTATACTTAGTTTTTTAGAAATTTAACAGCAATCTTTTTTATAATTATATGCAATATAATTACATTACTTTACTGGAATATTTTAAGCAAGTCAAGTACTGTAGTTGTATTGTATACAATTATACTAAAAACTCTACAAAACATTGGATATGAAATTAATTGATCTCGAAATTTATTATATAATATAATAAAGTTAAATATTTATGTAAGAAAATTAAACTCTAAAATGTATATTTTGGAAGACGTATTATGGGAAACTTTAAGATTTTTTTTTATAAACATATAATTTAAAAGTTTTCTGTAATAATTAATACAGTTTCAATTTCTTCCATTAAAAATTGTCATTATATTACTTAATTTCATCTGCTAGTAGTCTCTATAAATGGAGACACTTTTGTTGAAATTTTTCATAACTATTAAATTCATTTTACCAATATTTTATTCAAGAACTAATAAACAAAATTAATTACAACAGGGACAACGAAAAGAAGAGGGCAAAACCCCATATCAGGGCAAAAAACGTTGCTTTGGTGAATACAAGTGTCCAAAATGTAAACGAAAGTGGATGTCTGGAAATTCTTGGAGTAATATGGGACAGGAATGTTTAAAATGTCATATTAATGTATATCCTCATAAGCAGGTAATTAATTGTTTTGTTTCGTGTTGTTTTTAATTTAGTTTGATTGATTTGCTTTGAGATATTATTGTTCAATCACCACAAAAATTTCAATAATTGATTAATTAATACATAAGGAGGAATATACAATAATATGCATATTTTTGTACATTAAGAAAAAATGGAATTCTTTTTCTAAAATTCAGTTTTTAAAACGTGGAAATTGAACAATTACAGTCTTTATAAACTTATTAAAAAAAATTATTTTGTGTATTTTTAAAATTTTAATAATTAACTAAACTAATTAATCAACAGTTCAAAATCCAAACAGACGAACTTCGTATTGTACCAAAATTTGATTTCCTCGAAAAGATTCCTTTATTTTAAAAATCAATATTCCATTTAAAATTTTCTCAAAACAATTCCTATTTAATTTCCAATTCCCTTTTTTAATTGTGTGACGTTGGCTGCTTATTTTAGTCCTGTGTTGTTAATAAAAACATATATAAGAAAAAGCACAAAAAAAAGACAACAAAAAAAATTTCAGCGCCCTCTAGAAAAACCAGATGGTCTTGATGTCTCCGACCAATCAAAAGTTCACCCTCAATTATTGTGTGAAAAATGTAAAACACTTGGATATTATTGTAGAAGAGTACAATAATTACATATCAATTATATTTCATCTCAATTGTATTCTGTTTTGGAGAACTCAACACACTGACATATTATAAATATTGTTCGGAGAAATTTTTTAAAGCAAGCACTTCTATTTACTTTTTTTTATTTTAAATGATTAAGATTTTTGTAAAAACTTCTTTTAAAAATTTAATACATGCAGCAACAACAGTAGCCAACCAAAAAGGTTGTCAGGTTCACTTTTGAATGCTTTTCATAATGATAATGAAATATAATAAAAAAATTAAATGTAAATGTTGTTGCATTTTTTTAATATTAAAAAAGCATTACTTTATTTCTGTGTATCGCAATAATAATGACAATAATTTATATTGAAATGTTCCTTATGAAAATTTACATAGTTTATTCAATTAAATTTAAAAAGCCTAATAATTTATTTTAACACCAAAGAATTCATAAATTTCTTTTAAAAATATTTTTTCTGTTAACAAATTTTTGGTGTTTTCTCTACTTAAAAAAAGATGTTTTGATTTTTCAATATTCCAAAAGTTTATTGCTGAAATTTAATTAATTAACTCTAGTATTAACACGTTTATCATATAAAGATCAAATTGCAAGAATTCAATTTATTTGGTTGTAATACGTTTCATTTGAATTTATTTTAGAAATTAAAGTTAAACTTTTATAATAATAGCATTATTTATTTTTGAATCAATTATATTATTATTGTTACTATTACTATTGCGATCATTTAATTAATAATAATATTTTATTATTTATTAAAATTAATTATATTTAAGATATTAATGAAAGAATTTTGTAAAAAGAAAATTTAACAAGTCACAATTCTTCACAAAGCCCATGTAATTTATTAAATATTTATTTATAATTGGAAGCAATAATTTTACACAAAGAAAAAAAAATACTTCATGGAGATGAAATTTTCTATATTCAAAATTGTATTGAACACGTAAATTCTAAATTTTTAAAATTTGTTAAAGAAAAACTTGTGATGTAATTGTGCAATATCAAATAAAATAAAATTTTAAGAATTATCTACGTATATTTTTAAGTTCATATTGTGTATATACAATCTTGATTTTCAAATACCCAATTTTAGTATCTAAATTCTAAAACATAAATAATAATAATAATTGTTAAAAAAAAGTTAAAAAAAGCGCATAAAATGTTATAATCTTTTCTTTTAAAGGTTTTATATAAACCATAAAATGACACTTCAACTCTACTCTGGTTAATAGTTAACATTTTAAATTATGAAATTAAATTTAAAATTGATTTGTTTGCGTAAAACCAAAATCATTTTTTATAATTTTGATAATTTTGATTTTAGAAGAACAATTAGAAATAATTTTTGAAATTAATTTTGTTTCCGTTATGTCTTAGAAAATGTAAAAAATATTAATTTATTAACTTTCAGATAGAGTAGTAAAATATCATACAATAACCGAATGTAATGACAACCATCGTCTCTTATTATATGATGGAAATAATAGATTTAGAGCCGAATTTGTCGGAGTAGATTAAAATTAATCTAGACTTAATCCATTGTTTCGTAGTTATCGGTGTCGATTAAACAGCAGATTATTCCACGATCCACGGATTTTTTTTAATCCGAAGTCTAATACATGGTTTGATGTATTAAACCACGATTAAATAAAATATCAAATACGAGAAAGTTTAAAATATGGAATTATGAGTTTAATGGAAAAATTCGATTCCTCTGCGGAAGACGAAGTGATTTTCATTAATATTTTATTGGAATTAGAACTATTGTAACACAAAACATGTAAATAGTATTTAAAAAATTTATTAAATAAAAAAAATCATATTAACAGTCGAGTTCACCAATCACAATGAATATCGAAAGAAGTTCGAATATTCAAAACAATGCACTGAACTATAAATTTTATTTTTAAAAACATTTTTAATCTATTCCGGTAACTTTGACTACTGTCAAATTTATAATCCGAGGATTCCATAATCTGTAGATCTGGATTATTTTAATCCACTCCGATAAATTCGGCCCTTAAAGTTTTAATACTTTGGTCATATAAAAATCAATTAATTTTCAATGTAATTACTATTAGTTATTTATACTATGATTATATTTATTATTTGCCATCCACAAAGTTTAAGAGTTATAAATGGAAACCCATGGATTTAAAATAAAATTGAAAAATTATAATATTTTGATGAATTTTCTGAAATTCTAAAAGTAATTTAATGTGGAAAAATTTCCAAAACTTCACGAGATAACTACTACATAGTTTTCTAATATAAATTTTTGAAATTATTTATAAATGTGTAAACACCTATATGTTCTAGAATTTGAGTACCATTTCATTCTGTATTGTCTTACCGGTCCAAGAATTAAAAAAGTGTCATCACTATCTGAATTTTTGTGTTTAAAACTTTTTATCAAATGAATTCAAATACTTTAAGAAAAATAACAAAAAAATGATATAATAAATAAAAGAATAACTAAAATGAAATTTAATTTATCGATTACAACTCTGTTTAAAATTAATTTTTCTAATTTTTCTAATAAATCATAATTACTAATTTTTATTACATAATAATTCTACAATTTAAAATTTTTGGATGATATTCTCGCTATATTTTAGTTTCTTAATTCTTTTAATTTTAAAAAAATCTATAATTTTCTGTAAAATTTAAATACTTAAAAAAAAAGAAGGCTTTTGATTTGTAAAAAATTAAATTTATTATATTTAATTATGTTTTAATAACATTTTAATTTGAGTTTTTCTATTTGACTCTGTTAAAAATATTCAATAATTACAAATATAAAACAGATTTATATATACTATACTACATACACTAACTTTTATTCAATAAATAAAAAACCCTTATTGATTTCACAAATATGTATTTTATAAAAAAAAAATTATAAATTTTTTATACTAGTTTCGGTCTAATTACTACCATCATTAGAAAATTTTAATATTTAATTTTTTAAAATAATTTTGTGGGATCAACAAATTAAAAAAAAATTACATATGTACTCTGAACATATAAATTAAAATAATCAATTTTTTCTTAATATTTTATTTTTTATCATTATTTTATTATATACAAATCAAATCTGTTATGATATATTTATGTAATTGGATGGCAAAAAAAAAAATAAATGAAAATAACTAAATTAAAAGTTTTTTTTTTTAAATCAAAATTTAGGTTTTGAAGTCAGTTATTAATATAAAAAAAGAGACTATTACGGTTAGCCGATAAAAACAAAATGTTTGTTTTTTGTTGCATTTCCCCGCATAGTTTTACGATATAAAAATAGGTAGTATATTTTTCTGACAATTTCTGTCGATATAGGAAAAGTTTTCCATCACTAATTTTTTATTCTGTTTGATGAGTACTACTAGACAAAAAAAAGTCATTTCTTATTAGAAAAAAATTTCAGGAATATTTCATTGGTATAAAAAGAGCAAACGGCTGAGTACTTTTCAATCAAAATAATTGGGAATGTATGTATATGATTTTTAAATAAATTATTATTATAAAATTGTTTAAAGAATTAGTTTTAGTTTAGGGCATAATTAAAATTTAATTTTTATTAAACCCCAGTTTGATGAACTCTCTCCATATGTTGTTTCAGGGCATAACTGTGTGTGAAACATTCATGGCAAAACTCTATTGGACATTTAAATGGCTTTTCACCTAAAGAATTTCAAATATAAAAACAAATTTAATGTTTAAAAACTGTTAATATTTGTAATTAAATCTAACCAGTATGTGTACGATTATGAACATCTAGATTATATTTAGTATAGAAACGTTTCTGGCAGATCTTACATTGAAATGGACGTTCTCCTGAACATTATTCATGAATTAATAGAAAGAAATTATAAAATAAATGTATTCAAAATATACCAGTGTGAACTCTTGTATGCCTTTTTAATCGCATTTTGGTTCTGTATTTTTTTCCGCAAATCTCACAAGGAATTTCTGCTTCTTTATGTGTTAAAACGTGTAGGTGAAGATTAGCTTTTGATTTAAATCCTTTACCGCAAATGTCACATGTTTCCGTTGGTATTAAACTATGAGATTGAAGATGAACCCATAAATGTTGAAATTCTCTGCCACAAATATGGCACAAACCTCGATAAGCTTTAGGTTCAATTAAGTCTCGTTTTTTGAGCTTTGGATAAGATGAATGGTTGTATTGTGAAAGTGTAGGTCCCCCTTTTAATTTATATCTAGTAAAATATGAGAAATCTTTTAATCAAATATTATTGTTTGAAATAATTACTTACGTGCACTTAACAAGAAATTGGTCCCTAGAAAAAATTGGTATCTCTTCATTATTGTGTTCTTTTTTTTCTTTGTCATCAGTTTGATCTGGGATCGGACAATCAACATAATCTGTTTCATGCAAATGTTCATCAGACGTTTCATAATCCGTAAAGATTATATCTTCTATTTCTTTAGTTTCAATTGACGATATAATGGTCTCTTCACTACCTAAATCAATAAAAGTTATAAAATTATTGGCTGCTATTTTTGTTTCTAATTCAGTTATGTCTTCCAAATTTTTTTGACTAAAATAAACTCCACAATAAGTTTTCTTCAAATATTTATCAATGTTTAAACATCTTTTTCGAAATCTTATTATTGATATTAACTCTTGAAGACAGAGTTTACAAATGCCAGTTGTCCCATCAAACATTGTCACCTAAAAATAACGAACAGAAATTTGAAATTTCTAAAATAAATGAGGCTCTTTAATTATTTTCATTTTGAGCGTGGACCTTAATATTAGTACATTCAAATATTTGTCGTGATAAATCTTTCTCTAACCAATTTATATTATCATTATTGTTAAATATTGAACGAATGTTTGTGTTATTTACTAAACATAGACGACAGGCGTTGGTTATATTTGGTAAAATTTCTGTATGTTCCATTTTTGTAATATATTTTTGAAATACTTTTTTCACAATCCTGAAATCAGGAACAACAAAACTAATTATTTCACACGTTCGTTAAATGTCAATAATAATAATAATGCAATAATTATGAGGTTTACCAAAAATTATTATGAAGAAAGTTTGATTTACAACTAGTGATTTCAGCAATTGTTTTGTCACTCGTTGTATATTGTATATATGGATGCGTGGTTGTAGTCAATAATAAAACATAATAATAATTGTTTTTCAATATTTGAATAGCAATTAAAATTTCATACCTACATACATATCTTTGATTACATAAATTCGCCATATTAGAACATAAAAGCAGAGTAATAATAACGAATGGTATTTTAATACATCTATTTCAAAATTGTTTATAACTATAAATATATATAAAAAAATACAAAAGAAATTAGAAAATCTTTGTACAGCAATTAATAAAACATTTGTCAAAAACGATGGTCATCTTGTCATTATAAGAAAATGTTCTATTTTATTCTTTATATACATAATTTATTTTATGGGTTAAATTCATAAAAAAAATCGCCATTGCACCGTTACTTCACTCACTGTATGTGTGCCTTTTCTCCATATGATTTTTCAAAGAATAACCATGAGGAAAAGCTTCATAACATATTTGACAAATATATGGTCTTTCTCCTAAAGGAAATTAATTTAAATAAAATATATAAATTCTTGAATATCAAATGGCAAACCTGTATGCATACGATTATGTATTTTTAGATTATATTTCGTGTAACATCGTTTTGGGCATATTTCACATTTAAATGGGCGATTACCTATTGTAAAATGGTGACTTAAATACATATTACATACTTATTTCATTACAGAAAAATTTACAAACCGGCATGTCTTTGTGAATGATTTTTCAAACGTACTCTATTTACGAATTTTTTTCCACAGATCTCGCAAGGGAAATCACCACCGCTTGTATGTGTCAATACATGAAGTCTTAGGGATTCTTTCCATTTAAATTCTTTTCCACAAAATGTACAAGGTTCTCCTTGATCTTCACGGTGAGAGTGAAGATGCCTTAATAACTGTTTAAATTGTAAACCACATATGTGACAAAGTCCTTGACTATGTTTTGAAGGTACTAAATCAGAGTAATAATCATTAGGCAATATAAAATAAGAATCATTAGGTTCCTCTATTTTTTCGTACGAGCTATAAGAATCTGGAGATTCAGAAAATGCAAGTTCTTCATTTTCGAAAGATTCCTCACATCCCAAATCAATAAAAGGAATGAAGCAATCTTGCGTTAAATTCATTTCTACACTACTATTTTCTTCTGGGGCAATATAATCCTCATGATATGTTTTTTTTAAATATATATCATTTAAGTAACATTTCTTTCTAAATCTTATAATTGACCAAATTTCATGAAGACACAAATGACAAATTCCAGTAGGTCCATCCACTTCAGACACCTTAAAAAAATAACTAGTTAACTAATTTAATTGAAACATTTTTAAAGCGATTAACTTACCGTAATATTAGTGCACTCAAAAATTTGGCGTGATAAATCTTTTTCCAGCCACTTTATATTATTATTAGTGTCGAATATTGAACGTATATTTATGTTTTCTACTAAGCATAAACGACAGGCATTTATTATATCTGGTATCGTTTGGAAAACATCCATTTGTTATAAAATTCAAACTTTTATTCTTGTTTAAATTTTAATTTAAAAAAATGTGTAAAAACGTCTTGTTTATAAATAATTATTTATCAGCACAAGAAAAAAAACCAAAGAACTGTCAAAACAGAAATAAGCGAGGGAGCGTTCGAAAAGCTAAGTTATGCCATTTACCGATAATGTTTAAGTGGTTAAATTTTGGATTTATATTTTTAGAACCTCGAACTTCCACACATTTCATATTCTGCTTTTTTCAATAAGGCAATATCATTGAAATTGAGTATCTAAGATAATAAAATTAAAATTTTATTACATAATTATAAAATTAAAGTTATGTACATAGGTACCTACCATGATCAACTATTTTTGTATCATGGGTATCTACTAAATTATTTAAAAAAAGTAAAAACCATTATACCTAACATTGATATTAGTGAACAAAATTAATCAATAAAATTCAAATAACCAAAATATGTTGAAAAAGGATTTTTCAACGTTTCAGACCTTTTTTTAATAAAGATTTTAAAAACCCTAACAAATTTGATGGAAAATCAAAGTTTTCACATTTTCGCACTACTAAGTTAATATTTAAATTTTAATGAAAAATTTATTTAAAAAAAAAAGAACGTTTTCGTTATAGTAGTTTTATTCGAAATAATTTTTTTCCGACTTATTTTTTCCTGGATTTTACATTCTCTTGTTACAAATTGTTTTCAACAGTTATATTTGGTTTTATTCGTTTTTTTTCGTGCTTTTTTTGTGTTTTACTATTTTTATCTTCAGTTTGATGGATTTTTTCATTATGATGTTTTAGTGAATAACTGTGTGGAAAACATTCATCACAAACATTACAAACATAGGGCCTCTCACCTTAAAAAATGTAATTTAATTATGAATAAAATAGAAATAAAACTGGTTTCATAAAACCTGCATGTGTAGGATAATGAGTTTTCCTATTAACTTTCGTATAAAAACTTTTCTCGCAAGATTCACATTTAAACGCACGATCATCTATAATTTTAAAAAAAGAATAGTTAAAAAAATTACTACATAAAAATTTTTTGGGATAAAATAAATATGTTACTACTAATTCAAAAATATACAAACCGTTGTGAACTTGTTTATGCCTTTTTAATGGTGTCAATATATCGCGATTTTACATGACTTTGGAGAATTTTTTTTCACAGGTTACACAAATTTTATTTCGTACATCTCTGTGTGAAGTAATATGCTCTGACAATCTTTTAAACACATGTCCACATATATTACATAAACCATTTTCTATGGTATCCGGATTACGAGCATAAGAACGTCGAATATTTTCTTCATCGGTGTCATAATCATCAGAAATTTCGAAGTCGGAATCGTTAAGTTCAAAATCTGAAGATAAAATTTCTGTTTCATCGTATTCCTTATCCATACAATCACCCTTTTCCAGAATTACTATCTATACTTTCTTGATCAGTACTTTCATCAATGTTAACCAAATTATCTTCACACCCTAAATCAATAAACATGAGACTATCTGGTCCAAATTTATTTCTGTGTTTAAATTGTTTTAATGAATAACTGTACCGAAAACATTAATCACAAATATTACAAAAAAATGATTTCAAACCTTCCTTCTTCTTTAAATTTCACTATAACTTTTTTTGGAGTAAATCGAAATTGATAAATAAAACTTGTTTAAAAATAATTCTTAACCAACAAAAGATCTGTCAAAATTCAAAATCAAAACAAAACAAATATTGTTCGAAAAGCTATAAATTATGGCTTTTACCCATACATACTAGGGTTGCCGGTTTGAAATTTTCAATTAAAATTAAATAATCACAAAAACCGCAGAAAATTTTGGTTATGATACGGCATTATACAAATTTTTAAATGAAAATAATGTACAATTGTTGAAAAATTACGATAACAGCATTCAAGGCTTTTGGTTTAACTTTAAATAATTTTTGCTGAAATAATTAATAATTGTTAACAGAGATAGCCCTTAATTTGTTTGGTCAACCATTATATTGTGTGTAATTTTGATTGGCTTAGAGAAAAAACATAAATGGTTGCCAACTAAAGTAGTGTCAAAATTCGATGTTGAAACGAAAAGAAAAAGTGTACTTATAAACAAAGAATGACTTGCAAAAATTTGTGTAAAATTAAAACGCAATTCTTCAGACTAATTTTTATCTATAAAAATACGTGAAATTATACCACATTATTGTGCTAAAATATGCCACAAGAAATGAAACGAGAACGTAAAGGATCTCAGGTAATTAGATATATTTTTTGTTTTTGCCTTCGTGTATTTGGTTTTAATGTATATTTTCATTTAGCATCATTCGTCAAATTTACTATCACAGGCTCCGTTATCTCCATGTCCAATACCAGGAATAACAGATGATGAACTTGTTTCCATTTCGGTCAGGGATTTAAATCGTACATTGAAATTACGTGGTTTATCTCGTGACGAAATAGTTCGTATGAAACAAAGACGTAGAACACTAAAAAATAGGGGTTATGCAGCTAGTTGTAGAATTAAACGGATTGAACAAAAGGATGAATTAGAAACAGAGCGAAGTTTGGTAAAACTATTATTTGATTTTATTTGATTTCTTTAAACAATTTTTATATTTAATTAAAGGAATTTAATGATATGGAAACGATGCAAGACGATACCAGATTAATTAGAGAAGAGGCAGAAAGTTGGAAAGGGAAATATGAAGCCTTAAGAAAATTTGCTATATCTAAAAAAATTCCATTACCATTAGAATTAGATTCTATTTAATTATATTAAATTTAAATTAAACAATTTTTATTATTAAATGGATTGATATTTAATGGAACTGCATTTGTGCACAGCGATATAAAATTGTACTTTTGTTTATTCTTAACAAAACATTTTCGAATTTTTTTTGAGAATTATTTTCTTATAAAACATTTTTCCGTTTTATTTTTATTAAATAAGAATAGTTTCCATTTAATAAATTAATTGGAAAACAACCTTTGGAGAATTGAATAATTACAATAAATACATTTTTTCCTAATATTTCGTAACAGCAGGATACACTAATAAAATATCAAATAAATTAGTTTTTTAAGTACATTTTTTATTTCAATTAAAATTATTTATGAATATTGTACATTAATATTTATGTAATACAAAATGCATTATTAAATTATATTTCTAAAATATGAAATAATTTTTTTAAATATTTACCTTAATTATGATTAAAATTTGTTAGTAGCTTTCTCAAATGTTTGTTTTTTAACGAAAAAAGTCGGAAGACTTTTGAAGATAATTCAAAGGACCAATCACTTTAAGTATACCTACTGCTAACTATGGTGGATATTCTTTCCAAAATGCTATCAATCATAGGTAGAATTTATGATGTAAAAGAAGAAAAAAAATCGAGCGTTCTTCTTGGTAATATAACACTAAGGAAAATATTAGTTTGATAACGAATCTGAAATATTATTTTTTCCTTGTCAGATTTATTAAATTTTTGTAGCCAAAAACATTTCTAACTTCATTTTATAAAAACAAATTCAAATAAAATTTATTGTAAGATTGATTTTTTATTTCAAGTTATTGAAAATTTCTTTTATTATAATTTAAATTCAGTGTTGTTTTTTATGATTTTTCTTATTTTCATCAGTTATTGTAAAAAATCGCTTTCTTTTTTTTTCATTTATTTCTTCATTGTCTTTTTTTTCTGTTGAGCATGTTTCATCTTTTGCCCAAAATCTTGATTTTTTTGAATGAAAAACAAATATAAAGTAAAAATATTCCATAGGCACACTTTTTATACGTAATATAAAGTTTGGTTATTATTGCAATTACATTTATATTTTTCTCAATAAAGCGCGATTGATCTATTGAGAATTTCTCCCAATATTATTTAAAAAAAAAAATAAAAACTTTTTTATTATAAATTTATTCATATGGAAGTTATTACTACAATAATAATAATAATAATAATCATAATAATTAATAATAATCAATTTATAATTTGTTGCTGTAATAGTAATTAATACATAATTAATTAATTTTATAGAATATTTATAAATTATAATAATTTTTCTTAATTAAAAAATATATAAATATAATTTTTTTTTAATTTCTTAATTTTATAATTCGAAAATAAAAAACAAGAAAAAAATATTTTTTTCTTTGCTTTTATTTTTTTTTCATAGTTAAATGTTTATTAGTTTTTATAAATCATAAAAAGATTGTAAGAAAAAAAAAGTATCCATCACCGAAAATGTGTAAATTATAGAAGGATTAGAATAAAAAATGAAGAAAAGTTTTTATAAATTTAAATTAAACATCAATAAGAAGACAATTAAATTAGAATAAAATTTAATTTATAACGTCAGTGAATCAAACATTAATTATATTTTTTTAAGTTTTAATATTTCGGTACGAACATTTTTCTTTTATACAGACACACGGTCTTAATTTACATCAAAAAAGAAAAAATTATTTAATTCAGAACTAAGAAAAATTTGACTATTTATTTTCATTTAACTGCCTTCTTTATAATAATAGATACTCTTTATTTTTATATAAATTAAAATTAAACTTAAAGTAAAAGAAAAGTTATTTTAAATTTTATTTACAATTTTTTTGTTTTATTTAAATAATTAATTAATTAAAGGAACAATCAAAATAAAAGTGTGCAATTTTTTTTTTGTTTTTATATTTTTTTTAATAATTTTTAATTTTATTTATAAAGTTTTGTTTTTTTTTTTTTATTTTAGAAGTCTAAAAGCGTTTCCTTTATTTAATATTAATTTATTTAATTCTTCAGGACATAAAAAGGTGAAGGAAAATTACCAAAATACCTACACTTCGACTATTTTTTATAAATTTTCATTTTCTGTCTACAAATCCTTACGTTTTTGGAACCATTAATTTTTTGTTAATTTTCCATCATCTTTCCTTCAGCTTAAACAATATTCTTGATTTTTTACCATTTTTTCTCTCATCTAATAATTTTTCTTTTGTATTCTGTGTTGAAGTATTTTTATATTTGTTTTTTAATCTTTAAGTTCATTTGATTCAATAATAATTATTTTTGGTTTTTTTAAATTAAGTGGTTTATCTTCTTTTGTATTTTATATAGATATATATGAATATGTATATAAGGATGTGTTTGCATGTGTGTGTGTAATTGTATGCAGATTTCATAACCGCAATTGTGTACCTTTTATTTTAATAATTGAAAACACAAAATATCAAAAACATAAAATATTTAAAAAAACTGGCGGTTTTTCTGTTTACATCAAAAACAACAACCACAGCTTCAACAACAGCAACAACAATCATATGAAACATAATTTATAAAAAAAATACTAGAATTGAGAGAATTCTATAACTTTCATTCTTTGTTTTGTGTTTATGTTTTTTTTTTACAATCAATATAGAGGGTCATTTTGTTTAATAACAGTTCTCGAAACTCTTTAATTTATAACGAAAATATTAAAGAGACGTTATATAAGATATACTTTTATTTTACAGACAAATTTTTATACGACTTTTTAATTTCTTATATAGATATTAAAAGTTCCATTTTTAAAAAAGCCTGTCCGCAAAATATTTTTTATTGTTTGTTTCTTTTTTTTCAACATTTTATAATTTCTTGTTTAAAAACATTTTCTCTTGTGTGTGTAAATACAATATTTTCTTCTTCTTTTATATTTTTTTTTTGTTTATCTATTTACACAGAATTATTATTATTATTTTTTATAATTTAATTTTATTTTATTATTTTGTTTTTTATTAAGTCATTATAATAATATATTTTTATTTATTTATTTTTCAGTTCATTCAATTTTTAATAAAAAAGAAAAAAAAGAAAAATTATTTTTTCTCTCTATCATAGACGCCATTTTGCTGTTATAAAATAAAAACAAAAATTACCAGCAGTAAAAAGTGAAACCGCATTTTATAATAAGACTTCTTTATCATTACAATACCTCTCTTTTGCATGACTGTATTTTTTCTTTTTCTTACATTCAGATTTTTTGTATTATGTAAGTACAACAATAATAATAAAATTGTATGTCAATTTTCTTATTATTTTATATTTTATTTATCTGCTATAACTTAAATTAAAAAAATGTGTCGGCGTTGCCATTTTAATATACTTGTTTCTAGATCACTACTTTATCGATACTATTATGATAATTTTTGCAATTTAAATTTGAATTATTACTAAACAGACTTCAAACTGATTAAGTGAAGTCATTTTATACCGTATATATACAACATAGTACATATATTCTATGGTCTTATTTATTATTAATTTATTTTCTTTTTTGTAAATATAGCATCGATAAAGAGAAAACTTTTTGGCTTCTTTTCTAGTCTCAAAAATTTATTATGAAAACCTACAATAATTTTGTAATTAAATAAGCAAAATTATGAATACAAAATAGCATCCTTTCAGTTATTTCTGATTAATTATAAATTTGTATGTGTGTGTGTATGTCTGTCTGTATTTATGATGGCTTTAAAAACAATGCATTTTTCTTTACTAGACTTTTAATTAATGGATTTTTTTGGCGATTTTTTTTCATTACAAATAATTAAATATATTTTTCAAAACATTCATTCGGCTAAAATAGTTTTTTTTTGTTTGTCTCTTGCTCTCTATTAGTCACTTTCTTTTACTTTCATACACATACACTATAGATATCTCTCTGTTTCATTCATTATACCATTTTTTTTTTGTATTTTAATATAATTTTTTTTTTATATTTGTATTTTTCATTTTGTTTCCTTTACTTTAATGTATTATTTTTTTTTAAAAGTTATACAGATCTCTCTAGTTTTTTTTTTGTTTTAAATCTATAAAGAAGTATTTTTTTTTACCTTTTTGTTTATAAATTAAATAATTAATATTTTGAGTGATTATCTTTGTATTTTTTTTCATTTATTTTACTTATGACAATTTTTTATTATTTCAATTTTTCCTACTTTTAAAGATTACAATACGGACTGCCATGATTATTTATCAATATTATCATCATGGGAGTTGAAAAAGAAGATTTATGTTTTTTCATTTACGTTATTTCCACCAATTTATTTCAGTTTTTTTTTAAATATAAAACTGATTTGGTTTGAACAGATAGTGGTAGTGGGTGGCAATAAGTGGAGTGGAAATATTTAATCTTATCTCAACACCAACTCTGTTAAGATACCATTTTTAGAACAGAAGAAAAGTAAAACGGGAAAACATCTAATAATCTATATAATTTAAATAAATCGCTTCTTAAGAGTAAAAAAAATTAGGAAGAACCCATAATTGAGTTTTTTTTTCTAATTTAATTCAATTTTGTTAAATTATAAATTTGATTGTGTTGGTATCATAGAAACATCGCTTCGTAATAATTACATTTTTTAGTAGCAATCATATACATTTAATAAATCAAAATAAAAAAATATTTGATCTGAATTAAATTAATAAAAACTTGATTGTTATACAACAAAAAAAAATTTAAAATAACGCAATTTCCAAACAAGTTTTATACCTACATTTAAATCTTTATTAATTTATCACAATTAATAAATGTTAAATCAGAACGCGTTGAAAAGCATTGTGGCTGTTTCTAAATATTTATTAGGTATAATTTTTTTTTCATGTAATAAACAAAAAGGTTTGATCAAATTTGTTTTTTTATTCATATTTAAATTTTTCTTCGATATTTACTATAAATGAAGAAAACAAAATATTATCATTTAACAATATGAATAATTTAATTATAAAATTAAATATTATCAAATTATCGTTCGTTTAACTTCTTATATAAATGTAAATAAAAAGAGAGCGGACACTTTTATATGCTCCTATATATTTAGTCTTAAGTTTCCGATTAGCAATAAAATACTACAAAGATGTGCCAACGAAGCATTATTTCAAGTTCGATTATTTATTTTTTTCCTTTTTTGATTATAAATTAAAGAATTAATATTTTGAGTGATTATATAAAATTGTAAAAAAAATTAAATAAATATACAAATATGTATTTCTCCTTAATTTTTTTTACTCATTATTTAAAAGCCTTAATGTTCTTTTTATTATTTTCTTGTACGTTATTTAAAAAGGGTTTTCTTCTTTTTGTCATTTCCATCACAAAAAAAAACCTGAACAATTTTCTTATTGATTTGGAGATGGAAGAATGAAAGGAGGAATAATCGGGAAATAACGAAAAATTATTTAAAAAAAAAATGTTTTTTTGAGCAATTAAATATAATAATAATAAATTTGAATTACAAAAAAAAATTATAATTTTAAAAACAAAAACAAACAAAAAAAATTTAAATAATTAATTGCATTTTTTTTTCTTTTACTTAAAAATAATTATTTTATAATTAATTAATGAATAAATAGTGAAGAAAAGAAAAACAAAATATCGCTTAAACAATACGTAACGCCATCTATTATTTTATCAATATAATAACAATTTATTTTATTTTCAAAAAGGAGTGGGGTAGATTTGTGTATTAGCAAGCATCATTTTTTGCTTTGTATAAAATTTTTTGTGAATATTTTTTTTTAATCTTTTGACTTAAAAAATAAGAAAATTAAAATACGAGACGAAAGAAGAAAAACAAAACTGAAAATATTAATGGTTTTTTTAATAAAAAAAAAATAAATGCAAGAAAAAATTTATAATTATTAATATTTTGCATTTTTCACAGATGCTGATTTTTTTTTTCCTTAAAACAAAAATTTAAAGAAGAAATAAAAATGTTTAGAGTTACAAAACAAAAGTTTTATAATGATAAAATTTACAATGTTGTTGTACGTAATAATGATGCAATTATATTATTGTAACCCATTTTTATGTTACTATTACGATTATTTCCTGTTTTACTAGATGCATTTGATGTTATTGTTGTTGGCGTTTCTTCAGCTTCTTCTGTTAAATCTCCATCTGTTGTTTCAATAACAATTTTTTCACACACTAATAATTTATCATCAGTAAACAATTGTTCATCATTTATTGTATTATCATCATCTTCATCATCATCAACATCAACATCATCATTATTATCGTCATCAATATCGTCATCAATATTATCATCATCATTTTCATTGTAATTACATTCATCCGATTCAATTAATTGTTCTGGTTTTGAGTCGAGTCACAGACGTAAATCGTAGGCAATTTTTGATGCAATATTTTTAAAACCGATACTTGTACCTATTTAATTAAAAGAATTAGAAAAAAAAAAACAATAAACATTAGTTAAAGTCAAAGTTTCGTGCATAATAAAATTGACACAACGTAAAAAAGAGGAAAAAGTGTGTATTGTTAAAAATCGTATGTAATTAGTAAATCATTTTATATTTCTTATATATAATAAAGTGTTCGGATAAAAAAAACTTTCGCTGTGCCATTTATCCTTACATAGAACACTATAATTACCTGAAATACGTTTAAATCGTACACCGTTCAATGAAAGGCGTGGTAATTTACATACTTCAATTTCCCATTGAACTAGAGAGTCTGTATTTGGATCACCATGAACACAAAGTAAAACAAATCTAAAAAAAAATTATCGAAAAAAATTTAATCGTGAGACAAGAAACTTAAATTTCAAAAAATGCAATTTCATAAGATTGTTAAATTATAACATTTGTTTGTAATTGACAAAAAAACGTGAATAATTTTAAACATCATTTTTATAAATTTAAAAAAATTGCTGATTTTTTTTTTATTCTTCAGAAAACTCACAATTTACTTTAAATTTAATAAAGAAACAAATATTTATAAATTTTATCAAAACTTAATAAAAACATAAAATAGTTGAAAAATGTGTTATAAATACCTTTCTCGTTGTTCATAATCGCAATTGTTTCTATCAAGTACTGTACGTATTTCTGACATTATTTCATCAGGCAAACGAGGTGATGTTGTTTTCATTGACCATGTAAATCTTAGCACACGTGGTTTAACTGGTTCTTCATTGTTTGTTACACTATTATTATGGTTATTATTATTGTTGTTGGTTGATGTTGTTGTTGTTGATTATAAATTGAATGATTTTGGTAGATAGACGAAATAAATTTAAGAGAGAAGAAGAAAAAATAAATAAATAAGTTTTATTTTCTTGTTAAATTAAGGAAAAAAATTAATTTTAATTATTTTTTGTGTTTTTTTTTAAGTTTTAATACATTTCTTTCATTTTAAACGATAAGAAAGAAAGAAAAAAAAATATAGGAATCATAAAAGTTTTTCATGCAAAACGCAAAAAAAAAGTCAAAAAAACAAAAAAAACATGATTTCCATTTCATAAGAGGAAAAGGAAATTATAAGTGCAACAGAGAAAAAATTGGTTAACTTTTTTTTCTTGATAACGACCAAATAAATTAAAAAATAAATAGTTAACTATTATAATCAAAGATGGTGTAATTCCAAACATCAAATTTGAATAAGATTAACAATAAAAATGGCTGTATATTTTATTATGTTCTTTTCTTTTTTTTTATTTCTTATTTAAGTCATGACATAATTGCATTTATATATATTTTTAATTAGTTAATTATTTTTTATCAATTAATTTTTGAGAATTTTTTTAAAAAAAGGGGAATGTGTGAATTGAATTTTCATGAATTATGATGTGCGTCTGCCTCTCAGTCTCACTGTATTTGTATGTGTATATGATTTTGTCTCAATCATTGGTTGTTGTTATAGATAGATCATCCTCATTTTTTGAGAAACATCTTTTGTCGAGGAACATAACATTATCAGATTCAGAAGAGTCAGTCAATGTATGTGTGCGTGTGTGTGTGTGTACATTTTAAGTGTGTAAGTTTTTTTTTTGATGGAAATATAATTACCTAAAATTGTTTGTTGATGTATTTGGTTGGCCATCGGCGGGCCTAAAATAAAAAAAAAAGAAACGAAAAAAACGCAAAATGCGTTTTTTTGTTGTTTGCTTGTTGTTTTAAAGGGTTAAAAAACAAATAAAAAATAGAAACAGAAACAAAAGAAAAACAAAAACTTCATTCAATAATAAAAGAAAGTCGATGAATTAAGGATTTTTGGAAAAAAGAAATTTAAAAAAATGGGATTGGAAAGTTAAACGTAAAACTTAGGATGAACAAAGTATGGATTGAAAATGGGTTTAAGAAAATTGAATTAAGATGTAATGGACTAGGAAAAAAAAACAGTAAAAAGAAAGAAAAAATAATATAATTAACCATTCATCCACCCATAAACCATCCAGCCACCAAAAAAAACTAGATTTATTCTTATAAATGTTATAAAAACAAAAAAATGAAGGAGTCAAGAAGGAATTTTGTGTACAAATTTAGCGAAATTCAATTATTTTGTGCCATTTCATTTAATATTAAATTTTTAATAATTAGATTTCCATCAGAGGAAACGTTAAAGTTGAAGAATATAATCTTGTCGATGGCGAGTGACGTAGTTTTTAAAATTTTTCAAAAATAATTGGAAAATATGCGTTATTGGATTATCTAAGCATAAAAGTAAAATTTTGTAGTGAGAAATTTTTAAAGAAAAAATTGCACCAAGGACTTCAATTGATGTCACGTTTTTAAACTAAATATTTTTCCACAAAATGTTATGTACTTTTAATTTCGTAGTATAGACTCTCGGAAGCTAAGCTTACAACTATTGGGAAACTATATATTGTAATTTTATCATTTGATGCAATCAAGGTAATCAAGGTAATTGTGAAATTTTAACTCAATTGGTGATACTAGTATATATTCTCTTATTTAACAAATCTTCTATTTTGTTGATTGTATATACCTATCAGTGGAATTAATTAATTTATGATTTTACGGCGGATTGCATTATGAGTCGATAAAGTATTTTTATAAATTTGTATTGGTTTATTTAACATAAATACGATTTGTAATATAATAAGAAATTACTTTCGTACATAAACCAGAAAACAAGAATAAAAAAAAATCCAAAATGTCGACACTTTGAAACTAGATCAATGTCATAATAAATTAAAATATTTTAATGATGATATTATTTTAGGGTTCCTATTTTCATAAAAAGAAAAAAAATTAATTAAGCTTCGGACAGAAATATAATTAATAAGAAAAACATAAAAAAGATTAAGCCAAAGCCAAATAAAATAAACATAGATAATACTGAATGCGATACACACACAAATATAATACAGTATTTTAAACATTCTTTGCCACTTTGGACATTTTTTTTTATTACTTTAAGACAAAAATGATATAAAGACAAAAATGATGTAAAAATGATATAAAATTCATCGAATGTTTTCACTTTATTCACTTAATCACATAAATCACTTAATTTCAAAACTTTAAAAAAACAAAAAAAAAGAGGCAATGCATACAGTTGTCGTTCATTAAAGGTACTTATTGATGATTTTAATTAGTCATCTGTCACTATCACTTATTATGCTATGATGACTTTATTTTATTTTATATTCTTATATTTTTCTTAAATTCTTTAAGAAAAATCTATAAAACATTTTTTATTATGTAATGAGTTTGCAATTCCAATAAATTTCTAAGGGTTTGTATGATTCCATTTAAAAAAAATTATAGTTCATCAGTTACGAGAAGTGGAAATCTTTAAACATTTCAACACAACAATAAAATAAATACAATAAAAAGATAAGAATATGTGTTATTTTGTGTATGCACATGTGTTTTACATATTTTTGTGATCCATGATAAGTGTGTGTGTTTGTGTGTGTGTTTGTGTGTGCGTATAACTTTGAAAACAGTAATATTTTTTAGTACAAAAAAAAACACAAAAAAGTACAAAAACAAAAAATGGTATAGATAGAAAAATTAATAAGATGAAGGCAATTTTTTTTTGTTTTGTAATTAGTAAATAATTTAAAAAACTTTCATAAGAGTGTTTAAAGATTTCAAGTTTTTTACAAAAAAAAATTTCTATTTTTGTGTTTTTCTTTTTTTTTTCTCTAAATTTTTTTATAAATATTCGTTTTTAATTTTAATTTTTTAAATAATTTTCTCTGCTCTCTTTCTGTCAATTTTTTCAGTTATTAATATTCGAGAACGAAATTTTAAGAGAAGAAAATAAAAAAAAATAATAGAAAATCAATAAGAAGAAGTAAAGTAGAAAACATCAGACGGGATTTTTATATCTTTCTCTCCATTTTTCTATTGAACAAATTTTTTTTAACACAAGTCTTCTAATTTCAACCATAAATTTAAAAAAAAATTCTTTTGAATTAAAATTAACTTAATAAAAATGTGTCTTCACTTATATAAATAAAGCTATGTCTGTGTGTGTGTATTTGTTTCTCCGTGTTGTAATATTATAAACGCAAGTTGATATTGTTGATATTTATTATTTTATTTTTCTGGTGCTGCAGAAAAATTAAAAAAATTTCAGCAGAAAAAAAACAGTAAGAAATTAAAGATTAAATTAAAAATTACCATATTTTTCTAACATAAATTTTTTAATTGGGTTTTCTTTTTTTAATAAATTTAATTTTTCTATATAAAAATCGCCGTTTTTGAAAAAAAAATTCTTTAAGTTTTTCATTATATTTTTTATGCATATAAATAAAAATGTACAGAATACAATTTATTACTTATTAATTGAATAGAAAGAATCTTATTTTCTGTTAATTTTAATGATTTTATTATGTATATTTCGGTTTGCTTCATTTTTGTCCCCTCTCTCTCTCTTTCTATTTTCCTTTCTCACAATTCATTATTTTTTTATTTAATATATATATTTTTGTTTCAGTACAGAATAAAATAAAAGAACAACAAAATAATAGAAATAAAAAAATCTTTTTTTTTTTAAATTTAATTTTAAAAAATAATAATTAATAATTAATAATAATTAAAATATAAATTTTTAAATAATAATTAATTTAAATAAAAATTGAAAAACAAAATTTCTCTTTCTTTCTCTCTCTCTATTTATTGAGTTAAAAAAAATAATAAAATGCATTGTTTTGTGTTTTTTTCTTCAAATTAATTAATAAAGACGAAAATGGGGCATCGAAAGAAAATAAAATATGGGACTTGTGTGTGTGGGTAAAAGTTGCGAGGACGAAAAATTAATTATTTGTTTCGGAATGATTATTTATTTACTTGTTTCTTTTTTTTATTGTTAATTTTTAACATTTTTCTTATATTTTTTTAAATTAAAACAAATAATAATAATAATAATAATAATAATAATTTTAATATTTAATAATAATTAATAAAGAATACTATCGTTTTTTTCTAAAAACCAGAAATAAAAAAAAAGAATAAGAGTTGGATTCTAATACTTTTTCTTTTGCTTGACTTTTAATTTAAAAAAAAATTAATTTTGTAAATTAGAACAATTAGAAGAACAGGAAGAAAGGTAGAAATTTTTTATTTATTTACTTTTAGCAAGGACACAAAAACCAAAACTTTTTGTTTCCTCAGCATGAAAATTTTACATTGATTTCTAATAGATGGCGTTCATTCTTTTCAAATATTAAAGTTCTTTTTAAATTTTTTTATTTAAACATTTAAGGATTGTCATTTTTTAAATAAGAAGAATTAAAATAAATATCTCATTTTACTTAAATAACTTTTCCAATGGTAAATAATACGTCGTTTTACGTATATTTTTTTAACAAATAAATTATCAATTCTTTTACCGTTCTATATTGAAAAAATATAGAAAAATTTGATCGATCCAAATAAAATATTGAGGTTTCAATAAAAAAAATAATTTTGGTTTTTCCGTTAAAGTAAAATTTGGAAAAATCAAATAAAAAATTAACAAAAATTTAAAAAATCATTTCTTTCTTTTCACAATTTGTGTTCTTTTGTTAAAAAAAAAGAAAAGTTTTCTCATTAATACTAAAAAATATAGATTATTTTCTCTTCCTTTTAACTAACTTGCTTTTATTTATCTCTATTCTCTATTTTTCTCTCTCTTTTATTTGTTAATTTTTTTATCTTTTTAGTTTAAATTTAATTTAATTTTTAGTTTTTGTTTTAAAATATTTTAACTTTAATGTTTTTTATTTTTGTTTCTCTTTTATCTCAAAAATCAAAACAAATGAAAATTTGATAAAAATTATTTTTAAAATTTTGTTTTTTTTCTTTCTTTTTTAAAAATCTAATTAATAATACAACTTTTTTTTACTTGTTTTTGTTTTTTTTTTTGTTAGTTAATTTGTTTATTTTTATCATTTTTTAAAATAGGTCACAGCTGCGGTTTTCATCGTTATTTCATTTTCGTCAAAAGTGATTGAGCCTAAAAAAATAATAATTATCAATTATTCTTCTTTTAC